>OY740720.1:142518864-142828786 GCA_963513945.1 Hydrotaea diabolus | reverse complement strand
CAGAAATCCGCTCCGAAAACAGAAAGTCGTGGCCCGTGCGATGAATATCACGCAAAAGTACATGAGTCGAATTATTAAAAAAGACTTGGGACTTGGGGCTTTAAAACGATGTACCGGACATTTATTGACTGCAGTTTAAAAAAAAAATGGAATTGAAAAATGCAAATGTCTACTGGTAAAGCACGCTGATAACTTGCACAGAAAAATTTCGTTCACCGATGAAAAATGTTTACCGTTCAGGAAAAACTAAACAAGCAAAATGATACAGTGTATGCGCGGTCATCTAAGGAAGCATCTGAACTGATCCCAAGGGTGGAAAATGGTCATCGCCCAGCTTCAGTCATGGTTTGGTGGGGTGTCTCTTACGATGGGGTCACTGACCTGCATTTCTGAGAACAAGGAGTCAAAACATCGGCCAACGTTTATCAAGAAACCGTTTTGGAAGCTGTTGTGAAGCCTCTTAATAAGCCCTGTTCCAAAACCAGCCATGGACTTTCCAGTAGGATTCTGCGCCGGCCCCTAAGGCTAAAAAGTCCCAGGCCTGGCTTCGAAACAATTTGCCAGCGTTCATTTCCTCTGAAGAATGACCCTCAGGCAGTCCAGATTTGAACCCATTGGATTACAAATTGTGGAAGGTTTTGGAGGACAAGGTCTGTCCCAAAAGATACCCCAACATTGGATCTCTAAAGACTGCTTTGGTTCGAGCTGTGGCCAATTTTCCAATGGACGAAGTTCGTGCAGCTATTGACGATTGGCCAGTGCGACAAGGCGTCTGTAAAGGCAAAAGGCGGACATTTCGAATAAGTAGATTCTTTTTGGATACAATATACATCAATAAATATGTGACAGCGCATAGAAAAAGGGACCTAAGGGTAAAAAAAAAACAATTTTCATTTTTTGATGTGGACAACATCTGAGCATCGAATGAGACCGATCCCATGCTCCAAAAGTGTTCCTTCCCAGAGATATGCGCGTTTTATGAAAGTGAAGTCGACGATTCTAAGCGCAAATAGAAAGGGACATAATCTTTAAAATGGCTCTCTTGAACAAAACTGGTTTTTAACCTTAGGTCCCTTTCTATTTTGCGCGTCTTTGGTCCAAAAACATTCATTACTTTATGTCCCTACTAAGTATAATATTAAACTGCAAAGTGATTGATTAGCAGAGATATTAACTCAATGGTACTTTTAATCTGACGACAACAAATATGCATTTGCATACAATTCCGATCCCTAGTGATGACTATACAAATGGTGCCTTTTTTATGTGGTGTTAGGTTAGTCGGCCAAATTGTGCGTGTTTTGAAAATAAGTTTTGGGCGAAATGTAGCACACCCCGCGTCTGCTGAACGCATGTTTGTGGAAAAAGTTCGTGAAACTGGCTTGCTAGTGGTCAACACCCACGACCCCCGATCGTCGTACGATGCCTACAGACGAGAATGTGGCTGCTATAACCGATAGTGTGCATCTCTATTTAATCACATCGACTCTTCGTTGATCTCAAGACATCGCGCACTAGCCTGAGGAGAATTCTGCACAAAGATGTCAGTATTTAGAGGCGCACGACCAACCGCTTCGCAGTTTGGACTTCAAAGCAGCTTGAGTTGGGCAACGATTTTGGGCGAAAAATTATCTTTTCTGACGAGGCTCGTTTTCATCTTGGCGGCTACGTTAACAAACAAAATTGGCGTATCTGGGGCACCGCACGTTATTAAGTGCGTTCGTTTACTTTCCCAGTAAAAGTTTGCAAGTTTCTACTTTTGAGAGCGTAAGCCCAATTTTACTCTACTTATTAAAATTTGCAAGAAAATTAAACGAACAGTTTCCAGTAAAAATTTCCAATGAAACAGCTGATTTTGTTTACTGTTTGCATTACATTTCATTTTGAATTTTAAAGTGTTAAGATTTGTAATAAAAAAATGAGCAAAAGAAAAATTTTTTCTTTCTAATTTCATTGATTAACATATATATATATATTAAATAAAATAAAATAAAATTCCAATTTTTACTTACCTATTCTGTTGTAAATTTATTTTTACTTGTATTTGTTTACATAAAACAGCTGATTTCAAACAACTGTTCTATCTTGCAAATTTTGGCTGTCTAAAATTTCTCCAACCAAAATTTGCAAAATCTCTAATATCGAACTGTCAAAATTTTCTCTCTCTGGCTCTCATTTACTGGACTTTTTGTGTAAACGAACACGATCCAGTAAAAATTTGCAGAAATTTGTACAAATTTGCAAGTAAACGAACACACTTATTGTCTCGAAGCCAATGCCTCCGCAGAAAGTGGCAGTTGTTGTGGCGGCATCAGTGGACCATTTTTCTTTTGGACACAGGTGGCCGTGACTGAGCCATGCTACCCGACTTTTTTATACTAAAAGTGAAGACATAATTTTTGGGCGACCTCTGGTTCATGCAGGATGGCGGGCCATGCCACTATCGTGTTATCCCGAATCGTGTTATCTGTCAATTGATTAATTGACCGCCTTGGAGCTGCAATTGGACCCCTTAGGACTTTATTTTTGTGGGGAGCTCTGAAGGGTCAATGTTAGGCCAACAATCCACATACGATTCAAGCACTTAACGTCGATATCATCCAAGTTATCTGTGAACAACAGCACGAAAACATCAAAAAGGTCATGGAAAACAAGAGTGGCCAGCCGTGGCAGCCACTTGAAGGAAGTTATCCATAATTAATAGAAATGTTTGTTCTCACTAAAAAACCATAATATTTGAAACAAAATTAAATTTGGTTCATTTTGTTGCTTTTGTAAAGGGTGGTTAAATTTTAAGGGCCAATGTTGATTTGTCGCGCAAAAGAGGTTTCGTCAGTTTGTGGCAAGTGGCAGCGTCCTGTTGAAACTACATATCGTCCACTTCCATATCTTCCAATTCGGGCCTTAAAAAGTACCACTATAGCGAACATCATTCACAATAACTGCCTGACCGGCCTCATTTGCAAAAAATACGGCCCGATGATGCCTCCACCCCATAAACCACACCAAACAGCCACTCTTTGTGGGTGCATTGTTTTTTTTTGACAATCACTCGTGGATTATCATTCGCCCAAATGCGGCAATTCTGCTTATTGACAAATCCACTCAGGTGAAAATGTGCCTCATCACTGAAGATAATTTTCTTCGAATATTGATTTTCATTTTCATCATAAGCCTGAATAACTTTAACGCATTGCTCGCTTGTGTATCTTTCCTTTGTTCAAATTGAATTAGTCTGAAACTGAGAGATATCAAATGAAATGCAGAAAAAACTTGACGTTTAGGTGTAGTTCACATTCAACATCGGCCCTTACAATTTAATCACCCTTTATTATAATTCTTTATAATATTTCCATGTCTGGCAGTTTTACTATTTATAATTTGTTTAATACAGTCAGTCATTTTAATTGAGAAAAATATTTTGAATTTTCATTAAATAAACGTTCATACAAGAATTTGTATAGAAATATAGGGAAATGCGGCGAAAAATACAATATGTAGGCAAAAAACTTCGCCGGCGATGTTCGTTGTATTCAATTGCAAGAGCGGTGAGATAATCAGCTACGCCGTCGATAGTGCCGTGTTGATTATTGTCTGTGCTTACTTCATACAGCATTGCCAGCCCAAAGAGAATATATATTAAAAGATATTTCTTAACTCCGAATGCTTACTTTCGGTCAGCGTTGCCAACAAGAGGGATTTTGTGAGATTTCAAGATAGAGGGATAACGGTTTTTTTAAGGAGATTTTTGTAAATGTTTCATTATAAATTCGAATTTTACCAAGGTACGTCTATCATAGCAACACATCCTTTTTACTAATATCGACAAATTAGATAACGACTCTATGCGGCTTAAATTCGAATTATGGATTCCAGAATACAAAGCACAAAATCCAAATGATTGATCGGATTTGAATGATGAAAATATAATCCACCAATGCTGTACATTCGTTTTAACATATTAAATCGTTCGAGGACCAAATACTTAGTAGGGTCATAAATACTGTTACACACGTTTTAGGCTGCAAAATAAAAAGCACTGAATGTTGTTGGACCAAATATTTTTTAATATATTTATTGATGTATATTCAATCCATATCCAAAAAGAATCTACTCATGCGAAATGTCCGCCTTTGCCTTTACACACGCCTTAAGTCGCACTGGCCAATCGTCAATAGCTGCACGAACCTCGTCCATTGGAAAATTGGCCACAGCTCGAACCAAAGCAGTCTTAAGAGATCCAATGTTGGGGTATCTTTTGTGACAAACCTTGTCCTCTAAAACCGTCAACAATTTGTAATCCAATGGGTTCAAATCTGGACTGCCTGAGGGTCATTTTTCAGAGGAAATGAACGCTAACAAATTGTTTCGCAGCCAGGCCTGGGACGTTTTAGCCTTATTGGCCGGCGCAGAATCCTGCTGGAAAGTCCATGGCTGTTTTTGGAACAGGGAATTGTTAAGAGGCTTCACAACAGCTTCCAAAACGGTTTCTTGGTAAACTTTGTTATAAGTTTACTCTTTGGTTCGGCAGGAATGTTAACATTAGGAGCTAACGAAATCTCTTTTGATATACTGGTTGGCTCAAATAAGACTGAAGGGTTGACATCGAAGGTTACGAAAAAATTCCATTGAGGATTTTGCAAAACGCGCAGTGGCTCCATTTTACTGGATCCATATGTTAACATATTTCTCAACTAGCGGACGCAAAAAAAATTGAATTATAGTCCCATATAGAGCGCCGCTACTGGTTTCCGGCTGACCCTCTATATTTAAAAAAAAAATTGGACCGATAACTTTATCAACGATAACTTTATGACGATGATGTAATCAAAGACGATAAATAATAGCAGATGGGCAGTGTGCTTCTTTTTTTGCAAGAACGTATATGAGCAGCCCCATCAAGAGATAAGGCATTTTGTTTTCATTGCACATTTCTACACATTTTTGACATTTTCTCTTGTTTTATAATTCTTTGTGCACTCACAATAGCAAATTTGACAACGAAAACCTAAAGCTTTTCAGAGTTGCTCTCCACAGTCTTATTATTGCCGTGTCGATAAATAATAAGACGATAAATCTCAAATAGTCCATCTTGTACCATTTATCGTCTTTGGATTTAATAACCTAGGATTCTGACACTGATCCCTGTTCCTAATCTTGCTGTTACAGGGTGCTGTTCTAACATCAAAATCACAACGAATATTTTGTTGAGTTGAGATAATAGACTCGCCAGAAAATAAATCAACAATTTTGATGCGATGATTATCATATGTAGCCATTATACTATATCTCCATAAAAATTCTATATCCAGCAATAGAACAAAAAATAAATAATTTATAGAGCCTCCAGCTCTATAAATTATTTAACTTTTACTAGAATTTGGACCAAAGGTCAAACAACAATATAACGGGTGGCCCAAATAAGACCAGCTGAAGTGAAACACAAATAACTTTTTTATTTTTTAACATAATTTATTTTTTCTTTTCGCAGATTATAACTGAACTCTTGGAAATTTGAAATGAATACGTACAGTCCACAACATCGCATTAAAATTATCGATTTTTATTATTCTTCTCAACGATCAATTGTTCTGACGCAGCGAAATTATCGCCGTTTTTTTAAGATTTGTAAGATCAGTGCCCACATCTTCCATGATTACAAGTTTAGTTCGCCGTTTTGAGGAACTGGTTTCGGTTGCCGACCGTCCAGGAAGAGGTGCTCATCGAAATATTCGTACTGAAGAGAACGTGGAAGCTGTGCAGCAGCTTGACGCTAAAAAGAGGCAATGCCGAGCAAAATGGTGGTCATTTGTCTGATGTCATATTTCACACATAGTCACGTTCAATTTCCATAAAATATATTTAACATATAAAATTAATCATTTAAAAAACCGTTATTACAAGAGTTATACGTGTTTAACATCACTAGGTCTCATTTGGGTCACCCTGTAAATGTATTATAAAAAAAGTTATAAATATTTTTAACCCTTCAGTCTTATTTGGGCCACCCCGTATATACATTTTGGTGCTCATAAATTGTACTCATAGAACCTCTTTTTAAAATTGAAACTTCTTGGCGAAATTTTCTTGGCAAATGTTGCCGAATTTGGTCAGAAAAAATTTAAAATTTTTAGTTTGGTCGAATTTATATTTCGGGTCCGGCAATAAAAACACAATAATTTATCATTTGAAATGATTTTTTTGTTTTTCAAAATATTCTCCTTTAAGATCAATACACTTTTGCATGAGCACAAGCCAATTTTCGAAGCATTTTCCACTCCGATTGAGACACCTCGAAAACATGATTTTTGAACGCTTCAACAGCTGCTTCGGGCGATGAAAAACCTTGAACACGCATTTTTTTCTTGATGCTAGAAAATAAGAAGAAGTCATTGGGTGCCAAAGCAGGGCTGTACGGTGGATGGTTCACCTTGGTCATCTTAAGTGGTCAAATAGCTCATCGTGTTAGCTGATGTGTGAGAGCTCGCATTGTCGTGATGTAAAATGATCCGTCCGATTTCGATTTCAATTTATTATTCCATTATCTTGAACTAATACATCTTTCGACTAATGCTAATTCTTAATTTCTAGCGTATATGTAAATACTTATCTAAAATTATCTAAATAATACAAATTTTGAAGTTGCAGTGGACTGCAACTTATCATTAGTACATACTTAAACTATATTTCTAAATTTCCCCCTAAAAAGGAATTACAAAAAGGGGAAATGATCCGTCCTCTCTTATTATCTTTCCTCATTTCTTCGAACACTGTTGGCAAACAGATGGTTGTATATCACTCATAATTGACCGTCCTACGTTACACTAAAGGCACTGTGGCAACATGGCCGGCTATACCGAAAAAAACACAATCATTTGCTTCGATGTACTTCTTCCTTCACGAACAACTTTTGTTGGATTTGGCTCGTCTTGAAAGACCCATACGGTCGATTGCTGGTTTGTTTCGGGTTCATATGCATAGATCCATGATTCGTCACCTGTGACAATGTTATACACTGTCTTTGAGCTACCGTAGTTATACTTTTTCATCATCTCTTTGCACCAATCCATACGAGCCTTTTTTGAGCGATTGTCAAATTGTGCGAGATCTAACGAGAACAAATTTTTTTCACTGCCAAACGAACATGCAATATCTTTTTTATGCTTCGCACGGTATGTCACATGTCGGTCTTGCCTAATCAGTTCACGCACAGCATCGATGGTTTCTAGCAGAGTGGCCGAAGTTGGACGTCCTTCGCGAAATTCATCCTGGAACGAACGGCGACGATACTGAACTCTTGGTACCAGCGATTAAGAGGTTTTTAATGGTGCTTCATCGCCAAAAGTCGAAACAAGTTGATTTAAACACTCTTGCCTCTACACCCACGCCGAAAATCGAAAAAAATCATCGCTCGATAATGTTCACGGGGTAATTCCATTTTTTGACTGAGATGAATTTTTCATCACACAGTAAACAAAACAATTCGCCCTCAAATGACAAAACGTTCTGAGTGAAGTTAATGTCAAAGTTTCCAATAAAAGTTCCAGTTTGCATCTGGGATCACTCTGGTATTGCCAGGACCCGCAATATAAATAGCAACCCTCGTATTTCAATGAATGTTTAACAATGTCGGTTTCACATGTCGGTCTTGCCTAATCAGTTCACGTACAGCATCGATGGTTTCTAGCAGAGTGGCCGAAGTTGGACGTCCTTCACGAAATTCATCCTGGAACGAACGGCGACGATACTGAACTCTTGGTACCAGCGATTAAGAGTGGTTTTTAATGGTGCTTCATCGCCAAAAGTCGAAACAAGTTGATTTAAACACTCTTGCCTCTACACCCACGCCGAAAATCGAAAAAAATCATCGCTCGATAATGTTCACGGGGTAATTCCATTTTTTGACTGAGATGAATTTTTCATCACACAGTAAACAAAACAATTCGCCCTCAAATGACAAAACGTTCTGAGTGAAGTTAATGTCAAAGTTTCCAATAAAAGTTCCAGTTTGCATCTGGGAACACTCTGGTATTGCCAGGACCCGCAATATAAATAGCAACCCTCGTATTTCAATGAATGTTTAACAATAAGGGCGATTTTGGGAGTTTTTTTGGTAGCTCATATCAGAGGCAGCACTGGTCTGAGCACCTGCTTCTTAATCAGGACTAACTAAAGCACCTCCATTGGATTATTGGAGCCCTTACAGATTGGCAACCTTTTGAAAATGTAATTAAATTGTTCTCCCACCTATGCGAAAAGCATAAATTCATATAAATGACTCATAAATGACGATTTATCAATATTTTTTATGTTACATAATAGACACTGCGAAAAAAATGTTTTTTTTTCTCTTTTGAAAAAGTTCATGAACTTGAAAATGTTCACATATAAACGCGATTTTAGGACCAGGCTTAACAAAAGAATGTTGTTGTTTAAAACGTGATACCAATTGGCTTCTTGTGAATGTAAAAACAATTTTCCAACTGAAGTGACATGAAACAAAAATCTCCTTTTCCTAAAATGTTATAGTAAAAATTTATTTTTTTAAAGAACTTTCTTTATAAATAAAATTTGAATTTTAGGAATATGGCCCTTAGTTCCCAAAAGTGATCATATTTTTCTCAGTTCTTAACAGAAATTTCACAAATTTCTCAGAACTGTATAATTTTAATTATTTCCTACGATTTAACATGTCCTTTTTTATTTTTGGAAAGTTTTTGCCTCCATTCTTGAACATCCATTATTTTGACAGTTGCAAAAATCTATTCAGTACGATGCAAAATTGTAGTTGTGATTAAATTAATTAGGAAGATATGCTAACAGCTGTCAAAGTGACATCGATAATTATAGACTATCAGGCATGTCACAGAGCACAATTCCGATCGAAAGTGGTTTCAAATTCGTATTTTGCTTCTCCAGAAAACTAATTCCAAAAAATTTGGTAGGAATGAAACCATTTTTGATCATGTGATCGGAATTGATATTTTAAGTTCCATAAACACAAAAAACTTTGACAAAAGTACTTTTTCTGAATAAAGATAATTGTAATCTTTAATTACGTTAAATTTTTGCTTAATTAACATTTATATAAATAAATCTTTTATATTTTCAATAGTACTACGGCAAAATTACAAGCCAAACAATTGCCTTGAACGAAATAAACTAAAATCAAAAAAAAAATGTTGGAAAATTAATTTGTAATTTATATTGTTTGCGATCGTCTTTTGTGGCGTGTAATATTCTGGCTGACGAAAATAAAATAAATACGAAATGTGAGTATTTTATAAGTTTGTTCCTAATATTTTCATTTATGCTCTGTTTTCACTAGGCACTTTTGAAGTGTTTTCAAAAGTTTGGCCAAAACAAGTCAAAATGAAACGTTTTCCCATACATATTCAAGGCAGACATTTTTAATCAATCGTCAAACATATTTGGTGAAATAGATATTTTATGAAGTAAAAGTAAAAATGAGCGTGCTAAAAGAAAAAAAAACTTAATTTAATTTATCCATTTGTTTAAGAAAAATATATATTTCAGTATTTTAATAGTCAGCGCGTTGTTCTTTGTTTGTAAACAACAATGAACTGTCAAACGAAAACCAAAACGAGAATGGAAACGACCACAAATTGTGTGAAAATTGGTTGAGACGTTTTGAAAAGTTTAGTGAAAAAGCCTAGTGAAAATGCAGTATTACAAATAAATATTTAGGGAAAGCATAGAAACGTTGCTCAAGATAAATTTTTTGTCGAGTTCATGGAGTGCCACGATGATATAGCCAGAGGATTCCTGAAGGGAGATCGTGTTGTTGTAGAAGCGCTTTCGATAGAATTAACAGAAAAATTGAATTCTTCTGGAACACCACGCAAAGATTGTCATGGATGGAAGAAAACCTGGACCGACTGGAAAACATAGGTGAAGAAGAAACTGTGCCACAACAAAAACGAAAATTGTAAAACAGCTGGTGGCCCATATAACAAATATGTTTTGTCCGAGGTTGAGGAAGCTGTTGTTAGAGTCTCCGGAATGAAGAGAAGTTATCGAAGTCGTTGCTGAAGCCAAAAGGCTTGGAGAAGCAAATCTGATCGCACACATTTGTGAATCTGACAAAGAAAACGACGAAGATCTTGATTTTACTCCCTCAACATCTGACAGTGCTAGGGACACCATCTTCTACTCCTAAGCGCCACAGATCACGTACTCCACATGTATCCAACCCGGAATTGAGCAGCCTTTTAGTAGAAGAAAATAAACACTTGGGGAAAATTGCTAAGCTGCTGGAAGAGCAACGTGTCGACGACAAAGTGGAAAATATTGTCCACCTTATGGAAGAACAGCGCGATGAAATGCGAAAACAAAATGGAAAATTAGATAGTCTGTGCCATATTTTGGAAGCCCATTATAAAGTAAAGGAACTATTGTTAAACAATTTTTGTAAAACTATGTTTTCTTAACTCCGTTTGTTTATTTTGTTTACTTAAAACATATGGTTTTTGTTTTCTCATATGCATAGAGTTGCCATAGCAAATTAGTATTACCAGGATTGAACAGGGATTAACCGGCTAAATGTGTGATGCTCTTTTTTCACTAGGCACTTTTGAAGTGTTTTCAAAAGTTTGGCCAAAACAAGTTAAAATGAGACGTTTTCCCATACAAATTCAAGTGATGAAAACGTCTCACTTTGACTTGTTTTTGTACGAAAGAGGAACGAAAACGTTTCGCAAAGGCGATGCCACCTTAAATAAAGTGTGTCATCTCCAAAATAATCGTTTTTTATCGTTGGTTTGTCATCTCAAGGCAGACATTTTTAATCAATCATCAAACATATTTGGTGAAATAGATATTTTATAAAGTAAAAGTAAAAAATGAGCGTGCCAAAAGAAAAAAACTTAATTTAATTAATCCATTTGTTTATGAAAAATGTGTATTTTAGTATTTTAATAGTCACCACGTTGTTCTTTGTTTGTAAACAATAATGAACTGTCAAACGAAAACCAAAACGAGAATGAAAACGACCACAAATTGTGTGAAAATTGGTTGAGACGTTTTGAAAAGTTTCGAGCGAAAACGAGAATAAATGGTCTAATGATAATGCAGTATAAAAGCAACAGACCGAAATAAAACAAACGAGCTAAATATAACCAGGGTTTGTAAAATTTTCGGAATAACCTAAATCGATCGGAATCTGAAGAAGGTAAAACAAAACCGACCGGAATGGTAAGTACGGAATTAAAATCATTCCGATCGATTTCTGTGACAGGCCTGTATAATCGTTAAAAATATCTATTTCGTTAAAAATATCTATTTATTTTTTGCATAATTTATTAATTTATCGCCAAATCTTATCTTAACATTTTGAAATCATAATTTTTTTGTGGGCTATTTAATAAATAAAATGATAAATAATAAATAAAAATTAAAAGACCATATCAGAAAATGTACAACAGCAACAAGATGTATATTCCCGAGACTAATTTAATTATAATTGAAAATTAATCTGGATAGAAGTTCTTCGATATAGAAATAGGTTTATTGTTTTTCTTCAAAATATGATGAGTCATTGTTTATTCTAAATTTGGAAATAAAATCGATCATTTGTAAATGTAGTTTTTTAATGATCTCAACATATGCTAAAATTCGACCATAGAAAAGCCTTTTCGTCGTATCATTATTTCAAATTGAGTAATGGGCGATCGGTCAATCGGATGGTGCCATGTAGTAGGAAACAACTGCTCGGAGCTGCGCGGAATGGTCATGTTTCGTAACAAAAGTACTTGGGCTAAAGACAAAAAAAGAAGTGTCCTGCTGTGCAGAAGCATGCTGGACACCACCAATGGTCATTATGGCAAATTTCAATTGTTGTTGTTCTCCTCACACACACACACGCATCTTGTGTAGTTTTCGTCGTCCTTTTTTTATGTCAGGATATGTATAAAGTTACCCTTTTCGATGGGTATTTAGCATCATCCGCTAGGGGTGGTTTTGCAACGCACAGTTTGAATTCGAGAGTTACGACAATGGGATGGACAATGGTCATCATTAATTTACTCAATGGTCTATGGATGGATGGCAGTACGTAGAAAGGGGTGCAGTGTTTTTCCTTTTTTATATTTTACTCTTTTTCATTGCAGGCTCCGTTTTTCCAAAGAAATTACATCAAATTGTAGTGAATTTTATTTAAGGCCTTCTACAAAATAAAGACAAGGGTTGGAAAACTTTATATAATCGTATATCGGAAATACGTATTATATACACGTGACTGTGTTTGGTTTTTGTATGTCCCATATAAAGGATTGTGGGTGTCCTTTTTGTTTGGCTTAGACCCTCTCCCTTGAGTTTATTTTGTAGCATTGCGACATTTTTATGTGTCGCTTTCAATCGTATTTATAGCCTACCAGTTTCTGTATACAATTTATGGCTGAGTTTCCGAGATTTATGACATGTAGTGGCTCCATCGGTCAGGGTGTTTCAAAGAATATCCTGTGTAGAAAAATTCTAAAAGATTTTGGCTTTCTGTCCGAAGTGTAGAGCTGCTTTAAAATACTTACAATAATATTTTTATTCTTGCAAATTTTGCATGTATTTTCTTATCTATACTTCCAAGTTTGAAGGCACTGGATTTAGGGCCTTTATGAGTCAACTTAGTCTATACCAAATTTGATCGAAATAATAAATTTATGTACAGGTGTTCAGTAGCAGTCAACTGATATGACCCATTATCATCTGAGGAGGTTACTGATCGATCGTTAACAATATTTCCAAATTTCATTAAGATTGGATGTAATGTCCCAGCAAAAGAAACCTTCAGAAACCGGTCAGTTCTGTTCGACAATCGGCAAAATGTTCCGATTTTGGATCAGTATTCTTAACGAGTTCGTAACGAAAAACATATGAGAGGGTTGCCACGAACTCTGAATAATTTCTCTGATGTTTTTGCCGACATTTCGAGCCGATTTCTGACCGAACTCTCAAGACAGAGAAATTCGAAAGGAAATTTCGATTTGTCATATCGAATTCTGAACTAATTCTGAACGACTTCGGTCAGAATTCTGGCATTAAGTCTTATTAAATTCTGATGTTTTCACCGTCATTTCGAACCGAATTCTGAGCTTATGTCATGGTAAATTCTGAATGTAAACAATCAAAAAGAAGAAAATATTTTTGTTCTACAAAAAAAAAGTTGTAAAACATTTTCAAAAAGCGTTCGGAAAGACTTTTGGCAGGGTTGTCTGCAGTTTCGGAGTGCGCCACCTTACAATAAAAATACCGCAAGCAATAATTGTGCTGTAACTATGTTTAGTGGCTATACACTTAAGGGCAACCTGTTTTGCATTTAACGAGAACTGCCGGCAGTAGAGTTTTCCTCCGAACACAATAAAAATCCCTCATACCAAACGTTCAGAATTCGGTCAGAATTCTGTACGACAATCAGAAAAAATTTCCGAAAAAATATGAAGCAAATAACAAAAAATTTAAACGAACAGACTACCTTAGATAAATCGTTTAGAATTCGTTGCGAGTTCATTAAGAGAAGTCTGATCAAAAAAATTAAATAAAATCCCCCAGACAAGTCTAACAGAATTCGGGCCGAATTCGTTCAGATATTTCGGAACATAATAAATAAAAAAATCCCCCGACAAATCGAACAGAATTCGTAACGATTTCGGTAAGAATTCTCGATAGAGTTCAGATATTGTTCAGAATGGTCTGATATCAGACATTGTCGGCAAATTTGGTTTACTGGGGTGTGTCATCTAGAGCAAAAGACCTTTAAACGATTGAACATACTTATGTTTGGGAGCTATATCTAAACCGACTTTGTTAAATTTCAAAAACGTCAATCCAAAATTTTTTTTTTCTGTCATATTTAATACAAGTCGGACCACAATTGAGACCTGCAGTTTCATAAAAATCTTTAAAAGGGCCGCTGACAAACGGACAGATAGACATCATTAAATCAAATCAGCTGATGGTTTGGCGTCGATCGGTACACTTAAAGTTCTAATATTTTTGATAGTTAAAAATATTTGCCATAAAACTAGCTTCTAACTTTCCGTTACTGGCCTGAATAGCAAATTGTTAAATGGCTTCACAATTTTTGGTAGATTTTAATTCAATTTGGTAGGATTCTTGAAAAATTTTGGTAGAAAAATAACTTTGTCAGTGGCAACACTGATCCTAAGTATTCTGTTTGCGGGCGACATCTACAGCTCTACTTGTCCTTGAAACTTATGCTGCGCATGCGATGACTGTCCTACTTTATTGTTAAAACTAAAGGAGATCTGCTAGAAGCTAGCCATTGACAATATGTCGAAAGGACACTTGAAACTAAATTTGGAATTCCCGAAAATAGTTAAGTGACAACCATTATGACACATTGTTACACAAGTATGGCAAGTAGTTCAAATGGACAAGGGAAAAAGTGATCAATAAAACCCTAACCCTAAAAAATGGATTACGAAAGAAAAAGGATAAAAACTACTTGAAAGCAAATTTATGACTTTCATATGGAAGCGGCGGCCACACGATCATTTGCGCTGCCAGCCAACAAGTGATAAGAAGTGCTGCACCAATTTGGAACGAACCACCAGAGTAGGGAAACTAAAAAACAGTCATTCTAAAGAAAGTGGGCAGACTGAGTTTAAGCGAGAGATGTAGAAACCAAAGTGGACATATGGTTAAGCCGAGCGAGGGTTTGGGTTTCTTTACTGAGGCACTACTGGTGGTAGCATTTGTTACGCTCATAAGCGATGACGTCTGGTCAGTTTGTCTTTAGAAACTAGAATCCATTTCTTCTTCTGATTTGGGCTGGCCTGTAGAAGTGTAAAATTGTACACCCCCTTTCGAAGAATCCTTTACTTTAGCCTGGCTGCGTGTGTTAGGCAAGATGCTGAAGGATTAAGGGAGTGGTAGCACGTTAAGGGCAGGCGAGAGAGCGAGATCATTCGTTATGCCTAAATGTTGTAATAATGAATTTACGATGCTTTATAAAGAAAGAAGAGAAGAGGATAGAGAAAAAAGGATTTATTTAAAATTCGAAACTGACCACGCGTTCGATCAGCGCTGCAGGACATTGCCAACAGCTGCTCAAAGGATACTAATGATGGCAATGATTAAAACTCATAACACATCAAAAGATTTACAACAAGATTTCTTAAGGACTACAGAGCAATAGAAAGATAATTTTTTATAAGGATACTCGTAAAATATTGAATTTAGTAAACCTTAGTAAATTTTTTTGCACTAACTTTTTAAATCAACTTATTCTGCGTCGAATATACTTATATTGCGGTTTGGAGTAGAAAACCCCTTCCATAAATTTATTTTTAGTTTTTGGCACTTATTTCAATGGTTTTCAAACAACCGAAAGTGAAAAAATACGCAGCGTAAGAAAGAAAAGCTTCAGTATGCCCGAGCCTTAATTGTATTTCTCTGCATTGAACAATTTTATTCCTCTGACGAAGGCTAGTGACTTATTGCTCTCCATCGCTAAGGCCCAATAATTAGACAGCGTTTGTTTAAACTGCAGCTAAACCAGAAATTTTATTCTTTCAAGAAAAATGTTCATGCAGACTGACAAAAACGAGTGGTTTACCGTATGGTTCTCCCATACAATGTCTACAAATGGTTGGCAGCTTTCATTGTATTTATATGGAAAAGAACGTGTCTGAAAACGACTCGTTTTGCAAATCTAAAAAGACCATTGTGGAATTTTGCTGCCAATGTAAAAACGTGCCTGAAAACGACTCGTTTTGTAAGTCTAAAAAGACAATTGTAGCATTTTCCTCCCGATGGCGGCTACAGTACGATCGCAGGCAGCACTAATTTCTTATCATCAAATAGTGACATTTAGAGTTTACAGACCTACTCCTACTTCTGAAAAAAGGGATTGATTCAGTCTTTACAAAGGTTCGTTTATTTTCTATGAAATACATAGCTGCATCTAGAGTTTGCAGACGTACTAATACGAGGGTAGCTATTTATATATCGGCTCCTGACCATACTAGTATTCCCAGGTGCAAACTGGAACTTCCATTAGAAACTTTGACATTTTTTAGCATAACTTCACTTAGAACGTTTTGTCATTTGAGGGCAAATTGTCTTGTTTGCAGTGTGTTGAAAAATTCATCTCAGTCAAAAAAATGGAATTATCCCGTGAACATTTTCGTGCGGTGATTTTTTACGATTTTCGGCGTGGGTTATGGCGAGACAAAAGTGTTTAAATCAACTGGTTTCGACTTTGGGCGATGAAGCACCAACAAAAACCACTCTCAATCGCTGGTACCAAGAGTTCAGTCTCGAAATTCGTTCGCTTCACGATGAAATTCGTTCGCTTCACGATGAAATTCGTGAAGGACGTCCAACTTCGGTCACTTTGCCAGAAACCAACGGTGCTGTGTCACCGACAGCTGACATACCGTGAGATTAAGGCATCCTTCCGCATTAGAATGACAAGCATCAATATGATATTGCATGTTCATTTGGCCGTGACAAAAAAATTGTTCTCATTGAATCCCACATAATTTGACGAATGCTCAAAAAAACGCTCTATGGATTGGTGCAAATAGATGTTGAAAAAGTATAACTGCGATAGCTCAAAGGCAGTGTATAACATTGTCACAGGTGACGAATCATGGATCTATGCATATGAACCCGAAGCAAAACTGCAATCGACCGTATGGGTCGGGTCTTTCAAGACGAGCCAAATACAACAAAATTTGTTCGTGGAAGAAGTACATCAAAGCCAATAATTGGGCTTTTTTCAGTTTAACCGGCCATGTTGCCACAGTGCCTTTAGTGGAACGTAGGACGGTCAGTTCTGTGTGGTATACAACCATCTGTTTGCCAACAGTGTTCGAAGAAATGAGGAAAGATAATAAGAGAAGACGGATCATTTTGCATCACGACAATGCGAGCTCTTACACACACATCAGCTGAAACGATGAGCTATTGGAACACTCAAGATGTCGAATTGATGGACCATCCACCGTACAGCCCTGATTTGGCACCCAATGACTTCTTATTATTCCTAGCATCAAGAAAAAATGCTTGGTCAACGTTTTTAATCGCCCGAAACAGCTGTTAAAGCGTTCCAAAATGTTTTGTTTTGGAGGTTTCTTAATCGGAGTGGAAAAAGTGCTTCGAAAATTGGTTTGTGCGCATGCAAAAGTGCATTGATCTTAAAGGAGAATATTTTTAAAAAAAAAAACAATAAAACCATTTTTGATGATAAATATTCGCATTTTCATTATTAGGCCAGATACTCGTATAAATATAGCAGTACATAGCGACATCTAGAGTTTGCAGACGTACTAATACACCTGACTTGCGTTAGGCGTGTTTGATTGGTGATCGCTCATTAAACGAGTAACTAGTCGCTAAGACGATAACTTCAAAACTTTACGAGAAATTTTTCAAATGGGACAATTAAAATTATCTAAAATGTCATCACTGAAGCAAAAATGAAATTACAGACTAACGCTGTTGAGGTTAGCCTTCAAAACCCATATGACATTAGGGGGGTGTGTTCAGTTCTACTATTGAAATGGGTATGTTCAATGTTGTAACAGTATTTATGTCCCTACTAAGTATAGCAGCCCTCGTACATAGCGACATCTAGAGTTTGCAGACGTACTAATACACCTGACTTGTGTTAGGCGTGTTTGTTTGGCAATCGCTCATTAAACAAGTAAGTAGTCGCTAAGGCGATAACTTTCAAACTTTACGAGAAATTTTTCAAATGGGACAATTGAAATTATTTAAAATGGCATCATTGAAGCGAAAATGGAAAATGAAAACTTTCTATTTGCTTAGACCTATCTTTTTTCTTACAAAAATCCATATCCTTAGAAAAATCCTTTCCAAGGATATTGAAACAATAATCTTTTCTAACACTTTTTCCTTCTGGCTGTTTTTGTTCTTATGAGCTCACATTGCAGTTTGATCGATTCTAAATCTTTTGACAACAATTGTGACCATGAACTGGCCCCTTTTGTTGTACAACCAGCAGGACATTGCAACTCTTCGATGTTGTCCCATTTGTTGTTACATAATTTATGAGGGGCTTCTTTTGTTGGCCAGTACGCTGCTGGGTATCCGAAGACAATTGAGTCTGGTAGGTTTTAACCAATATTTGCCTTTCCCACAACACATCAGTGTCACAGGCGGGTGTCATCATTTGAACGTCCGTCTTGCTCTCTGTCTGAATGTCACCCTTTCTTTGTTGACTTTGTGACTTTCTGGCCATTTTTATATATCGAAAGGACAATGATCGATACTGATCATAAAATAATTATTGTTTATCTCTCGAACAACTCAGCCAGTCTTCTGTGCTGGTCGTTATTGTCTAACACATTGCATGTGTCCGTGTCCTGTGAGTGTGAGTGCAATAACAATGAGGCCAATGTAGACGAACACACAACGAGTTCAGCAAAAGGACGAATTTCATCTGAATTTTGTCTGCAGACAAGGTACTGTTAGTTTTTATCATTTATCCTTTCGTTTTTGTGATTGGTATTTTTAGGATTCCCCATAAATTACGCAAAGTGATAAATGTTTTCAATGTTTCAATACGAATTGCAGGACAATTATCCTGATGGTTAGATTCTAAGAATATTCTTAGGATAGTTGAAAAAGAAGCCAAAGAAGGAAGTTTATACTTAAGACCAAAAAAAAACAAGCAAACAAAAAAAATATTCTGATTAAAATCGAAGTAAATAAATGTAGCGAACAAATCAGACATAACTCGAAAGCATCAGGGACAAAACTTAAGAGTTCGGTGTACTTATAAGTTTCTTACAATGAATTTATGCGAGGGCTTTTCTACTCCGAAATGAACTTTTCGTAAGTTTTAACCTATTTTTCAAAGTGCTATTAAAAAGCGTTAGCCCTGTGCACGCCATATTAAGGATAGGTTAATGTACCTTGAGTAGAACTAAGTTCTAAAGCAATTCTTTCGTTTTAATGTGCTGAAGAATTGAAGGAATACTGAGGTTTGAGATCCACAAAATTGCAAAAGTTCAGTCAGCTTTCCAAAAAGGAAACGAATATCACCTTGATGAATTTATTGTAACTTGGGGTTTAGAGGGTTTTTTGGACATATCTTAGTGTTTTACGGCACAGAGATGGACTGAACACCGAGGTTAAGCTGTTGGTTTACAGACAGATTATCCGGCTTCTTATCTCCTACGCCTTTCCAGCCTGGCATGGGATCTCATCTCACCAGATGGAAAAGATAAGGAGATGGGAGAGGAAAATCTTTTCGCCATGCCTAGGGCTAAGATCGACACTAGGTGAGGATGGAATCTGGAAACGACCTGCCATCCTGCCAAAGAATATATGACTCTATCGGTTTTGAAAGGATAGATGTATTCCTCGTTAGAGGCGCCTTAGATTTTCTGGACAGGGGTAATGATCTCGACAACGGACTGATTAGGAGTAGTCTTCGGCAGGATATCAGCCTTAGAAGACTAATAACGAACAGATATAGGTCACCAGTTTCTCTCTTGACTTTGGACAGAGAAGGCTTCTGATTAGGGACGATAGACTACTGTTTTATCACAGGATATACATGACTATGGACATTGACGAGATCTTATACAACATCTCGCAAAAATAAAACCCAATTGTAAATATTGTAAATAGTGTAAATATGTAATAGATGTAAGCAATAGTGTAAGTGTTATTTTTAAGTTAAAAATGTTAAGAATTCCCTTTTTTTTAATTCCTTTTTAGGGGGAAATTTAGAAATATAGTTTAAGTATGTACTAATGATAAGTTGCAGTTCACTGCAACTTCAAAATTTGTATTATTTAGATAATTTTAGATAAGTATTTACATACGAGGGCGGTTCGGAAACTTCTTACCCTATCACAAAAAGCGCGCTATAAACAGAAAAAAGTTTTGGAAACTTTCATCTCTGCTATGAACACATGTTAAATTTTGTTTCGATCTGGCAACTCCTTCATATAGAAACAGGTGTTCACAAAAGACGCATCCGCGTTTTTTTTTTCAATGGAAAAATTAGAAATGCGTGGTGTCATTAAATATTTACATAAAAAAGGTTTATCGGGACAAACAATTCATAATGATATGGTGAATGTGTAAGGTGAAAGTGCTCCTTCATATGCAACAGTAAAAAATTGGGTTGCTGAATTTAAACGTGGTCGTACAAGCATTGAAGATGAACCACGTAGTGGACGTCCAAAAACACCAACAACAACAGAAATTGTAGCCAAAGTGCATGATATGGTATTAAATGATCGACGAATAAAAGTGCGTGAAATAGCTAATATCATGGGCATCTCAAATGATCGAGTCCATTAAATTTTGCATGAAGAACTACAGTTGAAAAAGCTTTCTGCAAGATGGGTGCCGGACTTGTTAACAGTCGACCAAAAACGCATAAGAATGAACATTTCTCAAGCTTGTTTGGATCGTTTTCGGCGAAATAAAATGAATTTTAAGCGTCGTTTCATAACTGTTGATGAGACATGGATCCACCACTATACTCCAGAGACAAAAGAACAATCCAAACAATGGACTGAAGCTGGAGGAAGTGCTCCAAAGAACGCAAAAACAATTTAATCGGCTGGTAAGGTTATGGCAACGGTTTTTTTGGGACTTCAAAGGTATTTTATTGATTGACTATCTGCAAAATGGTAAAACAATAAATTCATAGTACTATTGCAACCTTTTAGATCAATTAAATGTACAAATTCGAGAAAAACGTCCTGGCTTACAACACAAAAAAATAATTTTTCATCAAGACAACGCACCAGCACACAAGAGTGTTTTAACAATGGCTAAAATCAACGAATTAAAGTACGAGTTGCTTGACCACCCACCTTATTCTCCTGATTTAGCTCCCAGTGAATTTTACCTGTTCCCAAATCTAAAAAAATTCCTATTCAAAATTCCACTATTTTGAAGACCTTGAGGAAAACTATTTTAATCAAGGAATAGAATTGCTAGATAAGCGTTGGACTAAGTGTATTGAAGTTTCAGGAGATTATATTGAAAAATAAAAATGTTTTTGAAAAACTAACTATTCTCTTTCATTGATAGGCTAAGAACTTTCCGAGCCGCCCTCGTATAAGCTAGAAATTAAGAATTAGTTTTAGTAGAAAGATGTATTAGTTTAAGATAATGGAATAATAAATTGAATTGAATATTGTAACTTGGCTAATAGCGGGCCCTACTCCCATAAGTTAAGTAAAAATAAAACTTTGAAACGTGCTTCAGGCAAAAAAGGAAGACACGATTCGTTAGATCGAATTCGACACAGTTTTTTTTGGGTACTTGCCCTTTTCTATAGTCTTTGCCTCAAATAAAAGTAAACCACAATACTTTAAATATCTCTAATATCCTTTCATTTTCTAGCTGCACGTTCCAGGAAACTCCTGATCATTTCAACCACAATCAAACACTTGCTGCCGCACACTATCAGCGCGCGCTCTTGGCCACTGATGAGAAAAGGAACTGAACAATTAGTTAAAGCCACGTAACTCCTTTCGGGGCGGGCTATGGGTTTCTTTTGTCCTGGAAAAACTGCAGCGGGCATCGTTTTAACAACTCAAACATCTTTTACCGCAATAATTACAAGTTATCAAATGTGTGGCATGCGTGATAATGGTCGGTCGTACTTTGGCATCGAGCAACCTGCTCCTGCTGCAGAAGTGCATAAAACAAACCGAAAGGAGCTGAACGGAAACTAATCTATCGAGGCGACGTGTGTTTTTATTTCAATGAAAGGATAACGATGCTCTTGAAGGATGTGACTGCAAAGAGCGAGAGAGAGAGAGATAGTGATGGAACTATAGTAGTAAGCACGTCCTTAAGTTATTTTTTTGTTGTACCAAAATTTTGTTTTTGCAGTTTATGCGTTTCTAATTTAATTACAGGCTCTGGCAGGAAGATTAAGAAACATCCTTTGTCTTCAGGAAAAAAAACGAGCATCTGATGACCAAAAAAAAAAAGGCTAAGAGAGAATGCTATTTTCATATGACATGAGGGGGCGTTTTTAAGGCTTAAGCAAGGTCACTTGGCAAGGTGCGCTCGTGTATGATAAGTGGTTTTCTTGGTAAGAGGATACGAAACCAAATTTTAAGCGAAACTATTATAAAAACAACATTTGATCTAGCGTTTCTCCAATTATGGCTTTGAATGTTATTTTTAAAAATATAGCCGAGAAACTTCAGCAACACAGGGACACGTATCTTTTTAAAAAAAAGAAAAAAAACGCACACTCACTTGTAAAAATAAAGTTTTTACCCAACAAACCAAATCTTCAGAATTCGGTCAGAATTCTGTACGACAATCGGCAAAATGTTCCGATTTCGGATCAGAATTCTTAGCGAGTTCGTAACGAAAAACGTATGAGAGGGTTGACACGAATTCTGAACTAATTCTCTGAGAGAATTCTGATGTGTTTGCAGACATTTCAAACCGATTTCTGACCGAATTCTGAACTGCTGTAGTCTTGGGAAATTCGAAAGGAAATTTCGATTTGTCGTATCGAATTCTGAACTAATTCTGAACGACTTCGGTCAGAATTCTGGCATTAAGTCTTATTAAATTCTGACGTTTTTACCGACATTACGAACCGAATTCTGAACGAATTCTGAGCTTATGTCATGGTAAATTCTGAACGTAAACAATCAAAAAGAAGAAAATATTTTTGTTTTTAAAAAAAGTTGTAAAACATTTTTAAAAAAGCGTTCGGAAAGACTTTTAGTTACATGTTTAGTGGCTATACACTTAAGGCCAACCAGTTTTGCATTTAACGAGAACTGCCGGCAGTAGAGTTTTCCTCCGAACACAATAAAAATCCCTCGCACAGCCAAGCTAACCGAACGTTCAGAATTTGAATTTGAAATATAAAAATACATCAGACAAACTGTTAAGAATTCGTTCAGAATTAGTTCCGACATGTCTGAACACAAGAACTACAACTGTAAAATATGAAGCAAATAACAAAATTTTAAACGAATAGACTACCTCAGATAAATAGTTCAGAAGTCGTTGCGAGTTAAATAAGAGAAGTCTGAACAAAAGACAAGTCTAAAAGAATTCGGGCCGAATACGTTTAGATATTTCTTAACATAATAAATAAAAAATCCTCAGACAAATCCAAAAGAATTTGTAACGATTTCGGTAAGAATTCTCGATAGAGTTCAGATATTGTTCAGAATTGTCTGATATCAGACATTGTCGGCAAATTTGCTTTACTGGGTACGTAGTTTCAAAATAAATACCGAATGAGCGCTTCCACCTGGATATGAAAATTCCATTGGACATAGCCTTTATAGTCTCGGTGATTATTTGATATGTTTCATTTTAAGATTTGTAAACATATTGTCAGTCTTCAAAGTAGCAGTTTCAACATTAAAGAGAACAAGTAAAAACGTTAAGTTCGACCCGACCGAACCTTTTATAGCATCCTCCGTCCAAAGACAACTAAAACGCTTAAAAATGCTTCATATTTGGGCCCTTTCGGCCCATGCATCTGTCCCTAATCTAAGCCAAAAAAAAACTTTAAAATTGCCCTACTTATTAGTAGCTAAATTTGTTTTTTGAGTACCCACATTAAGTGTGTTCGTAACTTTCCCAGTAAAAAGGGCAAGTGTCTACTTTTGAGAGCGTAAGGCCAATTTTACTCTCTTTACTAAAATTTGCCAGAAAAGTAAACGAACAGCTTCCAGTAAAAATTTGCAATAAACAGCTGATTTTGTTTACTATTTGCATTACATTTCGATTCGTTTTTTCTGCGAATATGTGTCAAACTCCATATACAAATTATATTTGTGAAAATGGTTTCTTTTTTATTCAGAGTCTTAAACAATTGCTAAAATTTTTCACTTTCCGGTGCCCAACAAATTCTCTTTAATCCGGGAGCTGAGCTTCTCTTAAGTCCGGGACATACTGTTTTTGATTTCCCTGGGAAATAAAGTAGATATCTATTATCACCTTTTCACGTGAAAAAGTATCAACTTCTTACATAGAATATCAGTGAAATTGCAGCGAAAATTGTTTTTTTTTTGACAATATCTAACATACTTCACACAATTGAAGAAACTTTTTGGATTTCCCCGGGAAATGAAGTACATGTCTATTATTTCATTAAAAAAAATTGAATTTACTAAACTGAAGCTTTCTTTTCTTACGCTGTATGTTTTTTAAACATTTATGTTTTTCACAAGAACTAAATTGAGGTCGCGTGCATTTACGAGTTGGAAAATTTGATCATCTTCTTAACCGGAGCTGAACCTGGGTTTACATGTATGGCAGTCGTGTACACTAACCATTAACGTTTTAAATAACGTTCGTTCCTATTATTTCACATTAAAAATCGTAAAAACTCCCTTTAAAATTAATTTTTAACAAGATTAACGTTTTTCACATGAAAATCTTAGAACTAGGCTTTAGAGTGAGCTTTTAATGTAACCTCCTTAACTATGCTAAATTACCAATCAAAGTATTTAATCTTTTTATACTAACAAATCTAGTATTTTTATGCTCCTAACTCTATATAGAAATATGTGAGTAATCAACCTTTTGTCCGATTTTTAAGGGAAACTACTAGCTTTCGTCTGTGTGGACAGCCCCATTAATCAACAATAACAAAACTGGGGCTTTTTATTTGTTTGTACCTTAACAGCTTTACTGTGGAGAGTGGCAACACTGTCCGCCTTTGACATTTGTGTTGTGTCATCCTGCCATTTCATTTAAACACGAGGCCATCCTCAAGCAGCAGTGAAAAATTTTAAAGCTCGTGTTCTTTTACGAAAATATCAGTTATATCGGTAGTATCGGTATTATATATAGCTGAAATGATCGACCAACCGAACGATCAATTGCAAATTATCGCGATAACTGAAGTATTACTGCAGTTGCTGGCTGTGTATTGGAAAAAACAAATCTGAAATTTTCGGACACCCCATCATAGTGTATTGTGTGAAAATATCTGAAGGAATCGGTATAAATTTCAGCTGGCTTGATAACTTAAATCCCCGGACCGCCTTCCCCGCTGCAGGACGTGCATATATTTCTGATTCAACTATTTCGAAAACATGCAAAATTGCACATTCCGGGTGAGAGCGCTCCAAGGTACTCTGAAGAGACTCGACTGGTCTCTGGAGCAATTAAAAACGGATAATCTTTAGCGCAGATAACTATTGGGGAGACACAGTCAGATACAGATACTATTGGATCCAGCGGCATCACTGAGCCATGCATCTCAATCCCACGACAGCGGGTTCTGTGGACCGGATTGGCCAGAGAAGGAATTATTCGGCCGACGGCTGTCAAACCGGCACACAGTTGTCGCTATAATAACAACAGTCATGCGTCTCGAGCAAACAATGATCTATTGGATTCGGCAGCATCACTGAGCCATGCAAATCAATCCCATAACAGCGGGTTCTTTGGACCGGAATGACCCGAAGAGCAATTCTTCGGCCGAGGGCGGTCAACCCGGCACACAGTTGTCGCTACAATAACAACAGCCATGCATCTCGAGTCACAAGAATTATATATCGGATCTGGCACCATCACTGAGCCATGCACCTCAACCGCACTACAGTGGGTTCTGTGTACCGGAATGACCCGAAGAGCAATTCTTCGTCAGAGGAGGTCAACCTGGCACACAGTTGTCGCTACATCAACAACAGCCATGCATCTCGAGCAACAAGACTGAACGGAAGGTGACTGTAAGTAAACAAATTTTATACTGTTTGAAACCTGTTTATAATCTAATTTTTATAATTTGGCTAAATTTAGAGATCTGATCCAAACAATGCACCCAGTTAACATTGACATGAGTAGGGGTCATCAGGGACAAGACAATTTTAAATATTCAATTATTTTGATGAAACGACTTTCCCACTCTTCTTATACCATCCATGTACCGATGGTAAGCATACCGATGGTAAGGTGTCACTTATCGTTTTAAAACCTTCACCCTAGATCTGACCACTTACTCTGGTTATCCAAATACCGCCTTCAGTCTGACATGAGTAGGGGTCATCTGGGACAATACAATTTCAAATATGCAGTTGTTTTGATGATACGACACACTTTGGAAATATCCTACTCTAATACCGCATGATAACTATCGAAAGGAGTTACTTATCGTTTTAAAACCTTCACCCTAGATCTAACCATGTACTCTAGTGTTCCAAATACCGCCTTCTGTTCATACTGACATGAGTAGGGGTCATTTGGGACAATACAATTTTTAATATGCAGTTGTTTTGATGATACGACACACTTTGGAAATATCCTACTCCTCTAATACCGCATGATAACTATCGAAAGGAGTTACTTGACGTTTTAAAACCTTCACCCTAGATCTAACCATGTACTCTAGTGTTCCAAATACCGCCTTCTGTTCATACTGACATGAGTAGGGGTCACCTGGGACAATACAATTTTAAATATGCAGTTGTTTTGTTGATACGACACACTTTGGAAATATCACACTCTTCTGATACGATATGATAACTATCGAAAGGAGCTACTTATCGTTTTAAACCCTTCGCCCTAGATCTGACCACTTAGTCTGGTATTCCAAATACCGCCTTCTGTTCATACTGACATGAGTAGGGGTCATCTGGGACAATACAATT
Organism: Hydrotaea diabolus; assembly: GCA_963513945.1. NCBI lineage: Eukaryota > Metazoa > Arthropoda > Insecta > Diptera > Muscidae > Hydrotaea > Hydrotaea diabolus. The sequence continues at coordinate 142,802,162 of OY740720.1, read as the reverse complement.
TCAAATATGCTGTTGTTTTGATGATACGACACACTTTGGAAATTCCCACTCTTCTGATACGATAATGATAACTATCGAAAGGAGCTACTTATCGTTTTAAACCCTTTGCCCTAGATCTGACCACTTAGTCTGGTGTTCCAAATACCGCTCCCAGTTAACATTGACAAGAGTAGGAGTAATCAGCAAGAATACAATTTCAAATATGTAGTAATTTTGTTGATACGACTCACTTTTAAACCATCCAACTCTTCCAATTCCATCCATGTAGGGCTGGTTCGCAAAATAACTTACGGCAGTAGTAACATCGTTTCAATACCCTCGCACTACTGAAAAAAAATTTCCACTTTATTTTCTTCGAGAAGACTTGTTGTAGTCCATCGCAGCACCCTCGTAAAACCAAGCTGCACATTCTTTATGTATTCTTGTTTAGCTTACTAAGCCCAGCTTTTTTAAACAATTTAGAGACTTGACCACGTACCCTAGCGACCCAAATAACGTTGGCAGTTTCCATTGGCCTACGTGGGGGTAATTTGGAACAATAAAATTTCCTCAATATTTTAGATTTGCAGTTAATTTGAAACTCGCCCACTCTGGTGGTTCGCAGAATAACTTTTAAGAAGGAGTAACATATCGTTTTTAAAGCCTCAGCCTACCGGGAAAACGGTTTTAAATTATTTTCCTTAATATTTTTAATAAGCAGTTATTCTGAAGACTACTAAATTTGGAGCACTCCCCCCAATTTTCAGTAACCATTCATGTTGGACTGGTTTGCAGGATAAATTTTAAAAGAGATAAAATATCGTTTTTATAGCCTCAGCCAAACTGGAAAAAGGTTTTAAATCATTTGCCCTGTATTATTTCAGGAGACTCCTGCCGAACTCCAGCATTGCAACACATTCTATATGTATTCTTGTCTCCAACTATGCCCATTTAATTTTTTGCCGATGACCAGTTACCATCCATGTTCGAGTGATTCGCAGGATAACTATTAAAAGGAGTAAGGAGTTAAATAGTCTCAGCCTACCGGGAAACAGATTTTAAATCATTTCCCTTAATATTTTAAATAAGCAGTTATTTTGAAGACTTCTAAATTTGGAACTGGCCCACTCTTCAGTGACCATTCATGTTCGACTGTTTCGCAGGATAACTTTTACAAGGAGTTACGTTTCGTTTTTATAGCCTCAGCCTACCGGGAAAAAAAGGTTTTAAATCTTTTGCCTACATATTTAAAATAAGCAGTAATTTTAAAGACTACCAAATTTGGAGCACCCACCACTCTTTAGTCACCATTTATGTTCGACTTGTTCGCAGGATAACTTTTAAAAGGAGTAAACTATTATTGCCTCAGCCTACCGGGAAAAAGGTTTTAAATCATTTCCCTTAATATTTTAAATCAGCAGTTATTTTGAAGACTTCTAAATTTGGAACTGGCCCACTCTTCAGTGACCATTCAGGTTCGAATGGTACCCAGGATAACTTTTAAAAGGAGTAACATATCGTTTTTATATCCTCACCCTGCCAGGAAAAATGTTTTAAATAATTTCCCAAAATATTTTAAATAAGCAGTTGAAGACTTCTATATTTGGAACTCCCCCACTCTTCAGTCTCCATCCATATTGGTTCGCAGGAAAAAAGGAGTAACATCGTTTTTAAAAAGGAGTAACATATCGTTTTTATAGCCTCAGGTTTTAAATTATTTGCACTGTATTATTTTCAGTAGACTCCTGTCGAAGTCAAGCCTTGCAGCAGCACATTTTATATGTGTTCTTGTCTCCAACTTAGTCCATTTAATTTTTTTGCAGATGACACACGCTGTAGGTGCTTCAGTTTAAATTTAAACCGAAAGAGATGTCCAGTTTCATTCTTAAAGTGTACTTCAATTTCACATGGGTTTTTACCTTCAAACGCCTTCTGTCCTGACTCACCACCCATCTCCATGTATCCTGTTAAAGCTTAACAAAGCATCAAATATCAAGCCTATCAAGGCAAGACAAAGAAAAGGGTATCCTAGCAACATTTGTTAGGGTGCGTGTGTACTACATTTTCCTTTTTAACGGAAAAATGCTCTTCAAAAAAGTATGCTTAAGGATAATTGAAATTGAAATGTAATAGTGAAGTGGGTATTGAGCATTCAGTTACGATTTTCGGTGTGCTCTCATGTATGAAAGGACCGTACTGTGGGGGGGGGCACTTAAAACAGGATGATCACGACAAGTGCAAAATTTTGATAAGTTTTTCGAAGTGTGTGTGGATGAGTAGGCGTTGTAGCTGGTTGTGGAGAGGGATTTGTATCATATCAAACAATGGGTGTACAGTGAGGAAACACATCAATTTGATTGGTTGTTAGTGGAGTCGAAGTCCTTTTTTGTGTCCTTTTGCAGAAAAAAAGGTATTTTTTGATTAGTATGTCAGAGCATGGGGTTTAAACAGAAAAAAAGTGTGCCCGTGTGTCCGGTGTCCAGTTTTGGTTTTCCAGCCTAGTTGTTGTCATTTTCTGTTGTGTTTGGTTTCATATGCCCCGGAAAATAATATGTCCTCGTTTTTCGTCGTGTCCTTTTTTGTTCTTGTTTGGTTGGTTTCATTGTATGGACATCATAAAAATTGTTGAAATTCTTTTATTTGTCAATTATCTTAAATTTACACATTTCGCAAAAGTAGCCCTTGTACGTACCAGTACGAGTATGTTTAAATGGCCTGGCGACCATGGTTAGGGGGAGGAGGGTATTCTTGTGAATGCGTGGATGGATATGTGTGTCCTGGCTTTTCTATGTCAAATTAAATGAAAAACGAGAAATGTTTTCTTGATTAAAAAACATGTTAACATTGTTTAACTTGTTAACATCATCAAATTAACAGGACATGTGAACAGGCCCATGGAAAGGAGATACACACTCACGTTGCCCGAGATGAGGGATTGGTTTTTAGGAAAGCGAGAAAGCCATTGTTGTTGAATGTAATATGAGCATTTCATTTTGGCTCAATTAAAAAATTAATTGACGACAACAATGTGTTTAGGAAAATAGTTAAGTTGAAATTGAAAATCCGCATTTTTATAAATACAAAAAGCAAAGCCAGACTCTTGCCGGGTTTTTTGAAATCGCAGGTCTACATATGTAAGGGTAAGGGTAAAAAAAATCAATTTTCATTTTTTTCTTTTATTGATGTGGACAACATCTGAGCATCGAATGAGACCGATCCCATGCCCCAAAAGTGTTTCCTCCCACGACGATTCTAAGCGCAAATAGAAATGGACCTAATCTTTAAAATGGCTTTCCTGAACAAAACTTTTCATCAACTTTTCACTTTTTTTGATGTGGACAACATCTGAGCATCGAATGCCCCAAAAGTGTTCCCTCCCAGAGATATGCGCGTTTTATGAAAGTGAAGTCGACGATTCTAAGCGCAAATAGAAAGGGACCTAATCTTTAAAATGGCTCTCCTGAACAAAACTTTTCATCAACTTTTCACTTTTGATGTGGACAACATGGTTTTTAACCTCAGTCGTCCCCTTTCTATTTTGCGCGCCACATATAGCAACAAGGCGCAACCGATGGATGTCCTCAAAGTCAACATAATCATGCACTTCAGTGCAATTAAGTAGGATCTTTGCGGCAGAGTCATTAAAAATGTAACTTTCAAGACCGTTGCACAGTGCGTTTCGATGTTTAATAGTGGCCGCTTATACGAGGGTTGCTATTGTAAAGCAACTTGCCACATTTTACTTGCTATAATTTATCATTGGAAATGGTTTTCATTGTTTTTCAAAATATTCTCTTTTCAGTTAATACACTTTTGCATGGGCACAAACCAATTTTCGAAGCATTTTTTCCACTCCGATTGAGACACCTCCAAAACATGATTTTTGAACGCTTCAACAGCTGCTTCGGGCGATGAAATATGTTGAGCACGCATTTTTTTCTTGATGCTAGGGAATATGAAGAAGTGATTAGGTGCCAAATCAGGGTTATACTGTGGATGGATGGCCCATCAAATCGTTATCTTGAGTGGTCAAATAGCTCATCGTTTCAGCTGATGTGTGAGAGCTCGCATTGTCGTGATGCAAAATGATTCGTCTTCTCTTATTATCTTTCCTCATGTATGTATACCACTCAGAATTGACCCTCCCACGTTCCACTAAAGGCACTGTGGCAACATGACCGGTAATACCGAAAAAAAAACGCAATTATTAGTTTTGATGTACTACTTCCACAAACAACTTTCGTTGGATTTGGCTCGTCTTGAAAGAGCCATACGGTCTTGAAAGAGCCATACGATAGATCCATGATTCGTCACCTATAACAATGTTATACACTGCTTTTGAGCTACCGCAGTTATACTTTTTCAACATCTCTGCTCCAATCCATACGAGCATTTTTTTGGCCATTCGTCAAGTTAAGTGGATCCAACGAGAACAAACCTTTTTTACGGCCAGGTGTTCATGAAAAATGGAATGTATGTTGGTGGAAGAAGTGCCCAAGGAATCCTCTATCTCACAGTATGTCACATGACGATCTTGCATTATCAGGCCTCGCATGGCATCAATGTTCTCTGGCACAACGGCCGTTTTTGGACGACCTTCGTCTTTGAGCGAGCGTCGGCCACGATTTAATTCATTAAACCAGTTTTTCAGTGCTATAGGATGGTGCTTCCTCACCATACAAAGATTTAAGTTCATCGATGCACTCTTGTCGTGATAATCCACGTCGATAGTTGTGAAAAATGAACGCACGAAAATGTTCATAAGTTAATTCCATTTTTTTTTTGCCAAATTGATTTTTTCAAGCCACTGTAAACCACACAAATGGTGGTCGTACGTCAAAGCGTTCTGAATACGTTTAAGCTAAAAAATGTCAAACTTTCCAATGGAAATGTCAGATGGCGCCAGGCAACACTTAGTGTTGACAGCAATATATATAGCAACCCTCGTATCAGTATTTTTTTTTTGCATCCAATGTTAAGTCGCCCACCCTGTATTATATCCAATCAGTTGTTTTATGGTGTCGTACTCGTACACGCCACGAAGATTTCCAATTTTTAGTGGAACCCGTCCAACATGACAGATTCAGCTTGTTCGGAAAGCGTATTGAAGCAATTACCCTTATCTCTGCGAACTAAACGTTTTACCTGCGAGGAAGATTAGGAGGTTTTTCTCTAAGCCGTGTAAAAAATTCCCTATAAAATGCAATAGCCGTTCGAAGCCGGCGTTAAGCAGTAGGTCCCGGTAGTGACTATATTAATTGAATCGTGCTCACTGATTTGAGAGAACTTTCCCCTTGCTCCTTAATGGGGTGTTGTGGGATTTAAGTAAGTAAGAAAATAAATGATTTGTTGTGTTGCCAGAATTTAAAATTTTAGAAAAGTTTTGCATTATTTTTTGCATTTTAAATTCATTCTAAACTTATTAAAATTTGCCTATAGCTTCCGCTTCAACTATTTTTGCTCGTAGTAAAGCCTTGTGAAGGTGTTTCCTCAAGGGTTTCGTTGCTAATCCAAAGTTTTCGATGTAGTTTTAAAGAGCCTACAATGGTGGTAGCTTTTTTCCTCCGTACACGCTGATGATATCTCAGTTCAGCTGTTAATGAGCTTAGTTTAGTCTATCAGCTAAAGCGGACTTATACGCATGTGAAATTTCAAAATTTTGAAGTTCCATAAAATTGAACTTTATGCGCTTTAGTTAAGCACTATTTGTCACTTCCGTGAGCAAACTAAGAGTGACAACTAGTAACGTGTGGTTTCTGTCAATGTCAGCGCCTCGTCTCGTTATTACTTTCACCAGCGGTCGATCCCAGGAGAAGTTTGCTTAAACCTACATGGTCAATTTGGTTGTGCTTATGACCATTTAATGATTCCCATGTTTATTTGTCTTTATATTTATGTGCAAACTTTGTGCCACCGATAAAAAGCCGGTTTCGGAATCAACCAAACTTTTGCCGTTGTCTTTTCTGATCTCGCCATGACCGTCTAGAGATTCTATTTTTTTTTTAGTTAGATTAAACCATTCTTTCTGTGCAGCCTGTTGCCGATGCAAGGCTCAGCTCTACATTTTTCATATTTCCAAATGTTTCCTAGCTAAAAAACACGTGCTTCTGAATGGAGTGTCGTTTTATTCTGGAGTATTTTCCCTCCACCTACCAACTAACGCGACACAAACAAGAAAAATCGCTACGGTAGCAGCAGATGACAGGAAGTCAAACGACAAATTAAACTAAAAAATCCTAACATAACGACACTTAATGCACACATTTTTGTAATTTTTTAATTTTTATGTCTTTTGGAAAATGTTAAAGAATTTTCGAAATCAGAAAATACTGAAATGAAACGGGTGTCCTTTGTAAAAAACATATTGAGTAACAACAGACTAGTAAGGCATTCTCCACACGCTCTCGCCACTTTTTTGGGGGAGCTATCGATTGCTTGTGTGTGTTTATGTGTAATGGAATCGTTTACATACAGTTCGAAGCAACCTAAAGGATGTTGTAATCCTTGTTGTACCGCTAATGTGTCAAATTTAGAAGACCATAAATTAGAAAAAAAGGATTTTAGTTCGCTTCGTTTTTTTAGAGTTGCGCCAGCCTCAACAAATGCATCTGTTGTTTTTTTGAAACAAGTCAAGAGTTCAAGTTTTGATAACACAAAGAAACGGAAGACGGGGGATTGTAATAAAAATTTGTTAAAAAAAACATACAGGAACATTAATGGTGTTACTATTAACAGTTTTAAGAGGATATTTGTTTTATCTGTTGAACTAAATCTAATGAAATTCCTTTGAGATTTGAAAAATGAGAAAGTGGGGGAATACTGCAGTTGCAGAAGAATTCCAGGAAGGTGGTTCAGGATTGTTGTTGTTGTTTGTTTTTAAAGGATTGTGGGTCGCCGTGGTGTTTTGGAAGTGTGCAGGACTATCAGGACAGTTAACCCAGGTTTAAGCCCGCCCAGTAAACCAAATTTGCCGACCATGTCTGATATTAGACAATTCTGAATAATTTCTGAACTCGTTACAAATTCTGTTCGATTTGTCTGAGAATTTTTTATTTATTATGTTTCGAAATATCTGAACGAATACTGCCCGAATTCTGTTAGACTTGTCTGTGGTATTTTTATTAATTTTTTGTTCAGACTTCTCTTAACAAACTCGCAACGAATTCTAAACCATTTATCTGATGGTAGTCGTTTCGTTTAAAATTATTGTTTTTTGCTCTATATTTTACAATTATTGTTATTGTGTTCAGGCATGTCGGAACTAATTCTGAACGAATTCTTTACTGTTGGGCTTAGGTATTTTTATATTACAAATTCCAGTTTTTTTGTTTGTTTACATCCAGTAAACCTAATTTGCCGACAATGTCTAATATCAGACAATTCTGAACAATATCTGAACTCTATCGAGAATTCTTACCGGGCTCGTTACAAATTCTATTCAGTTTGTCTGAGGATTTTTTTTTCAGGGAAGTAGTTCAGATTTGTCGTTACGAACTCGGTAAGAATTCGGATCCGAAATCGGAACATTTTGCCCATTGTCGTACAGAATTCTGACCGAATTCATGAACGTTTTGTTTGCTGGACATTTACAGTAATTGTCTTTTTTTCTATGCCTTTAATTTGTTCAGAATTCGGTTCGAAATGTCGGCGAAAACATCCGAATTTAATAAGACTTACGAGTAATGCCAGAATTCTGACCGAAATTATTCAGAATTCGATCCGAGAAATCGAAATTTCCTTTTGAATTTCCCAAGACTACAGTTCGGAATTCGGTCAGCAATGGGTTCGAAATGTCGACTAGACATCCGAAATCCCTCAGAGAAGAACGTTTGGTTTGCTGGGCATTTACAGTAATTGTCTTTTTTTCTATGCCTTTAATTTGTTCAGAATTCGGTTCGAAATGTCGGCAAAAACATCCGAATTTAATAAGAATTACGAGTAATGCCAGAATTCTGACCGAAATCTTTTAGAATTCGATCCGAGAAATCGAATTTTCCTTTTAAATTTCCCAAGACTACAGTTTGGAATTCGGTCTGCAATGGGTTCGAAATGTCGACAAGACATCAGAAATCGCTCAGAGAAGTAGTTCAGAATTCGTGTCAACCCTCTCATATGTTTGTCGTTACGAACTCGGTAAGAATTCGGAGCCGAAATCGGAACATTTTGCCGATTGTCGTACAGAATTCCGACCGAATTCTGAACGTTTGGTTAGCTAGGCGGGTACGAACATCTTGCAATTTTTCAGCGCCGGGTTTTCCAATGTCTAAGCCATGTAAACAACAGTAGGTCCCGGTAGTGACTATATTAATTGAATCGTGCCCAGCTCACTGATTTGAGAGAACTTTCCCCTTGCTCCTCAATGGGATGTTGTGGGATTTAAGTAAGTAAGAAAAGAAATGATTTGTATTCAGAATTTTAAATTTAAGAATAGTTTTGCATTATTTTTTGCATTTTAAATTCATTCAAAACTTATATTAGTTGGTTTAACCAGATTGATATAAAAATAGTTAAAAAATGAAGTCAAGTTCGGCCAGGTCAAATCGTATTAAACGCAGCCAAACTTTAAATATATATTAAAATATGTACAGTCCAACCTAGACAAGTGGGACCTGCATAAGTGACAATTCTTTATAAGTACAACAGTTTGCGGCGGTCCTAGCACACGTTGAACAAAAAATAAAAAATAAACCTCTTAAAGCAGTAGTTAGAACCTCTTTTAACGTTTTTGGAACCATAAGAACCTAAGGAAATTTTTGAAAATAAATTGCATGAAGGTCATTATGTAAACAGTTTTTTGGAACCCCAAGGTCCTTAACCCCACCACAATCTCTGCCAAATCATAATTGGATTTGTAAAAAAAATTGGGTTAAATTTAAATATCCATAAAGGACTATTTGGTAATTGTTGATTGTAGTGACAAGGGTCGTTTTTGTGGTCCCTCAGGGACAAATGTTCGAGCCGCTATCTGAGACAAATCTTAAAAATACGCCCATATTTTGATACGAAATAAAATTTAGTTTAATTAAAAGACCCCAATCTCTGCCAAATAATAAGATTAAATGTATAATACTTGTATCAAATTTACTTTAATTTGAGTTAACCATACATTAAAATGAATCTTGTTGATTTTTATGACAATAAGGGCGAACGCTTGGGGGGGGGGTCATTGGTTTGAACCGCAATCTTAGACTCATCTTAAAGGTACACAAATGTTTTGACTTGTAAAGATATATACTTCAATTAACAGACTCCTATGTCCAGGTTTGTTTATCAGTATCAAGAGGCCCCTTTTCGGTCCCCTAGGATCCATGGGTTCGGATCCCAATCACTTATAAACATTTAAAATAAAACTGTTTTTTTTTGCTTAAAGATCTTTTTTGGTAAATAAACTAAAGGCTGGGCCAAAACTTGCCAAGGAGAGTACAAACTTTAATAAATTTTTCAATACAAAATGCAATTTTTTTACACTAAGTATGAAAAATAATGTAATTTAAATGACCCCCGTTTTCTGCTTCGGAATGATGGACTCGTTTTAGAGCATTTTCCATAACATCTTTCGAAATTTGTGGCTGTAACTTTTGAATTTCTGCAACAATGTTGGCCTTGAGTTAAAGGATAGCCTCGGGCTTGTTTACATATAATCGCTTCTTTCAATAACCCCAAAGAAAATAGTTGGGTGCTAACCAATCCGGTGATCAAAAAATTTCCGAATTGCTGGAAATTAATCTCCAAAAATTTGACTTAAAAGTGCCACTGTGTCTGGGGCAGTGTGGGCAGTGGCTCCCTCCTGCTGAAATCACATCTCAGTTACGTTTTCAAGAGCAGGGCGTAAAAAATTTTCTATCATAAACCGATACCGCTTTTAATTTACGGTTACAACACTTCCATCTTCATGCTCGAAGAAGTAAGGCGCAATGATATTTTTAGATGTAATTCCACACCATACCGTACACCAAATAGGTTGCAATTGGCTTTGATGAATGGATTTTCTGAACCCCAGACCCTACAGTTCGGCTTATTAACAAAGCCATTCAAGTGAGCTTCATCAGCACTTTGCGTTAAAATAATTGATCGCTGATTTAAATAATAAAATTCTAATATTCTGGTTCTTTGTTCAGTCTCTCCGTTATTTATTCTCCAAGTTTTAACTATATAATCTGAAAAAAAAATAAAAACCAAAAAGTTATTAAATTATTTAACTCCATGGTAACATTTAACCCACCCTGTAGAACTTGAAAAAGGCGTGCGTTTTTCAGAGGTACTTTTAGATCCTTAAAGGGGAACATTTTTGTCTATAGGCAGTATTTAACTATTTTTTTAGACAACAAAAGAGGATTTATTTTACTTCTGGGAAGATTTTATCTATTTTCAATTCAAACAGCTTATGCCAGTAAGCCATCTTCGAGCAAAACTTCTCCATGGTAACATTTAACCCACCATGTAGAACTTGAAAAATGCGTGCGTTTTTCTGAGGTACTTTTAGATCCTTGAAGGGGAACATTTTTGCCTATGGGCAGTATTTAACCATTTTTTTAGTCAACAAAAGAGGATTTTTTTTTTTTACTTCTGGGCAGATTTTATCCATGTTTAATTCAAACAGCTTATGACCGTAAGCCATCTTCGAGCAAAACTTCTGGGTTCTAGTTCAGCTCGTTTGTCCGCTATCTTAGTTGGAACGAACACACAGGTGGACGTATGGACGGGTATGGCTAGATCGCCTTATAATTTCTTTATGGTCTATAATATTGTTACTTCTAGGTGTTGCAAACGCAATAATAAATTAAGTATACACTCCATTCTATGGTGGAGTCATGGTATAATAATAAAAGTAGGGTTATGCTAATAGCTGATTTTCGATTTTTTGAAAATTGACAATGGTACAATAAACAAGGTATAGTCACTAGCCCAACAACAACAAAAATAGTTCGCTAGATTTTCAAAGTCACTTGAAAGAAAATGCCAAAAAAAAAATTTTCGTGAATGTTTGATGATAATTTAACAAATAATTCAACAAACGTCATTGTCAAATTTCAAAATTGACAATTAAAATTATTACGAGAACAAATTTAAATCAGCTGTTAGCATAACTCTACCTTTTTTATTGTATCATGTTCTGCATCTTATATTCACAATTATCATCGAACATTCACAAAAATGTATTTTTGGCATTCTCTTTCAAAGTGCCTATGACATTTTAGCGAACTATTTTTGTTGTTGTTGGTCTATTGACTGTACCTTGTTTATTGTACCATGGCTGGAGTATACAAAGAAATTACTTAAAAATCTTCTTAACATTAAGACAATAATTTTTCTATTTATTTTCAACTCCTTAGTATTTCTATCTAATTGAAAACATGTCTTCTTATTAACCCAGGATCTACTGCCTCTCCCCAAACACGTGTGTATGGCATGGCATGAAGTCAAAACCCAATCAATTTCCCCAAGACATTTTAAATTAAAAAGTCATGTCGAAGAAAAATGTCAGAATTAATTAAAAACTCCTTCAACTTGGAAAGAAAAAATTAAACAAAAACCGCACAAGGGCAAGCAATGCATCATCTCCAGAAGCTAACAACTACCTAAAGACTATGTAAATCTACTCCTACTCTCTGGCGGCCTGGCTTGTCTTCATTTCAAATCCACATTCCAAAGGTAATTGAAAACACCCCCTTTAGACGCAAGACGGTGTTCCGACCTCCGTCTATATGATGTTGATCTTATAACGCTCACACGCACAGGAAATCCAGAGAGATACACATGAACATTTTGAGAAAACCATAAGGATCTCAAAGGATACTGTGCTACATATTGAGACCGTCCGTAGAGAAAAACGTGCTCGTAGTAAATTTTACGTTGTGACACTTTTTTCTGTTCAGGGCTAGTTCTTGCTTATGAATGATGGAAGACGACAGCAAAGTGAAAATGGGCGGGGCAAATGTAACAGATCATAAAAAATACTCGTGGCTGGTGTTGTAGAGGAGTTTGGAGTTTTTTTTTGTGTTTAAAAAGGGATATTCCCGGTCTGTCATTTAGGAATTTAAACGATATGTTTTTTATGAATTATTACAAGAAAAGGAAATTGACAGACACATATGTATGTGGAACTTAATTAATAGTATGTCTTGTTCGACATGTCTTGTTGTGAAAAGGACACTAAAGGATATGAGTAGAGCATTTTTTGAAAATTGATTATTTTGAAATGGAAAGTATTTGAATACAACTACAGATATGGTCGGTGACGTGGTGTTGTGGTTTTAAGTATAAAATCGTATTTTTAAAGCTTCCACCTAGAGTGTCCAAAACCGTAACCAAAAACCGACATTCTGGTTTTTATGTCCAAACCCGAGAGTCGGTTTCTCTTAAATAGCTAAAACCCCAAAGCCCGTTTTTTTTTTGCTGTCGGGTGTCCGGCTTTTAGTCGTTGTATGTAAAAGCAAAGAAAATTCATAATATTCAAGTATGAAATACGTAAATATCACAAATATTTATGCTTGACCCACCTTTAAGTGTACCGCTCGACTCGGAATCACCATAATTCCAATTTACGATACCTGATAGTCCGTCTATCCGTCCGTCCAATGTCACTAAAGTTTTTTTTAAAACTACAGGTCACAATTGTAGTCCGATCTTCATAAGATTTTCAAAAGTAAGTTTTTTTAATAATTATGTTGTTGATTTTGATAAAAATCGTTTAAAATTTAGTTATAGCTCCCACACAAATGTTTAACCGGTTTTATGTCTTTAGCTCTACGAACAGTTTTTTTCAAACATCTCAATTTCACACGTAAAAGGGAATAGACTTACTAGGGACATAAATACTGTTACACACGTTTTATGCTGTAAAATAAAAAGTACTGAATGTTTTTGGACCAAATATTTTTTAATCTATTTATTGATGTATACTCGTATTGTATCCAAAAAAATCTACTTATTCAAAATGTCCGCCTTTTGCCTTTACACACGCCTTAAGTCGCACTGGCCAATCGTCAATAGCTGCACGTCCTCGCCCATTGAAAAATTGGCCACAGCTCGAACCAAAGCAGTCTCAAGAGATCGAATGTTGGGGTATCCTTTTTGACAAACCTTGTCCTCTTAAATCGTCCACAATTTGTAATCCAAAGTGTTAAAATCTGGACTGCCTGAGGGCCATTCTTCAGAGGAAATGAACGCTGGCAAATTGTTTCGAAGCCAGGCCTGGGACGTTTAAGCCTTATCGGCCGGCGCAGAATCCTGCTGGAAAGTCCATGGCTGGTTTTGGAACAGGGAATTATTAAGAGGCTTCACAACAGCTTCCAAAATGGTTTCTTGATAAACGTTGGCCGATGTTTTGACTCCTTGTTCTCAGAAATGCAGGTCAGTGACCCCATCGTAAGAGACACCCCACCAAACCATGACTGAAGCTGGGCGATGACCATTTTCCACCCTTGGGATCAGTTCAGATGCTTCCTTAGATGACCGCGCATACACTTTATCATTTTGCTTGTTAAATTTTTCCTGTACGGTAAAAATTTTTAATCGGTGAACAACATTTTTCTGTGCAAGTTATCAGCGTGCTTCACCAAAAGACGTTTACATTTTCCAATCCTATGTTTTTAAAGCTGCACACAATAAATGTCCGGTACGTCTTTTTTAATGATTACACTCGTGGACTTTTGCGTGATATTCATCTCACGGGTCATTATTATCTGTATTCGCAGCGGATTTGTGTGAATTCTTGATTTAACGTTTTTGATTACATGCGGTGTTCGAGCAGAGCGTGGGCGGCCCGACCGGTGGCGGTCTTTTACATCTCCAGTCTCCTCAAACAGTTTTATGCATCGGTAGACGAACATGCGGCTAATCCCTAGTGGTCGGAGCGTTCGGAAAATATCGCTTTTTTTCATTACACACTTGAAAAGCGCTATTACAGCGATACTGTTCTCATTATCTGATCACTCCATAATGAAAGTTAAAACAATTTTTAAATCCTGTTACTTTCAAAACCCATATGACATTAACAGGGTATGTTCATTTCTACTATTTAAATGGGTGTATCTAATGTTGTAACAGTATTTAAGTCCCTACTAAGTACATTTTGATCCTATGTACTCTAGGGATATATGGGAGATTGGGTTTAAGGTGCAGACTCCTGGATCCCAAAAAAACGAACTTCGGTTAGAGTCACACCAAGCCCAGTAGCCGGAAGTTATAGTCATATGTCCCAAGAAGAACGCAATTTTTAAATCTTGCAACATTCGAAGTGTCATTGTTTGACATTTGAACAATTGTTATTGTTTGTTAGTAGAAGGTACGAGGTTAGTAAAAATGGAGCGCTACACGAATGAACAACGCATTCTCATTGTGAAATTGTTTTACCAAAATGGTGAAAGTTTTGCGGATACAGTTCGCAAATTGCGATCAATTTGGGGTCACAATAATGCTCCAAAAGAGTCAACTGTAAAGAGATTAATGGATAAATTTGCGGAAACTGGGTCTGTTAGTGATGTAAAGACAACAACGCGCCATCGACCAGGTCGATCGACCGAAAATGTCGCAGCTGTACGTGATGATGTCGCTCAAACTCCATCCACCTCAATTCGACACCGAGCTAAGCAAATTGGTGTCTCCAAATCCACTTTGCAGCGAATTTTGACGAAAGATTTGCATCTTCATGCATACAAAATTCAATTGACTCAGGAACTGAAGCCAGCTGACCATGGACGGCGAAGGGAGTTCGTTAATTGGGTATTGGAGAGACAACATGTAAATGCTGATTTTGCCGATAAAATCATCTTCAGTGACGAGGCCCATTTTCATCTTGATGGCTTCGTCAATAGGCAGAATTGTCGCATTTGGGGTGCGGAAAATCCTCGAGTGATTCACGAGAAGCAAATGCATCCTCAACGTGTCACTGTGTGGTGTGGTTTTTGGGCTGGAGGAATCATTGGACCTTTTTTTTATGAAAATAAGGCAGGTCAAGCGCAAACAGTCAATGGTGTTTGGTATCGTGAAATGATAACCAGTTTTTTCTTGCCTAGAATTGAAGAAATGAATGTGGAGGGCATGTGGTTCCAACAAGACGGCGCCACATGTCATACAGCCAGAGAAACAATTCAATTGCTGCATCAGTCATTTAAAAATTGCGCTCTTCTTGGGACACCCTTTATATATATAAACACAGAGAACAAATTAGTGGGAAATCGCTTGGAATTACAATAAATCGGTTACAAAAGAAGAATTTCGATTGCAATCACCAAATGTTTATAGTTTCAACGGATATTCTGATCTAAAAACCACAACATGATAAATATCATCGTACTGTACTCAATGACATGCGAAGATGCGGTATTTCGGCGACACAAATGGTGTTGGCAACCAATAGTTTTGCAAAAATTTTGTTATTGTAACTCATTCTTATTGATGACGACTAAAACTTCATCAACAACAAAAAAGGGGTAGTTTAATGGTATTTTTTAGAAATAAAATAATTCGATAATACTGAATGTAAGCCATTAACAATTTTTTTTTTCCAGTAAAAATTACCCATCATCTTTTCTACTTGTTCCTGGTCATGACCCTCCTCTTCCTTGTGTAAGCTAACAGTTTTTTGCCTCTAAATAAAATTTGATATTTTTCGTTGAACAAGTGTGGCATAAGAATATTTAGATCCAAAAATTTTCTTCTGAAGATACGAATACTTGGTATGTTGCACCGATACTATAAGTACAGTTCCAATAACTAAAACTTACAGAGCACCAACTAACATTCGGTTGTACTGGTGCTCAAGGTGCATAAAACTTAATCATTCGGTTGGCAAAAAATTAGGTGGTGACAACGAATCTTTTCTCTGTGTCTAATTAATTTGAATGAGTAAATTACTCTACAAGCTTATAGGATCAGGTTTGTGGGTTATTGTCAAATGGTGAAGGAAAAGTAAGTCAGCAAGGATTTTTTCCATTCCCATTTCAATAGCTAAACCTTGGTGAAGGGACTTGCCACCCTTTTGCCATTACCACAATTTTTTTTTGTTGAGAGATAAGCGAAGAATTTTTGATAAATGATTTGAAGTTCAGGATGTACCTTAATTTTGATCTAATGAAGAATATTTTATATTTAAATAAACAGCTTACAATTTATACTTTTTCTTAAGAGTGAATATTCCTAGGTAATTTCTTGGTATTTTTTTGTTTGTTTGTCAAATGGATGAATTAACAACTTTGTTTGTTAATTCATGGTATTTTGGGCATTCCATTTTGGAATAATTTCTTTAGGACTTTGTTGCGCGAGTGCAAGAGTCGGCGCGATTGTCACAGTAAAACCGACACGAAAATCGCCTTAGTCTGTGCGAAGTCTTTTTCTTATACAACATTTTTCTTCCTAGAAGTTAAAGCACGTCCTGTCTTGTTTCTCTTTTTGTTTCTGTCTAGGCAATAATACCATTTTAGCAAACCTTAAAGGACTAGTCTATACTTAGTGTCACCACCCTCAATCCTGGATTAAAAAGAATCCTATCCCACCTACGGTGAAATAACAAATCTTAAACGTAATAAAAAGAACTATAAAATATCACATGGCCCCGTCTGCTCCTCACCAAAATAACGTGTTATAAAAGTATCACATTTAACCCATTCAACGCCACAGGGTGTCCAGTTTTTCCACAACATAACAAAACACACAAAAAACATGAAGGATGAAAGGCATCATCCTTGTGTAGAGTATGACATTATCCTCCTGATGTTTTATTGGTTTAGAAAAGCATAAAACAAACGAAATTCTCCAACAGCGGCCATTATAAATTTACCAAATAAACTAGTCTGGCTGTGATGCTGGTTGTATGCTTCAATACCCCGTCAACGACAATAAAACGGGGGAATTGTATAATGAAAGGGTTTCCTTTCTTTTTTGCACATGCTCTTGCTTACGCTCGAACACAGTTGGTCACCATGGTGAGCGAGCGGCCATTGTGAGTGTGTATGTGCCTTTGTCCTTTTGGTCCGTCCTTCCATACGCCTGGTTTTCATTGCGTCATAATGATTTTTAAACGAATGCAACCCTTTTGTTTTTGGTCGTTAGGGTTACCCTAAGCGTCAACAATTGGCGGCGGCACCATGGTGAGAGGTAACAAATGGCTGGCATGACAATAACAAGAGTCAATGTGGTAAATCGAGTACACACACACGCACATTAAAAAAGGCAGTATTAAGGTTGTTATCCTTTAGTGGGTAACATTTGTTTTAAAATTGGAGATTCATTTTTTTAATGGGCTATTTGGGTTAGGAATAATTGATTTTAAAATGCAATGTCAATTCGATTAAAATTTTTAACAGCTCATTCATTCTTAGTTCAAATTTTCCGTTTGTTATTTTTTTCTGTGTACCCATCCTTTAAGCTCTTCATTAATCTTATCGAAAATCATTAATATTTCTCATAGGTCTCGTATTACCATATCGCTTGCAACTTGTGGCACCTACAACAAGAAGCCATTCACACCTACTCTGCTGCATACTTCAGACGACTCTCGTTCATTGATGACTTCAGCAGTTGCAGTATCCTTTCGATTCAAAATAAACATTCATATTCGCTCACTCAAAATATTCTCACGCCTCTAACCAACAGCAGAATATCATTAATTTCTGCCCAAGTCATGGGAGCACATCCTGTCAAAAACCAAGTCATACATATTTTAAAAACTCCTCTCCAGTCGCACCACACAAGTGGAGGCCCTAATAAGCAAGTAGTCGCTATGACATGGAAGAGATCACATTTGCCCCCGGCATTTGTCGCAGACCTTTCCTAACCTTAAGTGTTAGTGTCCGTTGTGCGAGAATTTGAATATCGGTGCGAGTGCGCACAGGCATGCATCCTTTAGCGCTTTAATGAGTCCCCAGTGACAGCTCTAATCATTTCGTTTTCTTCCTTTGTTTTGGAAATATGAAAATTCTGTTGTATTTTCTTTCCTCTCGAGAGTCCGGAAGGAGTGAGGCTTTATTTTAGCTACTGAATGTGTAAACTGAGTTGAGATGTTTTTCCATTTGTCAAAATATGCCAAATGCCAGGGCACGCCATCTGTGTACTTCCGTTTGGCAAAGGATAATTTTGATAATTATTAATGATTTTTTTTGTTAATGATTTTCTTATGTACCTAAATTTTAATAACCTCTTACTAAATCAAAATACCCGGTTAAAATGTAAGAAAACATCCTTTGTCTAAGGACTTGATCATTGTATTATCGTCGCCCAATAATATTCATAAAAAAATTATAGCTTCTAAGTTGTAGGCCTGATGGGTTTAAAGTGTTTGGGTAAATTATACAGAGTATGTAAGGCTTTAAGAATATTGCTTATATGGGCACCCTGTGTGAACACAGAATGTACTACAGGGTGCCAAAGTTCACTACTTCTTGTGTGAGAAAACCCTTTTAAAACCGGCAAGAGTGAGTTGTATTTTCGTGGGCAATTGTGTGAAGAAAACTTGAAAAGTAAGGTTTACAACAGTAGTTCTCATTCGTTTGGGGAGAGCCTGGCCTTAAACGAGGGCGACCGCAAAACTAAAAGCAATCTTTTATAAGCCATCTGTCAAAATTTCCGAAATATTTAATGATTATTTTCTTTGTTACAGGTGATTGAAGTAAACAAGTTTTATAATTTTTGAAAAATGGAAAATAAAGAGTTTCGTGCGGTAATTAAACACTTTTATATGAAAGGTTATACGCCACAATTAATCAAAGATGAATTGGATTCTGTTCATGGTGATAATGCACCATCATACTCCACCGTGAAATCCTGGGTTCAACAATTTAAAATGGGTCGTTCAAGTACGGAAGATGAACAACGCTCTGGAAGACCTAAAACTGCTACTACTATTGAAAACATTAGAAAAATATTTAATGAAGTGACTAAAGATAGACGAATAAAGCTCAGAGAACTTGCTGATATTGTTAAAATACACGAAAAACAAGTTTAGAGTATTTTACATGATGAACTCCACATGAAAAAGCTATCCGCAAGATGGGTGCCGCATTTGTTGACTTAGCCCCAAAAAATCGTCCGTTGGACCAATTCCGAGGAGCTTTTAGCAATTTATCAGCGTAATCCAATAGAGTTCTTGCGCCGATTCATAACTGTTGATGAAACATGGATCCATCACTTCATCCCAGAATGCAAAGAACAGTCAAAACAAACATGGATAGAAGCTGGTAAAAGTGGTCCCAAGAAGGCGAAAACTGTTAAGTCAGCAGGAAAAGTAATGACCACAGCATTTTGGGATGCAAGGGGTATAATATTTATTGATTATCTGAATATTATTGTGCATTATTGGATCGGTCGAGAAATCAAGATAAAACGACCGCATTTAGAAAAAAAAACAAGTTCTTTTTCATCAAGATAATGCTCCTTTACACACTGCATTTTTAACTTAACAAAAACTAGCCGAATTACAATTTGAAATTGCTCCGCATCCACCATATAGTCCAGATTGAGCTCCTTCTGATTATTTCTTGTTTCCAAATTTAAAAAAATATCTCGGTGGCAAAAAATTTTCGTCCAATAGCGAGGTTATTGCTGAAACTGAGGCATATTTTGAAGGTCTTGCAAAATCTTATTTTTCGATGGAATTAAAAAACTTGAAAAACGTTTGATGAAGTGTATTGAGTTGGAAGGAGATTTTGTTGAAAAATAAATAATAATAATTCCAAAAAAACGGTTCTTTTTATGTTAGGCCAGTTAGATTTGCGGTCGCCCTCTTAGAGTTCGGTTTTACTTTCTACAATTGCAGCAAGGCTTTCTGAATAGGGTTGTCACGGACCCGAAATCATGATAAAAGCAGTGTACAGCCAAATCAATGTCACTTTGCCATTTTGTTAAAAACTTGCCTTCTATTTAAATATAGAAGCAAGAGGTCTTGAGCCGGTTTAATCCCTGTTCAATGAAATTTTAAATTCAATAAACCATTGTAACGATTTTATTTACAAACAAGAGAATTTTATTGTTAGCCGAAAAATTAAAGTTAAGTGTACCACAAGTATTCCCCTAACCACAACCGAATGTTAGTGCGTTCACTGAAATGTTTAGTACATGAAACGCCAATTGTAAAATTTAGCAAATTTCTATAAAAAATAATTTTAAAGTCAAGTAGAGATTAAAGTTAAGTTGTCCAGTTTGAGCACACATTGGTCTACTCTTTCAGGATCGCTTAACATTCGGATGAAGATTTGTAAAATGTAAATCAGTTGGAAATACGGTCGAACTTCAAATATTCGGTTGGATAAACATACTTTCTGTTGCAATCATCAACATTCTATTGCAATTGGTGGTGACATGGTTCGACTTAAGATGGTAGCTAAAATAATGTTACGATACTAACAGCTAATAAATCGGTTACAACAACCGAATTCAGTAAAACTATTGGTTTCCACAACTGGTGGATATGAGAACCAGCCAATGAAGTACATGGTATTTTAGTACCAATAGTTGGTAGTGACAACAGATCATATTTTTGTAGTAACCAAACCCCGTTTATTCTTTAAGTTTTTTGGTTTTGTTATGATCATTTATTGTTATTATTTTTGAAAAAGAGATTTACTCCACAAGCTAATAATATCAGGTTTGTTGTTCTAAAAGTAGGTCGGCAAAGTTAAAGCAAACACATCGCCGTCTGTTAGACGCTAGTGTCGTCGTTGGTGAGACGGCTTCTCAATACCATTATGTGTGCTGCCGACAAGGTCTCTACTTATTTAACGAACTATATATACGAAACATTGCTTGATTTTGCATATGCGAAACATTATTGTCGAAGAGTGAGTACATAAACGACTCGCTGAAGCAATTCCCACCATGTTGACAGACTATCTGCCTGATGTTTTTTCAGTTTTTCCTTTTTAGATTGCTGTTTTAACATATTAAAGTATGCAACAGCTTGTTCGTTTTTCGATTTTCAGCAAACAAATTGTGGTGTACCACTCAGAGTTGACAGTCCTACATTGCTCAAGCGGAACAGTCGCCATATGACCAGTTTTGCCGAAGAAACTGGCGACCATTTGCTCGAAGTGCTTCTTCTACAAACAACTTTCGTTGGATTTGGCTCGTCTTCGAAGACCCACACGGTCGATTGCTGCTTTGTTTCGGGCTCATGCGCATAGATCCATAATTAGTCACCTGTGACGATCTTATAGACGTCTTTTGAAGCACCGCGATCGTATTTTTTCAAAATTTCTTTGATCCAATCGACACGAGCGTTTTTTTGAGCGATTGTCAAATTGTGCGGGATCCAACGAGAACAAACCTTTTTCACGGCCAGGTGTTCATGCAATATCGAATGTATGCTGGTGGAAGAAATGCGCTAGGACGCCTCTATCTCACGGTATGTCACATGACGATCTTGCATTATCCGTTCACGCACGGCATCAATGTTCTCTGACATTCACGACCTTCCTTTTCGAGCGATCGTCGGTCACGATTGAATTCATTAAACCAGTTTTTCGCAGTGCTATAGGATGGTGCTTCATCGCCACACAAAGATTTACGTTCATCGATGCACTCTTGTCGTGATTATCCACGTCGAAAGTTGAGAAAAATTATCACACGAAAATGTTTACGAGTTAATTCCATTTTTTTCCAAATTGATTTTTTCAAGTCACTGTCAACAACACAAATGATGGTCGTACGTCAAAACGTTCTGAGTACGTTTATGCTAGAAAATGTCAAACTTTCCAAAAGTTTCCTAGGTCTGAAATAAATATAGCAACCCTCGTAAGTTATGTTCAGTATGGAAATCACAATCGACACAGGCGCGATTTGAATATTAAATTATTTCCCATTCATTTTGTTGAAAAATCAAACAATATTACCGATGTTTGTGTTTACTTTTTATAGCCAAGACTTCAAGCATTCAGTTCAGGTATTTTGTGTCACATTAACCCTTAAATAGCCGAAAATATTTAGGTTTACCACTGCTTAAATATGTCATAATCAACTTTATCTTAAAATTTGTATGCACTTTTTAAAGTCAAAATTCAGTTGTTTGACCGACTTTTCCAATTCGTTCCACTCGTAAATTCAAAGTTCTTTGGATTCGAAAGTAAAAACCAAGTTTTTAAAAAAACCTGTTCATAATTCTTATAACAATAAACATTTTCAAAACGTTCAATAAAAAACGTAAATAAAAAACTTTATGGACGTGTTCTTTTGGCTAATCGCTTAGCGAGTTGAAGCCAGCTCGGTTATTATTCGCTTATAGTATTTCTTAAATAACTTTTTTTCTACAAACTGCAAAATTTTCATATTTAACGGTTTATGATGAATAAAACCGTTCAGATATTGCAATGAAGGCAAACGAAAACTCGTATATTAATTTTTAATCAACTCAACAATTCAACCTTTTCTAGGCTTTACTTATTGATCGGTTGGATTTAAGGACACAGTTTTCTGCATTCTTCGAAAAAATTGTCATAGTGGACTTTCGAAATCTGTTTAGGGCTAAGAATTCGTTCAGACGTTTTCTGGATGATTCTTTGATACCGATAATTCGTCTTGTGTCGATAACACTAGGCAACAAAGTTAAAAAAAATAGCGACATAAGGTTTGATAGCTGCTGATCACGAATCACGATCACTGGCCTCCGATTTGCCAGATACCAACAAGCTTTAGTCATATTTAGTTAGAAATGGGAACGACTTTCCCCTTTGGTTTATGAGTTATCATACGATGTCATCATCGCACATAGAGGAAAGTTGTTCCCATTTCTAACTACAACTTAAGTATCTCAGTCAAATTTAATCGGATTGTATAGTTTGTCAGCTTGTTGGACGCGGTTATTATGAAAATACAACACTGATAAAAAAAAACCCAAAAAAAAATTAAAAGCTCAAAGACATTTTTTGTAACAAAAGTGCGAAACGTCTGTAGAATTTTGGCTACATCTTCAACAACTCTTATCCGGAATATAGTTAACAAGGTCAATTTCTCCTCTAAAATTTTGAAAATCGGTTCACAAATAAAGCAGTTATGAGTCCTTTTATTCAAAAATACCGAAATTAACGGTTTATGAGAATATCTTCCAATCTAAGCATCTCCAAATCTACTAAAGTTGACTATCATACCTTCTGTCTTAAATTTAGTGTTCACCAGTGAATTTTCGTTCGATTGCTAGACCCTACTTAAGCTTCAATACTGAAGAACTCCGATACTTTCAATTCAAGTATTTTAACTATTGTTGATACTTTACATTCACATTACATACCGAGACCCTTAGAAGGACACGGCAAGTATTTACAAATCCTAAACAAAAAGTTTTGCAAACACAGCCACACCCAATGCTAATCTGCAATATCCTTAGATCCGCTAAATAGATCCTAGCTCATGGTCACTCCATTAAATAGCCTGCTTCTTTTAAACGCTCAAGCTTAAGCGGCGAACTTAATCTCGCTAGATTAGTGCAATTTAAACAAAACTAATGAGTAAAACATTTAAACCATTCAATGCTAATGATTTACGCCTACCAAAACGCCTCAGTCTCGCAAAGGATACGGCGGAAGGAAGCATGCCATGATTGCTCATATGTAGGCAGTGTTACTTACACAACCGTCAAACTAATCGCCCGCTTAGTGGAGGAACTTGGCCTAACAAGTCCATGCTTTAGTTTAAATAAATCCGGCCGGCGGGAATTAATAACCAAAATGTAGTAAAACAGACGTTATATTTTAATCCCCTACGACTGCTGCATGTTTAGGGACTGCTGTGGTGAAAACATTTGCAAACAACAGGGTCCGGTCCACACAAATCTTAGTCAATAGCCAAAAACAACAAAAAAAAAGATACACTCACTTTTGAATACTTCGTATCTGAAGAACTTATGCAAAATCTCATGCGTTTTTCAAAGGGCTGCTTACGGCCGTTTACTTAGTAACCGGTGTACACACCAGCATTATCCTTTTCTTTGCCATTGTTCCTAGTCTATTGATAGAAAACGAGTCTATTCGGCATCCTTGCATAAGTAGCTCTGCCCAGATCTAGTTTTAACAAATACTTTCTAATCTGGAGCACACGCGCTGCACGACCTTCATTGTTTGAAAGATTTCCATAAGACTCTGTCTCTTTTGAAAAGATTTGCATCTGGTTTTCATTTCGTTCGCAGAATTTCTTGGAACTGCATATTTAAGATCTGTGTTGGCTAGATTTCATTTCCAGTTTATCTACTTTCCTTTTGCTGGATGGTGGATCTTCGGTTAATCAATGAAAGCAAGAGTTTTCCTTTGTGTTGCCTGTCTTAGCCTTTCGTAGTGATTATGTGATGTTTTTGCGTGAGGTCCTGCTTTAAAGTATTGCATCTTCTTGTGTTGTCCATCAGGGCTGACGTTGTCTTCGGCATTTTGTTTTAAGGGTTAGAAGGGATTTACTCGTATATGGATCTTGTTGCATGCAACTGCTTCAAATGTCATTATACGCTTGTCCTGGTGCAGTTGTCGGTAGTCAAAAAAAGCCATACTGCTTGAAAATCATCTGAGATAATTAGTTTTTTTTGGCTCTGAATAGTAGAAAGTTCTGAGAAGCTGTATGAACATAAAAACTTGAACCGTCTTGAGTCGTGCTCGATGTTTTCACCCTCCCCTTTGTTCCGACAGCTTTTGCAGAATTTACCAACTGATAATCTCCTTTAGGCTACAAACATGAATATATCGACGCTTGTATGCACAGAGAACAGATTTGTTGCTACAACCAAAATTTATGCCAACCGAATGTTGATGGTTGCACGTACTATCCATGTATTCCATCGCTACAACCAAATGTTGATTGGGTGCACGAAAATTTTCAGTAGTGGAAGCTGACAGTATCGGTTGAAGGAACAAAGTATCGGTAACCCTAACTAATTAGGATGACGAAACTGAATTTGTACATGTATTGGTTGTTGTTACAGATTATTGGCTATAAGTAATCATTGAATTCGGTTGTCGTTACCACGAACATTGGGTAACTGGACCAACTAAGGGTTACATTTTTTATTTTCTCCTAAAAATGTCTATGTACCCAATCAACATTCGGCTTTAGGGATGGAATGGATGAATAGCATGTGCAATCATCAACATGCGGTTGGAAAAAAATTCGGTTGTGACAAACAAATCTGTTTTCGGTGGGCTCATTTCAGAATTTCAATTGCCATTACCAAATGTTGGTTTCCACAAGCAAATGTTTACAATATAATTGGTTGTCACAAACCGATTGTATGAACTCATTTAATTGGTATAACCGACGGTATCATAATATTATCATATCACAATCCTGACGGTTAGCCGAACCGAATTTCTATTCAATTTATAAACATTTGGTAATTGCAACAGAAAGTCTCACGTCCAACATACTTTGTTGTTCGGATCGATTGCCGCCTAAATTTTTCTCTCTGCTCTGAAAATCGGTTGGAACGAAAAACATTTCGTTGCAAAAGAGGAATTTCCGTTGCAATCACTAAATGTTTATAATCGTAATGTATATTTTGTTCGACATACCCCGAGATGATAAATATAATCGCATAACTACTTGATCGGTCATACCAATGATGTGGCTACCAATAGTTTTGGTCAATCTTACGACAGCCGGTCCTATGTACCGGATTGACCCGAAGCCGTCATCTTCGGTCAAGGGCTATTCCAAATAAAGTTATGTCGGCTAAACCAGCCAAAAACGGTTGGTTTAACCAGGCATGCAGGGATGCTGTCAGATCTAAAGAGGAGGCGTTCAGAAATTGGCGCCTGAGCAAAAACGCCCATACTGAACTGCTGCGGAAACAGGCAAGAACTTCGTGTGCCAGAGTGCTTAGGCGTGAACAATTTCTACACGAACAACGTCTTCGCACAAATGTTCTTGCTTCCCCCAGGGGAAGTAAGAGCTTTTGGTCGTTTGTAAGAAGAGTAAAGGATAGTTCATCATCTATCCCAACTCTTGTTAAAGATGATAAGGCATTCACTGACCCGGTTGATAAAGCTAACCTATTGGCTGAAATGTTCACAGGAAATTCTTCCTTGCCGGAAAGCAATCAACGACTCACCGTGATCGAAAACGTATCTAGTTCCATGCCTCAGATGTTTTTTCGAACGCGTGCAGTTAAAAGGGTTCTTGCGAATCTCGACGTTAATAAGTCCCCGGGCCGGGATGGTATCTCTGCACTTGTCCTGTGTAAGTGCTCCTCGACGCTAGCCCGTCCATTACGCAACCTCTTCAACCTTGCTTATCGTGCGGGAGTCTTCCCAGCGTGTTGGAAGGTTGCGAACGTCCAACCAATCCCTAAAAATGCTGAAGCCAATAAACCTGCAAATTATCGGACAATCGCGATTTGCTTTGCGCTCTCTAAGGTAATGGAGAGCATGGTTAACCACCATCTTGTGAGGTATCTAGAGTCCAACGACCTGCTTAGTGATCGACAGTATGGCTTCCGTAGAAATCGCTCTACGGGAGACCTGATGGCTTTATTGACAGAGCGCTGGAGTCGGTCTATCCACCAGTTTGGTGAGAGTAAGGTTGTGGCTCTGGATATCTCCAAGGCCTTTGATAGAGTCTGGCACGCTGCACTCTTGTCAAAGCTGATGGCTTTTGGTGTCGGTGATACTTTCGCTCGTTTTATATCGAGCTTTCTTAGAGATCGCACTATAAGAGTTGTTGTAGATGGGTTCTCTTCCAACAAACATAGGCTTGCTGCAGGAGTACCACAGGGAACCTTTCTCCCTCTTTATTTCTAATTTTCATTGATGATCTGTTGGGTCAGACCGTGAATCCAATCTACTCCTTTGCGGATGACAGTAACCTCTGTCATTCATATTCATTCGACCGTAGGCCGAGCCTTCAAGATACTATTGAAGACAAAAGGCGAATTATGGATGAGACACTTGGCCGGGATCTACTGGCCATTTCCGAATGGGGTCGAGTGAATAGAGTAGATTCTAATACACGTAAGACACAGTGCTGCTTGTTGTCTCAGAAGCGATTCGCTGACCCAACAATGTCAATTTCTATCGATGGTACGGATATTGAACAATCAGAAGCTCTCGATGTTCTGGGCATGAAAATACAATGTAACGCTCGTTGCGCGAGACATGTATTCGAAGTGTCGAAAGAAGCACTCAAGTGCATAGGCTTTTTAAAGCGGTGCAAGAAATATTTCACTCCTTCTGATCTTTTCAATATCTATACAACTTACATCAGGCCGAAGATGGAATACAACTCCCATATATGGGCAGGTGCACCAAAATCATCCTTGGAGCTACTTGACCGTGTTCAAAGGAAAGCGATGGTGCTGATAGGTGATAGTAGGGTATCCAACTCTCTTGTTTCCCTTGAGCATCGTCGGAATGTGGGTTGCGTGACGCTGTTCTATCGTTACTTTCATGGTGTGTGTTCATCAGACATCCGTCGCCTTATTCCTGACGTGAGGATGTTCGGCAGGGATACGCGACTTTCTAGGAATTCACACCCGTTTGTTATCGATTGGCCAGTTGACCGCACTATACACTACAGATCAAATCCGTTTTCGCTCGGACTGTACGAATCGACTTCCGGCAAATGTGTTTACCACCAATTGCGACATCCAGAAGTTCAAGACAAGTGTCAATAAACATTATTCCCTCTTTCCCCCCCTCCGATCCTTTACTTTCCACTCGCCAACGCAATGCACCGCATGTATAGGGGGCATCCCCTGAGTGTTGGTTATTTAAAAAAAAAAAAAATATTGTTGATAACTTACATTCTAAATCCATTAATCAGTTTTTGTTTAGTAAAAATCCTTCCTCGTCTTTTCAGCTTTTTCCTTGACATGACCTATGTTTAAGAGTACTTCAAGTGTTTAAACATACAAGGTTCTGCACTGATAAACATTTTAAATTGTTTCGTTAAGACCTAAAAAAAATTGTTTGGAGGTTCAGATACTTCAGTTTTGACGATTCTTTAGTTTTACTTACTGAAAATTACTGAGTACCAACGAATAAATGGTTGTACTAATGGAATACTCGAGGTGCATGCAACCTCAAGTATTTGGTTGGCAAAAATACAGTTGTGGCAACGAATCTGTCCTGTGTGGGCACAGAGTGAAAAACTCAGTTGAAAATAGGTCCCAACTGCAAAAATTCCGTTGAATAAACTGTCTTTCCAACTTAATATTCCTCCATATATAGGCTTTGCAGACAGTTTTTGTACGAATACTTTGATATCGTGTATGCTTTATGTAGTTTTAATATTTTCTTTCACTGGCTATTCACAATATTCAAGGTATCGGAGTTTCAGTAGTCCGTGTTAGTGTAGAATTCACTCATTTTACAATTTTCCTAAAATATTACAAAGCGCATTTTACCATGGCAACACTGTTTACAGTCTACGGTAAAGGATATATTCTTTAGAAAGCAATTGCGACTCATTATCAAAATCCTAAACGATATATGATCAACCCGCATTTTTTAAGACCTTCATAACAAATCGCTTCTTTTGATATAAACTCCAAAAGCCGAACTCCTTTCGAAGGCATAAACTGGACACCATTGGTTCTGCTCTTACCTTACAAACTTCAATTTTCATGGCTCATCATTTATAGCCACCAAATAAATTCCCCGGCGACCACTCCTTGCTCCCTTTCCCCGCGTGTCACACTCGTATTTGCTAAACATACCAATGACAATGGCCCACGAGGTTAATAAATCAAAACACCTTCAAAGACACATTCCTTTCCTTTTGCATTCCGAGGTCCTTTTCAAGAAAAATTGAGCATAGAAAATTGTTACACTTCAAAAGAATCCTTTCATCTATCGGTGTTTGGTATACTTATGATGAGCGTTTTTAAACCATTTGTTTTGTGATAAACAATTTAAAATTCCTCCGTGTGGAATAGGGAGTCTTGCTTGCATCAGGATATTGGGGTTACATTAGCCGTCTTAACCTTTTCTTTTCGCTCTTTTTGTAAATTCCTCCACGCAAACAACGAGGACAAACAATGAATGGATACAAACAATACAACAACAATCTTTTATCCTTCACTATGCACAATTGAGAGTTGTCGGAAAGTATAGTTTTTAGATTTTTATAGACCTTTACACACGCGTATCCTTTCACCATGTAAGGACATCGTTGTATGTTGTGTTGTTTGCCGCCTCATAATGTGTAATTCATTTTTTATGGATCCTTAGGCTTTTCATTCATCGGATGGTCGTTCGTTCCCTTTGGCTGCGTTCTCTTTTTTATGGCAACCCTACTTAAGGGTTAAACTGTTGTCCTTAAGGATTGCGTCTTAAGAAGGGTTTCTTTTGTTTTGTTTGTTTTTTTACGTAGTGCGGCCATGTATCGTGTCTGTAATCCTGTGGCATTTTTATATGATTTGTGTGCTGCGCGTATCAAAAGATCAAGATCTCGGGATAACATCATAATGGCAGGAGCCTCAAAGGAAAAATTGACAGAAGCCTCAAAGGAAAAAGTGTTAAATAAAACGTAGTATGGTGTGAATTTTATTGTTCTATTGTCGTCAGTGTTTTTTTTTATATACCGACGCGTAATCTCTTAAATCTCGTCCCCTAACAATTAAAAAATTAACTCGTTTTATAGAACGATGGCTCGAATTTTTTTATCGTGCTGTTGCTATATCATTTTACCCAATTCAACCTACGAATGTCTCTTAACATCCCATGATGTAAAAAACAATATAAATTAATCCACTTATTAGTGGCCGTAACTAATAGTTTAGAACCGAAACTACTTGAAGCTTAAACTAAAAATCTCTAGCACTATGGAACAAATCATCTTTGAAAAACTTCAGGTGGTCGTAAATCATGGACAATTCATTAAATAGCCGATCTTCAGGAGATGGCCGAACGGACAAGTGCGATATAATAAAAAAACACAAAACCATCGATTAGCTCGGATAGGCGGAAACTTATACGAGGGTTGCTATATATATTTCTGGCCTAGGCAACACAAAGTGTTGCCTGGCGCCATCTGACATTTCCATTAGAAAGTTTGGCATTTGTTAGCACAAACGTGCTCAGAACGTTTTGACATACGACCATCATTTGTGTTGTTTACAGTGACTTAAAAAAACAATTTGGCAAAAAAATGGATGAACTGGTGAACATTTTTGTGCGATAATTTTTCACAACTTTCAACGTGGTTTATCATGACAAGAGTGCATCTATGAACTTAAATCTTTGTATGGCGATTAAGCACCATCCTATAGCACTGTGATAAATTGGTTTAATATGTAATTCAATCGTCGCCGACGCTCGCTCAAAGACGAAGGTCGTCCAAAAACGGCCGTTGTGCCAATGAACTTTGATGCCGTGCGTGAACTGATAATGCAAGATCTTCATGTGACATACCGTGAGATAAAGGCATTCCGCCCAATTTGACAATCGCTCAAAACAAAAGGCTCGTGTCGATTGGTGCAAAGAAATTTTGAAAAAAATACGATCGCGGTGCTTCAAAAGACGTTTATAAGATCGTCACAAGTGACGAATCATGGATCTATGCGTATGAGCCCGAAACAAAACAGCAATCGACCGTGTGGGTCTTCGAAGACAAGCCAAATCCAACGAAAGTTGTTCGTAGAAGAAGCACTTCAAAGCAAATGGTCGCCTAATTCTTCTGCAAAACTGGTCATGTGGCGACTGTTCCGCTTGAGCAACGTAAATTCTGAGTGGTACACCATAATTTGTTTGCTTGAAGTCTTCGCAGAAATTCGAAAAACGAACAAGACGAATCATTGTGCATCATGACAATGCGAGCTCTCACACATCGGCTTAAACCAGCGCATTTTTGGCCGGCCAAAACGTCGAATTGATGGGTCATCCGCCGTACAGCCCTGACTTGGCACCCAATGACTTCTTTTTATTCCCGCACATCGGCGTGGAAAAAGTGCTTCGACAATTGGTTTGACCGTATAAATCATGCTGGAGAATTCTTTAAAAACAATAAAACCATTTTTGATGATTAATATTCGCATTTTCAACATTGGGCCAGAAATATATATGTGACAGCGCATAGAGAAAGGGACCTAGTGGTAAAAAAAAAATCAATTTTCACCTTTTTTTTTGATGTGGACAACATCTGATCATTGAATGAGACCGATCCCATGCCCCAAAAGTGTTCCCTCCCAGAGATATGCGCGTTTTATGAAAGTGGTGGTACACCAAAGATACACGCACTTAAATCTTTAAAATGGCTTACCTGAACAAAACTGGTTTTTACCCTTAAGTCCCTTTCTATTTTGCGCGTCACATATAGTAGCCCTCGTATCATTGCAATAACTGATATATTTTTTGCAAAATAAAAAAAATACATAATTTCAAATCAATTGTGGAATCTTTATTGTTCATTCGAAAAGATATTTTCGAGCATGGCGCTAATGACACGCATAATTTTGGCTTCCAGAACCTTAATCGTATCTGGGTTGTCAGCATAGACTTTGGACTTGACGTAACCCCAAAGAAAATCTAAAGGTGTGAAATCACACGATTTAGGCGGCCAACTTAGCGGTCAATAACATGAAATTAGCCGCTCTTCGAAATGACCTCTCAATATGTCCATTGTTTGATTAGCTGTATGACAAGTGGAACTGGCCTGTTGAAACCAAATGTCGTCTAGATTACGGGCTTTAATTTCAGGTAGCAAAAAGTCCGATATAACGCGAATTTTTGAAAAAATATGGACTAATGATTCGGCGAGCCCATAAACCACACGAAACTGGTTTCTCTTGGTATAATGACACATTTTGAACCCTTTCTGGTTGCTCTTCAGCGCAAATCTGGCAATTTTGTTTATTGACGATGTTGTTGAGCTAGAAATGGGCCTCATCACTAAACACAATTTTGGTCAAAAACAGCGGATCTTCCCGTTTCTCACCGAACGCTCATTTCCATAATAAAGTTGCCAATATTTGAAGGTAATATTTTCAAAAAATAAATGCCATAAAATGTCCCTTCAAATTACCAATAATGATTCCACACTTGATTTGAATTTTTATAATCATTTTTTGTTCCGAAAAAATACCTCTAGATGGATAACCCATTATTTACAAAAAAAAAAAATCGAAAATATATCTGACTTCAAGCGATACTCGTTATTAAATTCACACATTGCAAAATATAATGTGTGCCGTTTACTGCAAATATTTTAGTTATGAGGCGATTCACATTTTTTACAAAAAGAGTTGTACATTTAAAAAAAAAAAAACAGTCGGAAAAGTTCGACGGCAGTTTCAGTGAGCCCCACTTTATCATCTTTAAATCCCAAGCAACAAATGTGCTGTAACTATGTTTAGCGGATATAGATTTAAGGGCATTTTCGCATTGAACGAGAATTACAGGCAGTCAAGTTTGCACCGAACACAATAAAAATCCCTCGCTCTGCATACACTCTAAGACACCTACACCCATACGTACACACATGAAACAGTGCATGAATTTTATAAACTTTTGTTGTTTTAATTTATTTATTATCATTGCATTATCTGATAAATAGTTTGGCTTATTAACGAATTTTTTAATTGAGTGGTAATTAAACTCATATAACAATTTTTTGATTAAAATTTAAGGGTTGTCTTTTTTTCTCTGTAGCAAAGGTGCCACAAAGCACTTTCTTTCGGACTTTGCTTTTTAGTGGGAAAAGAAAGAACTCAATTCGCGTCCTTAGATATTTATGAACTCCGGCCTATTTAGGCTTTGGTTACAAAGCATGGGGTTGAAGGTAATTTGAGGTCTCTTCCGGCTAGTTGAGAAATATTTAATACCTACAAGGATAAAGTATTAAAAAAACACTTCGTATTACATAAATTCGCCATAATTCTAAAGTTTTAAAACATTTTGTTTTTAAGAACATACTGGGGTTTCTTTCAAAGGTGCCGCTTCCAGAAACCACATCAAAGCCATACTAGCAAATACGGTGACCTGCGGTTTCACATCAAAGATCGACTTAAAAAAGAAAATTGATTTCTTCTTTTTTTATTTTATGGCCAGGAACTACTAATCCAAATCTCTAATTTACCAAAGCAAATAAAAAAGTAGACCGACAATTTCGGCTCGTATTTCCTCAGACAGACATTTAGCTGGACCAAATAGTAAACGGCGGAAGCTTAACACTCGGTACCTGATACCTGTAGGGACACCATAACCATTGCCGCCACCAGAAGTGTAATTGAAAACCACATGTGAACACGTTAAAACAATTTCTTACAAAAACAATAGATCTTACGAAATCCTTTCGGTCCTGTATCCTTAATCCTGAAAATCGAAAAACCAGTGCAAGGCCAACGAATGTCGCAAGACGATCAAAGGCTAGCCTCGAAAAGTGAATGGCTGACAGGTTTCGCCTTAAACGTAGCGAGTGCACATGAACGTAATACTTTCTAATCCTTCCACCTCCCGAACAAAGCCAGTCCAAGGAAGGTGTGCAGCACATATTGCCATTGACCAGGGAGTGAAAGTGTAGGGAGCGGATTTGTCGTGGCGTTTTTGTTTGTTTGTGGCTGCTTTCGAACAATGAGTGTTGAGAGTTTTAATGACCTGCTCTGCTGTGTTAGTATGTATGGTATGTCCTTGCAATGTGGAGTAAACCACCATGGATTCCTTCTGCTTTGGGTCTTAATAAATGTGAGAAATGTTGTAAGGATTTGCTAGGGCAACTGCGTGTGTGTGAGTTTGATATTTAGTTGCAGTGTTTTAATCCAAATTTACTTCTTTTACTCTAGATCCTTTTTTATGCTGTCCGCCAAACAAGCGAGGGCCATAGTCCTTGGTTTCCACAACATTTAGTTTATATTTACCTTCACATTGCTTTGGAGACCTAAAGTAGAATAACCGCCGAGATTTGTTGCAACCTTCCAAATGGCTTTCCCACCCATTAGACGTGTTAAGTGTGTCCATTTCATGTTGTTTAAATCTTTTTTATCTCCTACTAAAGAGAAATTAAACAATTTTTATATGTTAATAAAAGTGTGCTTCTCTTCTCTCTTCCTCCCCTTCCTGTGTTGGCGCATTGTGGTTTTAAGAGTACAACTTAATTCTCAGGTAAATCCCAATAATGGGGTTGTAAAACTTAACCGAAATACGCCGCAAATGAATTTATTTCATTTAATAGCTCCACCAGCGTTTTTGGCTGGTTGGGGTTTCACTATCGAAAATAATTCCAAGCACACAAATTGTAAGGATTTCCATATGTTTTGTGGCAAGACATGAAAGAAGACTTCTTGAGTCTATGGCAGTAGGTCAGCCCTTGGTGGAAATTTGAATAGTAAATTGCAGAGTCAGCACTGATTAAAACAGAATATAGAGTTTGACTACATGACCAGTAGCCGAAAAATATTTTATAAAAATAGTCCTTTAAATACAAAAATATAGTCCTTTAAATACAAATCCAGTTGTATGTTCAAAACCCGAAGAGTCGTATGTTCAACCTCCAACGGTGCACAGACAAAAACTTGTTAAGAAAGCCGCTTGACCTTTAACAAATTCGGTCAAACGAATGGGCCTCCATTATGGTGATATTATTTATCTGGTAAACTGCAGATACGATATAAACCACTGGTCGATCGTACACACAGAGACAAAATTAGTAGGAAATCATTCCGAACTACAAAAATTCGGTTGCAGTAACAATCTGTGGCAATCACCAACACCTGTGGTAACTACGAGTACGATAATGTTACGGAACTCGCTGCCATTTAAGCGGTTATACCCACCTTAATCAGTTAAACTATTGGTTGGCTTATCCAGTTGTTATGGTAACCAATCAATTATGAAATACTCGTACATGTAACTTTACCAACCAACCTCAGTTAAGTTCACTCTTGTTGCATATCATCAAAATATGTAATCCCTATAATAGTTTATCGGTTCTAGTCACTACAAAAGCTGAGTTCGAGACTCACTTTCTGTGACAATCATCAACTTTCTATTGTATTGACGGTTACATGGTTCGACATACCAAAATATGGTAGCTACGATAATAATACGGTACTCGCTGCCATTTCAACGGTTGTACCAACCGAACTCAGTTAGACTATTGGTTGGCTCAACATGTTGTTGAGGCAACCAAATCCAATTATGAAGTATTTAGTAGGGGCATAAATACTGTTACATACGTTTTAGGCTGTAAAATAAAAAGTACTGAATGTTTTTGGACCAATATGTGACAGCGCATAGAGAAAGGGACCTAAGGGCAAAAAACAAATCAATTTTCACTTTTTTTTTGACGTGGACAAAATCTGAGCATCGAATGAGACCGATCCCATGCCCCAAAAGTGTTTCCGCCCAGAGATATGCGCGTTTTATGAAAGTGATGGTACACCAAAGATACATGTATTTAAATCTTTAAAATGGCTCTCCTGAACAAAACTGGTTTTTTCCCTTAGGTCCCTTTCTATTTTGCGCGTCACATACGAGGGAGACCGCAAAAGTAACTGGCCTAACATAATAAGAACCGTATTTTTGGAATTATTATTATCTATTTTTCAACATAATCTGCTTCCTACTCAATACACTTCATCAAACGTTTTTCAAGTTTTTTAATTCCATTCGAAAAATAAGATTTTTCAAGACCTTCAAAATATGCCTCAGTTTCAGCAATAACCTCGCTATTGGACGAACATTTTTTGCCACCGAGCAATTTTTTTAAATTTGGAAACAAGAAATAATCAGAAGGAGCTTAATCTGGACTATATGGTGGATGCGGAGCAATTTCAAATCGTAATTCGGCCAGTTTTTGTTGAGTTAAAAATGCAGTGTGTGAAGGAGCATTATCTAGATGAAAAAGAATGTTTTTTTTCTAAATGCGGTCGTTTTATCTTGATTTCTTCACTCAACCGATCCAATAATGCACAATAATATTCACTATTTATAGTTTTTCCTTTCTCAAGATAATCAATAAATATTATACCCCTTGCATGCCAAAATACTGTGACCATTACTTTTCCTGCTGACTTAACAGTTTTCGCCTTCTTGGGACCACTTTTACCAGCTTCTATCCATTGTTTTGACGGTTCTTTGCATTCTGGGATGTAGTGATGGATCCATGTTTCATCAACAGTTATGAATCGGCGCAAGAACTCTATTGGATTACGCTGATAAATCGCTAAAAGCTCCTCGGAATTGGACCAACGGACGATTTTTTGGGGCAAAGTCAACAAACGCGGCACCCATCTTGCTGATAGCTTTTTCATGTGGAGTTCATCATGTAAAATACTCCAAACTTGTTTTTCGTGTATTTTAACAATATCAGCAAGTTCTCTGGGCTTTATTCGTCTATCTTTAGTCACTTCATTAAATATTTTTCTAATGTTTTCAATAGTAGTAGCAGTTTTCGGTCTTCCAGAGCGTTGTTCATCTTCCGTACTTGAACGACCCATTTTAAATTGTTGAACCCAGGATTTCACGGTGGAGTATGTTGGTGCATTATCACCACGAACAGAATCCAATTCATCTTTGATTAATTGTGTCGTATAACCTTTCATATAAAAGTGTTTAATTACCGCACGAAACTCTTTATTTTCCATTTTTCAAAAATTATAAAACTTGTTTACTTCAGACACCTGTAACAAAGAAAATAATCATTAAATATTTCGGAAATTTTGACAGATGGCTTTTAAAAGATTGCTTTTAAAAACAAAACAAAAAGTTGCTAGTAAAACAGAAAATGTGCCAGGCCAGTTACTTTTGCGGTCGCCCTCGTATATTGATTGATGTATATTGTATCCAAAAAGAATCTACTTATTCGAAATGTCCGTCTTTTGCCTTTACACACGCCTTAAGTCTCACTGGCCAATCGTCAATAGCTGCACGCACCTCGTCCATTGGAAAATGGGCCACAGCTCGAACCAAAGCAGTCTTAAGAGATTCAATGTTGGGGTATCTTTTGTGACAAACCTTGTCCTCTACAACTGACCACAATTTGTAATCCAATGGGTTCAAATCTGGACTGCCTGAGGGCCATTCTTCAGAGGAAATGAACGCTGGTAAAATGTTTCGAAGCCAGTCCTGGGACGTTTTAGCCTTGTGGGCCGGCGCAGAATCCTGCTGGAAAGTCCATGGCCGGTTTTGGAACAGGGAATTGTTAAGAGGCTTCACAACAGCTTCCAAAACGGTTTCTTGGCAAACTTTGGCTGATGTTTTGACTCCTTGTTCGCAGAAATGCCGGTCAGTGAACCCATCGTAAGAGACATGCCACCAAACCATGACTGAACCTGGGTGACAACCCTTTTCCACCCTTGGGATCAGTTCAGATGCTTCCTTAGATGACCGCGCATACACTCTATCATTTTGCTTGTTAAATTTTTCCTGAACGGTTAGAATTTTTCATCGGTGAACAAAATTTTTCTGCGCAAGTTATCGGCGTGCTTCACCAAAAGACGTTTGCATTTTTGAATCCTGTTTTTTTAAGCTGCAGTCAATAAATGTCCGGTACGTCGTTTGAAAGCCCCAAGTCCCAAGTCTTTTTTAATGATTCGACTCATGGACTTTTGCGTGATATTCATCTCATGGGCCAGGATTTTCTGTTATCGGAGCGGATTTCTGTGAATTCTTGATTAACGGCTTTGATACGGTGTTCGAACAGAGCGTGGGCGGCCCGACCGGTGGCGGTCTTTTACATCTCCAGTCTCGTCAAACAGTTCAATGTATCGGTAGACGAACATGGGGCTAATCAATCCCTAGTGGCCGGAGCGTTTTGAAAATATCGCTTTTTTTCATTTCAAACTTGAAAAGGGCTATTCCAGCGATACGGTTCTCATTACACTCTGCGACAAATGGTAAGGGTCAGTGATCGGTTTGGAATGAAACCACCGGGGAAAGTTATATTGGTAAAAAAAAAGTCATACGTGTTCCAGCGTTTCGCTGGGTCTCATCTAGGAATCGAGATATATCGATTTGAAGTTAGTAAGTATCGTATAGGGGAATTTGTCACGTTTTAGGCTCTTTTGTTTGACATAACTCGAGAACCACTCGTCCGATTTAGCTGAAACAAATTTAGAAAAATTAAGAATTACAATTCCTCTAATCTGTTCTTAAACCGTTTTCCTACTTAAGCAACAGTTTCGCAATTATAAATAAATGTATGAAAAAAAAAAAATTATTTTTGCCTAAAAATTAAAATTTTTTTTTTTTTAATTCATAAAAAATCCAAAACGGTAAAAAGTGTCAAGTCCTATTACTTTCACGTAAAGTCACATAACCTATGACCAAAATGAGACATAAATCATGAAAATCGATGCAAAAGAGCCAAAAACGTGACAAATTCCCCTATACGATACTTACTAACTTCAAATCGATATATCTCGATTCCTAGATGAGACCCAACGAAACGCTGGGACACGTATGACCTTTTTTTGACCGATATAACTTTCCCCGGTGGTTTCATCCCAAACCGATTGTGGCTGTCGCACAGTGTTATCTAACCACTCCATGATGAAAGTTGAAACAATTTTAAAATCACGTTACAGACTAACGCTATTGAGGTTAGCTTTCAAAACCCATATGACATTTACGGGGTATGTTCGGGGTACTATTGAAATGGGTGTGTTCAATGTTGTAGCAGTATGTAAGTCCCTACTAAGTAAGTTTGCTTACGAATTGTTAATTAAGTTTGTCCTTTAATCAGTAACCTTTTTGAGGGGAAAAAGCTAACCTTAACTTTAGTTCAATTTAACTAAGGACGAAAAGTTTACTTTATATAGAGTCAAAGGATTTTTTCTTTAAAGCCTTTTAAATATTGCGGAAAATTATAATGTCATTTAAACATAAGAGTTGAAGGAAAGATAAATGCTTTCCCTGCTAATGCATAGTAACGGCGAGATCATCATTAATTGATAGTTAATATTTATTGATAGTTAATATTTATTGATAGATAATAATTATTGATTGTTAATATTAAATGATAGTTGATATTTGATAATTGAAATTTCTTGTCCTCTCACACCATATCTCGAGCATCAGTTAAATCGACTGTAGTTTTGAATTTTAACAATGATTTCTCTTAGAACAACTTTAAGCTTGGCCCTCTGACTGTTCATATTTTTTTTTTTGATCTTCTGGATCCTTAGTCCACTGTATTTCAACCAAAAGGCCAACAGAATCTTGGCTATCCATTTATTTCCCTTCCCAAAATATGAAATCCTTGAATATCGCACATCAACTCTTGTCAACATTATTGGTCCTGCTGTTTCAAAAATATGTTCTCCAATGGATTTTGTTTTTTCCTCCTCCCGACAAATTAATGACATTTTGATTATTTACTCTAAAACTCAAATAACCATTGCTAACCCTTTAATTGGCCATCAATAAAATTTTATGAAGTGTTTGCGTGTCAGGCCGACATATGAGTAGACTTATGGAGAAAACAACCCTTTACAGAACGGAACAAACACGCAGCGGAAAAAAGTTCACATTTCATATGGCGCCACTCGAACAACACTTACACACGTCTGTTCCTCTGTTCGTCCTGGCAGGACTATGGAAACCCTTACGCATTCGCTCATGTAGGTAAACAATGGGAAAGAGCAAACAATCATCGTGTTTCCATCGAGCAATAACAAATGGTTGAAAGGATCAAATACAAATAATAAAAAAAGAAACCTCTAAGGACATTATAATTTGTTTATAATCAATTTAAATGAGAATAAAACACACACACGCTTGCGAACAAAGGAGACCAACACTTAATGTTGGGTTAAAAGGGTATGGCCGGTCAAGCGGGCCTGTGTCAAAAAGGGGTTAATGTTTTTCCCCTTTACGTGTGTATGGGAAGGGTTATTTGCTGACCAACTCTACCAACACTTATTCCGTCCGCCAGTCATTTGGTCTCTTGAATGTTTAATATGCCATAAAATGTAGCCGTTTTATTGTGTTTTAATTGCTCCTCCATCAAATAGAAACCCAAAATGTTCGAATTATGATTTCATGTTATCACTCACCAGGTTACCTTCTCGTTCTCCTCTAACACTCCCGCATGGCAAAGATCCCTCCGCCATATGGCCATAAGGCCAGGCACTGACATATTTTTGATTATCGCCTTTGGAAAATTATCATTAGTGAGCAATTTTCCGTTTGAACTGTGATCTTAATTCGAGCTAGCTAAAGAATGGGTTAAAATTGTTTGTGTACACATTTTGAAGAATGCATTTCCGTTTCTGGCCGTGTTTTCTTCCTGCTCCCAGAAGGTCTCCTTCCAACATCTGATGTGTTGACATGGAATGTTAATCATAATTGCTGAGCAGTTTTTCATGATAAATGAAGGTATTAGCCCTTTACGGTGGACTCGAAGAAAGGAAAGGGTTGGCGATTCCGTCATTAGTGGAAGCAGCCAAGGGTATGATCTTTTAAAGAGAGAAATTATAGGGGCACTTATGATATTAACCCAGCCAGGGTAGAAAAATAATTGATGAGATATACCCACCATATGTTGGAGAAGGGATTACTTTGGTTGCTCTTATTCGAAAGAATTGTTTTCTTTCCATACTAGAGTTTGGTGGGAGGGTTTCAAATGGTACACCAAAGTAAAGATTACTAACTCTTAGCCAAACTTACTTGTAGCCTTGATTTGAAGAAGAGGTTATTTTTTCCTTGGGTTCGGGAAAACAAGCACTAGACTTCTTGGAGAATCCTAGGTCAAATTGTGTTCTGGACTTCAAAGTATAAATAGATCGCAGAATATCCCCTTAGGGAATAACCCATTAAGAACATCTTAGAAATCAGAAAGTTGAACATTATAAAATTCTTTTATCCACTGACCAGGATCTACCGGTAGGTAGATTGAAATTTCTTCCCAAAAATTTCTCGGTAATAAGAGAGACAAAGTTTTTGCAAGTATTTCATGAACCTTGAACCACAGCAAACTCACTGCAAAGTTCTACCAGTTATCAGATGGTTGCCCTATATAAATGGATTGGCTCAGAATCGATGGGGGTGGACCCTTAATCTTAAACTCACGAATAATTGCTTAATTGTATTGATAACACGTAAAAACGTTTCAATCTTACAAACATATGTACTTATATATAGACTCCACTGAGAATTTGCTATTAAAGTTATCCATTTTTGGGCCCATTGGGTCCATGAGTCCGACCCCGATCTTAGTCAAATCTTCAAAGAAAAACCAAGTAAAACAAGTTAGCGTAAACCACTCTGCTATTAAGAGGATTAAGCTCCACTTTCTGGTATTAATTATTTGTGGTATATATGTTGTGGCTTCTAGAGTTGTAGAACCTCAAATAGGGAGGGACCTTTGTGTGGGGGTTATTCGAAAACATCGACCTGTATGAACCAATTTTTCCACAGACATGGTTACTATTGACGCTTTTGGCTTTACGAACTATAAATTTTGAAATCGGGGGGGGGGGGGGCCTTTGTGTGGAGGATATACGAAATCATACACCCTTGTGGTCCAGTTTTTCCACAGCTCCACAAGCTATACGAAAATATCGACCCAGTTTTTGCACAGTTGGGCAATGGTGGCTCTTCATTTGGGCGTGCTAGGCCGTTAGTTTTGGCCTCTAAAGTTGCTAGACCTCACATCAAGAGGAACATTTGTGCGTGACCTATTAAAAACACGGACTGATAGTTTCTTATTTCACCAGAAATGGGGGTGTTGTTCGCACGCAACGCTCTGCGAATTTTGGTAGGAAGCGGATGTAAAATGTGGCTTCTACAGCTGCATATTCTGAAATCAGGAGGGAAGTGGATGTAAAATGTGGCTTCTACAGCTGCATATTCTGAAATCAGGAGGGAAGTATGTGTGGGGGCCATGCGAAAATATGGACCGGTGTGGTCCAGCTTCTCCACAGTAAACCAATTAGAAAACATGGACCGATATGGTTGAATTTCACCCGTTATGGGTGTTGGACGCAACATTCCAGGCGAAATTTGGATATAAGAAATCGGATGTAAAATGTGGCTTCTACAGCTGCAGATTCTAAAAACGGAAAGGGCCTTTAAGTGGGGGCAATACGAATATATGAACCTATGTGGTCCAGTTTCTCCACAGTTAACTAATGGTTGCTCATCACGTACCATGCATTTGGGCGTAATTGGGTTTAGTTTACTCGTTCCTTAAATCGGGAGGGACATTGTGTTGGAGCTATTCAAAAACATGGACCGATTTAGTTAAATTTCACTACAGATGGGTGTTAGTTTTGTGTTAAAGTTAGTCAAAATTGAAACTCATATGTGGCTTTTAAAGCTTTAGGTTCTGAAATCGCGAAAAACCTGATATGATATCAAAATACGGACCGATGTGGACCAATTTCAATAGGCGAACGCCCTGGCCTAAACTTAAAGTTTCATCGAAATCGGTTCATAATTCCAACCTGTTCTTTGATTACAACGAAAGATGGATAGGCGGACGGATGGACTTCGCTCAATGGAATTAGACAGTATTTCTTAATCCATCCGTTTACTTAACATAGGATCTATCTTTATTCCTTCATGTTGTTGCAAACATCAGCACGCACTAAGACATAATACCTTATACCACAGTGTGATGTAGGGTATACTGTTTATTAAAACAGATATCAGTATGAGTATGTACTCAAATGTTAATATATACCGGGGGTCCCCTCGTTTGACCATCAGAGCCGTTATTTGGGCCCTTTGGTCCTAATCTCAGCTTCAAAAGTATTTAATTTGCAAAAAATCCATGAATACTCCTACTCTCACTTAGTCAACATTTTCATTTTGTTCTCTTTCATAAACTTTGACTTTCCTAATTCACATATTATTTTTTTATCTTTAAAGGTTATAACAGTCGGACCGCCGAAAGAAGCTCGATCTAGAGCAGAGATTGCGAGGAGTACGAATAAAGAACGACTCCAGAATATTAAACCATTAAGTAAAGGATAATCAGAAATAGAAAGAATAAAAATGGAAATCTGAACAAGTAGGGTGTACAAAGGAGCTATAGGAAACTATTGGCTAACCTATTTGAGGCCTTGAACAAAGCTGAGGAAAACCAATTATAGCCGATGCCATTAAAAGCCTTGCCCCGCAAATTGAATACCACTGTCTAAGGCACTACTGCATAACACCGCCACAAAGAAGCTGCTAAACTGTCTGGAATAATATTTTGATAAACAGACTATATTGGGATATCCTGCACTCATTGATTTGATGATCTCGCTTATAAAGGTAAGTGTTACAAAACATATCTACAAATCAACTCTGAACAATTTTCTAAATCGATATAGACACATACGTCTGCCCAGCTGTCTTTATTACGAAAGTGCAGGTAGGATATATGAAACCATCTAAATAAAACCTCCTCGCATAGTAGTTCATGATTTACAAACGCACCTTCTGATTGTACGTTTTTTTACTTCATTATGCCATTGACCTAATCGGTCCCTGTTCTGATTAAATCTTTATACAAAATTCCTTCTGGTGAAAATTTACGTTAGATTTTAATGAAATATGGGATGTAGTTTGTTTGCACATACGGCACATAGCCCACAAAAAGTTGAGCCAGATGGGTGTTGATGGATTGATATAGACCCTCATACAGATGTATCTTCCGATTTAGGGTCTAACCAACCTAGGAACCTCAGCCTCAGCCTCATCCTCAATCTCAGTCAAATCTTCAAAAAATAAAATTAAATTTATATTTGTATTCGTTTTGAAATGTGCTTTAGTTAGGGTGCCCTCATGTCCATATTCTTATAGAAGCCTCTTCTTCCGACCATTAAAAATATATGCATACGAGTATATCGAAATACAAATTTCTTGGCATCATAAGGGGCAATTTTTCGAGCCACAAAGACGAATGATCCAGCAGCCATGCCCATTTTTGAAGTTTAAATTTTCCAATGTATATTATGGGCCGATTTTGCCCATTATTATCTCAAACAGCTTATGCCCATTCGCCATCATGGTGCAAAATTCTGGGTCGTAGCTTTATTTTTTCCGCTCTTGCAGACCGACTTGGGTTGATCATCTTAGAATTTAAGGATTCTTTAAAACAGCTTGCCACTTCAATTAGTGCTGCTATCAGAAACTTGTACGTAAAAACTTGGTTAGT
Organism: Hydrotaea diabolus; assembly: GCA_963513945.1. Classification (NCBI taxonomy): domain Eukaryota; kingdom Metazoa; phylum Arthropoda; class Insecta; order Diptera; family Muscidae; genus Hydrotaea; species Hydrotaea diabolus. The sequence goes on along the minus strand of OY740720.1, from coordinate 142,758,197 downwards.
TTGTTACCCACTATGAAAAAAACTTCCCAGCACTGACTTCTCTCCATGTTTTCGGTATTTTCGGTAAAGCGAATCTTGAAGGAGAGCAGGGAGTATGCCTTCTCTCCATATCGTTTTTTACAGCTTGAAGCATCGTACATATCACAGAATCTTTTCTAAGCTATCAGCAGATATGATAGGTCACTTGTGCCTGCTGTTGGATTGAAGGGAGTTTTTTTTTTTATTTTATGGTCGTCTGTCTACCACCGGAAAAGTGAGTTTTCACAATAGCTCCACTGTTTCTCGACCGCTTTAGGTAAAGTTGTAATCGCATTTCAGTAGATAGGCTGATGTGTTTCGTCTTATTGTCTCTGGCGATATACGTTGGCTCCTCTAGTTTCTTGTAGAATTTCGACCTGAAGTTACCTTTCGCCTAGTGGCATTTAAAAGTTTCACCCATTTCGTAACGCACTTTAGGAGCTTGACATCGTCAAATTTAGTAAACAATCCTTGGGTGTGGTCCGTGCCGATCCTAACTCTATCTGAAACGTTTCCTTATCAGAGAAAAACAACCGTTTCAATTAAAAAATTCAAATAATCAAACAAAAGTTTAATAAAGAATCGTGTGATAAAAAATTTCACATATCAACTAACATATTCGTAAGTTTATTGAAAAAATTTCTATTTTAAGCTTTAAACAAATTGAAAATATTTTCGCTATGGGGTGATGAACAAATTCAGATAGTTGTAATTTTTTTTTAAAAAGCAGTCGGAAACGGGTGTCTGCTGTGTCGGTGAACTCCAATATAGCACCATAAGGCCCCAAGCTACGAATTTGCTATAGCCAAACGGACCGATTGTTTTAGCCGTTTGTCTTGAGAATTCTGGGTTGTACTGGATCTTATTTTCTTTACTCGAAAATGAGATTTATTATCGAGAGGACGCTTAGTTTTCGGCGTGGAAAATGTCTTCCCAGTAATAGTTGGCCTGGGTTTGGCGACATTATGCGCACAAGGTATGGTACGTTTGGTCTTGCTTTTTAAATGTCGATAAGCCTAAGAGGGCTCATTTTCGCTTCAGTTTTCAATTTTTGTCCAGTTTTTCAATAATTAACGACTGGTTAGTGTGTCATAGTGAACTCGTTGATACTTGACTGTTGTGCTTTTTAGTTCCGGTGTGGAATCCCTTGGCCGAAGAATTGCCTTTTCAGGTCTATCCGGTTCTAAGAACTGGCTGCGATGGGATTGTCTCATGACAAAAGAATTTATCTGATTTTTATTCTTCACTAGCACTGAATGAATTAGGATCATGTGGTCGATTCAGATTCTTCAAAAACCGTAATGAGAGCTTGTTACCCGCCAGAGATGTCGTGTCGTTTGACATGCCTGAGATCGCACTCGGGTTTCTCATCAGAAAATCGTTGGTTTCACAGATAGTTGGACCTGACAGGTTATACCTGGTGTCTTCACCACATGTACGTTTGCTTGTCGGGTGATGGACAGTGATCCTGCTGATATTTCGTTTCTGTCGATAGGTCATTCGGGAATTTCCCAACCAGTGTACGAGTATTTCCAGCATTGGGAAGAGTTTTTTCTTTGTAATATTTTCACCCACTTTTATGGCGAAAAGGAAAAATCCTTTAATTGAGCTTTTTCAATATCTTTGGGACAATTCTGTCCCTATCTAAAGTCACGCACCTGATAAGCAAGTCTTAAGAAACCTTGTTGCGTTATGATTCATGGCCTTGGAGGTGAAAATAGCCTTGCCCCCAAATGTTAAAAAAACTCACAATAAAACAATGAATTTTAAACCTTCCGTACTTTTTTTTTGAAAATGGCCCTTTAAGTGTGTGTGTTTTTTTAAGGCCGAAAGATATTAAAATAAAAAAATACTAATTTTGAATACTTCAAACTATTTTTTTTATTCAAAAGATCGTTACTAATCATTCTGGCTAATGCCAGTATTTGGAAATGATTTCGGGCAAATGGACGATTATGTGCGCCATATCCCAAAGTCGTCTATAAGTTGCTCGAATCGATGACTGATTTTCAAAGTAAATATGGGTTACTAAGTGGCCCTGTTCAAGCGTGAATCTATTAACGATGCCAGTAGAAACAAACCATAAATGTCAAAAATTGGGCACAGTATGATGGTTCGTTTGACAGTTAACCCTTTCGTTAGTTCTATCATAGCAAAAGACACACCCTTAATAAGTTGAATGATCCAGAAAACCCGCAGCAAAGCCTCTATCAAATATTCTGGCTACAAAAAATTCGCTTGTTCCACATAAATTTCACGGCAATCTTCGAATATGCCCACCCATAAATTTCAAGGCGTTACTAAACAAATCATTAATTTCAAAAATTGAGCTCAGTGTAATAGTTCGTTTGACAGTTAACCCTTTTGTTAGTTCTATTTAAACAAAAGATACACCCTTAATAAGTTAATAGATCCAGAAAAACCACATCGAAGCCTGTATCAAATATTCTAGCTAAAAAAAGGCGCTTGTTCCATATACTTTTCTCCCGGCAACATTCGAATTTGCCCGCCCATAAATTGCAAAGGCCTACTAAAACGCAAATAAAACGAATAAGAAATTTAATTTATTAAATTGAAAGCTCAGGGAAAAAACCCTTCGTATCGTAAAAAACAACAGCAGATCGAACGACCATCTTGGAAAATAAAAAGAGAGATGCCATACGAAAAAATGGTGGCAAATTTATGCCACTGGAGAAATAAAGAAGCGCCACTCACTCAAACGCACACTCACTTCGTCAGTGAAGACGCAGAAGCTTTTCATGCCACAACTTGGGGGCCCCATCCCAACTCCCGAGCAAATGAACACACATATGCTAATATGGCTAATCTTTGGAGTTTGCTTTTACATGTGTGTGTATGGGTGTATTTCTGTACGAGTACAACCCCATTGAAATATCCCAGCTATGGAGACGGTATTCCCGAAACTCATTGTGGCACAACTCGTGCCAAACGTCATCATCGTCATCGTACAACGCAGCCACCGCCACCCGAAACAACCCAGTGTAGTACATAAAAGGGGTGGTCTTATGGTTTCATATGTACTCTACACACTCGCACACGTATGCGTGTGTGTGTGTATGTACCCATGTCTGGCTGTTGGTTGTTTTTATAAGTGACTCCATGCGTGTCTGCTGCCATTACTTATTTCACCAACTCATTCGTATGTTAAAAAGATTCCCCCTTTTTTCTGTCGTATGTGTTTTTTTTTGCGCTGTTCCTTTTTTTAGGGGTTTTGATTATGTCTCGTGCATAAATAAAAAACAGCCTCCAGTCGAATGTTTTCTTCCTCCTTTCCTCTGCCCTCCTTGCCTTGTGGTCCATACAACATGCTTTTGCGCCATCATGGCATCTTACAGTAAAAAAAGGGAAATTTCATTCCATTTCACTGCGATGTCTTACATATATTCACTTTAGACAAACATGTGTGATGCTAACGAGGTTAGTGTGATCTGCTAGGGAAAGAGTGCTAACCGGAGAAACTCATATCAAAGACTTGTTATGTGCAACTAGTTAAGTATTGGCATTACCTGGCAATGTCATCTGATTACATTATTTAATTTCAAAAAAAAACGTCTTTAAGTTTGTTTAGGTCAAATCAAATCATATATACCCTCCATCGTGGATTCTATATAGGAATGCCATTTTTAAGCCCCTTGGGCCCATAGGTCTGACCCATGTTTCCGGCCAAATCTTTAAATCAAACCCATATTTCGTTTCCCAGTAAAAAGTCTTTAATTTGAGTACCCATATGTCCATATTGACTATTAATCGTTTGACTTGACTAAGCGGGCCGTTTTTTTTTTGGACCACACAAGCCAAAACTTCCAGCAACTGTGCCTTTTTGAGCCATTTATTGAGTGTCCCAATTTAAATTATTGTTAGTCTGCAAAAACCTATGATTTATTACACGCGGAGAACAGATTCGTTGGCACAACCGAATGATTAAAATTACATGTGCTATATATTTTCCATTAGTGCAACCGAATGTTAGTTGAAGTTCTGAAATGTTCATTAAATGGAACTGAGTATATCAGTGGAAGTTACAAAGTACAGGTTGGAGCGCGGTAATTAGCTTATTTGGGAATGAAATAAAAAAATATGTACCTTAGAAAAGTTTATTTTATGTTTTAATTATATTGAGCAGTAAGGAAATTTTTGAATTTCAAAGTTTAAAAAAGTGTTTCTGGCAAATGTCAACCTTCGCTATCCACACACTGCTGCATACGTTTTCTGAAGTTTTCAAGAACTCATGTCGACCGGTATTCTGCCAATTTCAGCCTTAATATTGTTGTTAATTAGGTCTTCCAAGGTGTTGGGAGCGTTGGGAGCGTTTTTCCCAAAGGAAAAAATCGCATGGGGCTCAGTCAGGAGAGCGTGCCGGCCAGTTCACATCACCCCTCAAAGAGATAAGCCGTCCAGGAAACACTTGCCTCAAACAATTCATGGTAACCCTCGCTGTGTGTGCAGTGGCACCATCCTTTTGGAACCATGTATCCTCTTATTGCATTGCCTCAAGAGTCGGCTAAAAAAAATCCTGTATCATAGTCAAGTACCGTTCGGAGTTCACAGCTACGTCAAGACGGTTATCTTGGAAAAAGTAAGGGCCAATGATGCCTACTCGTGGTATGGCGCACCACACAGCGACGCAGAGGTCTCTGGTGTTTGTTTCACTCCAGTACCGCATATTTTAGGTCCGCCGTGTCAAATAGCCCCGTGCTGACAATTGTTGGAGTATGCACATTTTATACGGGTGAAAATTTAGTTCATCATGAAGAATCCGGTGGAGAGAAAGTATGGAAATGTCAAGATCAAGTGATTGCTTCCGAGCAGAGCGTTTTGTAGATTGCAGTACTGCTGCTCGATGTTTTGTGGTGTTGTAATCCTTTTCTCAGGTCCTCTTCGTACACATGACACATTTTCCTGCTGTTTTCAATGCAGTTACCCAATTTACAATTGATTGCCGCCCAGGAACACGTCCGCGTGGGTGAACAGCGAATCGTAAACGAAAAGCACGCTGCACTGCAATGACCAAGTGCGCATTTGGAAAATACGCTTCAACACAAAATTACCTCTCCTAACGTGTCCAATGCATGATGGCAACTGAAAGGCAGACGAATACAAATCTCCCGTCAGCCGCTATAAGCCACGCACACACTCCACTCTCTTCGTCCAACAGTGCCGCCACAGCCTGCAGTCCAAAAAAGCAAATTACCGCGCTCCACCCTCTAGAAACCTATGAATAATGAAATTATATTTGAATATCAGTTTTAAAATAAATAATTTTATCAGGATTTTAAGCATTAATGTTACAATTCAAATTAACCAATTTCGGGATTTCGGGTCCGCTTGTCTACACTAATTTACAAATTATGATTTTTTTTCCCGGCCCAGAGTTCTCAATATATTATAATCCTCTGATTAGTTTTCCAGATAGACTTTTTGGAATTTTTATGAGATGTATCAGCTTTTTGGACCATTACTCCCAAACGCTTGTTTATACTTTTTTTTTCAATTTAAAATAGCGATTTTTTCACAAAAAAAAATAATTTTTTAAATTTTAAATGCCTCTTAAAAAAATTTTTTAAGTTTAAAAAAAGCTAATTTCCCTATCTTTGAGACCACTCTTGATCAAATCGGTAATAGCGTATGGTATTTATGGTCTAAAAAGCTGATACATCTCATAAAAAATCGTAAACAAATTCCAAAATTCTATCTTGAAGACTACCCAGAGAAAAATTTTTTAAAATTAATTTTCGTGTCCAAAATCTAGCAAAAAAATATTTAGAATCTGGGCCAAAATGGCTGTCAACTAGTGCTAGAGGTATTTTTTTCTCTTTGAAAGCTAAAAAGATGAGATTTGTTTTTATTTGTCATAGAGGAGGAAAAGTAAGTCAGTGAAGTCATTACCAATTGTGGGTTGCAGTTCCAAACAAAACTATTAGTTGCAACAACAGGCGGTTCTGGCAACCAATTATTTGGGGTTCGTTCGTTTAACGTGACTAAATAGTAAGCCGCCTGTACCATGCGTACGTACTGTACGTTCAACCGAATTTCCACCATCATTATTAACATTTAGTAATTGAAACTGTATGTAGTCTCGTTGTAGGCCGCCGTGGTCCGATGGACTATCATGCCAGTAAACCCCCAGGTTCAACTCGGGTAGGAACATCTAACAATTTTTCAGCGGCGAATTACCACCTTATCAACGCCGGCGACTTAGTCAGAGATTTGTCTTTAAGCCTTAAACTTCTCTATAAAATGTATTAGCTGTACGGAGGGAATCATGTAAAACACTCGGACGCCGTACGGAGGGTCCCGGTCAGTGCTAATAAGAATTGAATTGTGCACAGTTCACTGATTTAAGAAAAGTTTCCCCTTGTTCCTTAAGGGCCTAAATAAGTTAGGTTAATATTCTCGTCTCACAGATAATTTGGAGTTTGGATCGATTTCCAACTGAATTTTTCTCTGTGTGTACGCAAAAACTAAAAAAGTGAACTTATTTCAAAGGTACCTTTAGTCCCTTAAAGGGAAACGCTAAGGGTCGATTTCGCCAATTAACAAAATAAACTCTTGTAAACTGGAATGGTGTTAGATTTGCAAAAGTTGGACCTACTCGACTGTAGCCCTTTTTACTTGTCCAAATTGAAAGAATCGGCTCAATTTGTAACACACCTTGGATCTTTGATCATTTTAACGGGAGATTCCTTCAATTATAATCGAACTACAGGTCTGTCGCTTCGGTCACGCAGCGATATTGACAGTATCATCTTCTACAGTAGTCCGAAGATGCATTGACTAGGAGAAGGACCATAAACAATTATTACATGCTTATTCCTAAATCTATTTTATGAGAAGGTTTCAGTATTTAGACTCATACTTTTCTTGGACTACTTTGATATTCAGAGGACAAATGATTAATCTCAGATGATTTCTAAGCAATATGGGATGGTTTGACAGGGACCAACCCACTCGAACATCGACATTTCGTAAACTTTTAAACTTCATATCGATAAATTTAAAACTACGCTCCAAAAAAATTTTAAATTCCATTTCGCCGCATCACCCACAAAATTTTATGTTTAGGTTCTACTGTTCACCCTAAAAATTTTTTGTTTAGGTTCTACTGTTCGGGTGCTAAACGTACTTCTAGACTGAGTTTCACATTCTCGGATACATCAGTCACATGGGCATAATTTGCTGTTCTTAAAAAGTGCCTAAGTTTACACTGAGTATTCAAAACTAGCATGTCACAGATTCACAGTAAATCGAGCCATATCTCCTAAATACAAACCTCCTGAAAAGGCACTCAACTTCTTGCTCGGGTATCCTTAAATCATGATTCTGCATTGTACGTAAAAAAGTATGGTTGGGACAACAGTATTCGAAGAGCATAATACTATTATTGGGTATAAGGTTTTGCTACAACAATATTATGATCCTCACAGCAATAGTATGATTCAAATGCAACCATACTATGATCCCCACAAGCATACTATGATCCCTAAAACAAAGTATGATCTCCACAACTAAAGTATGATTCACACGCAACCATTGCTATGATCCCTACAACCATAGTATGACCACCCACAAATATACTACGATCCCAAAATTATTAATTTGAATTGGGTTAAGTTGCACGATGAAAAAAAGTATGTTTATGGTGACAATTTTCTAAGAGGACAATACTATTGTTTGGTGTATGGTTATGGAACAACAATATTATGATCCTCACAACAATAGTATGATTCCAATACAACCATAATCCTCACAACCATAGTTTGATCCTCACACCCATAGTATGAGTCACACTCAACCATTCTATGATCTCCACAACCATACTATGATCTCCACAACCATACTATGATCTCCACAACCATACTATGATCTCCACAACCATACTATGATCTCCACAACCATACTATGATCTCCACAACCATACTATGATCTCCACAACCATATTATGATGCTCACAACCACAGTATGTTTCACATACAACAATAGTATAATCCTCACAACCATAGTATGATCACACACAATTATACTATGATCCCCAAATTATTTAATAAAATTGGGCTAAGTTGTCAACAACAGATTTGAATTAAAAAAATTATTTAAAAATACATTAAATTCAAAATAATAGAAGGGCTTTATTAAACAATAGAAAAAGTCAGTTTAAAAAAACGTAAGCGTTTTTATTAAATATATTTCAGTCAACCAAAGCCAAAGCAGTTTGTTTGAAAAATTTTAATTTGAATTATAAAAGGTACTTTTATTGCATCATTTAAAAATGCTCTAAAAAGCATTTTCAAATGAAGAAAATTTACAATCATGCAGTATGATTGCCGTAATTATATTATTCTTAATATAAATCCCAAAAACAATACTGTTGTCGCAACAACCATAATTATATTGTCTCTACAACTATATTTTTCATTTTTAAAATTTGGCAATAATACTATTGTTACATTTCAACAATATTAAAAATTAAAATCAGTAAACAATACTCTGGTTGCGACGAATATACTTTTATTGCGGAGAACATATTATTATTGCCGTGACCATATAGTAACCATGTTTTTTCTCTTCGTGTGTCAACAATAGATTTGAATTATAAAAATTATTTAAAAATATATTAAATTTAAAATAATAGAAGTTTTTTATTTAACAGTAGAAAAAAATCCGTTTAAACAACGTTAGCGTTTTATTAAAAATATTTCAGCTAAACAAAAAAGTAATATTCCACTAGATCCGAACAATAACATTGTTCTAAAAAGAAAAATTCAAATGAAGAATAATTACAGTCATACAGTATGATTTCCACAATCACATTATTGTTAATATAAAACCCAAAAAACAATAGTTTTGTCGCACCAACCATATTTACATTGTTGCTACAACCATATTTTCATTTTTTTAATTTGGCAATAATAATATTGTTACATTTCAGCAATATTAATACTGCGGCAATCATACTATTGTCAAAATGAAATTCAAAAAACAATAGTACTATGGTTGTGACGAACATACTTTTATTGCGGAGAACATATTATAATTGCGGTAACCATATAGAAACCATATTTTTCTCTGCGTGCGTGTAAGTCAATTTGTAATTGTTTTTATATTTTTTCATGTTTTGAGTTGCTTAAAAGTCCAAATCCGTCCTCGTCTTAGAAAGGTTCCCCGTCGCTCGCAAGTTGCCACCATGCAGGTCCAATTATACCGGTTGGTGAACGCTTTAGATTAGCACGATTACACGAAGATATTTCGTTTTTCCTATTTCCGTCAAAGCTTTGCAGTTTCTCCCACTTAATATACCCCACTCGTACTAGCCAACATACATATGTATGTGGACGCCTTGGTTACTTTGGATACATTCATACATGTTATGGGAAGGCTTTACTCATGTGTATCAATTGGATTTTCCTATCCTGCTTCGGATGTGTTTCTTTCCATTCGTCCAATTTCGTTGTTGTTGTTCTTCTTGTGGGGTTGTGCCGGTTGTTGTGCTGTTGTTTTTTTTGCATTTGCGTTTTTTGACATTTTCATTCATCATCCACTTTGGGGCAAGTAAAATGCTAATGGCAATATTAGGAATTCAGTTGATTGTTGGGGTTTGTTGTTTGTTTTTGCTTCCTTCCGTTGGTGTCTCGTCCGGTCGGAGTAAAAAAAAAACGAGGAAAAGGTTACAACCGTCCTTCTTGGCTTGGCTCCCTCCTTCCTTCATAGGCACGAGTTAAAATTTGTTTTGCTCTGGGTTTTCATCCTTTTTTTCCTGTTGTTGTGGGTGCAGAAGGGGGAGTTGGTGGTTATTTATGGGATGACGACGTAAAAAAGGGATAGTTTCTATATTTTTTTTTTTCGTTTGGGTTAGAAGGAAATAAACTTTATGTGTATGTGTTGTGTATACAAGTATATGTGGAGCTTAGAATTTAAATCATACATAAATCTTGAGAATATAGGTTTAAGGCTATTCGGGTGAAGTGTAAGAAGGAGGAAAGGGATCTTAGGATATTAGCTAAGTGGTGAAGGAGAGATGAGAATTGTGAAGTAGTTTTTTATGGATAGAGACTATTTAAAAGTATTCTAAGGCAGATGCCTGGAGATATGTGGAGCAGGCCTTCCGATATAATGAAGTATTTCGTGGCATGATCATAGGATAGAAATAAATAATCTCCGGAGTTTTTAGAATACAAACGATACTGTGGTAAGTCGACTATAGGAACATATCCTCGGACTATTTAAATCTTAGAGGGGCCTTTAATGAAGGCACTCGATCATAGAATCTCTTACATTATTTAACCTGGAATTGAATAGAATAATTTCCTTACATTCTTCTGCTAATGAGGTTCTAGTCCACAAGCTATATACGTAACTTTAGAAACTTTACGAGGGAAGTCGATCTTTTTCTGTCGGTGATTCCCACGTTTGTAACCCTCTTAGGTATGGTGCCCAAACCGAAAATGTACTATTGGATTTGGACGAGATCGAGAAATAAAATGAAGAAGAACTTTCGGCAATTCCAGTCACATAGAACGTCACAAGGACAACTATTGGCCAACGTTCTTATGCTGCTATTACGAAACTTTCGGGAATCTGAAATTTACCTCTGGTGTCTTGAGTTAAAAATTATCGAGAGTAGACCTTAGTTGTAACCCGAAAGTTCCTTTGTCCTTAAAGCCTCTTATTTCGAAAATTTCTACAAAACTAGTAACATGGGAGATATTGACATAATCCCAGCTAAAACTTTGCGGGATGTGGTATAGACTATCTCACATAGCTTCTTTTAGATATCTATGAAGACATATTCTGGAAAGTTCCTGTTCTTTCGTATATGTTTACTACATATAACTTCCCAGTAGTAGTAACTCGGAGCCTAACCTTTCGGTTTTTGCGACAAATTTGGTTGTTAAAAAATTGTCCAGCGGCATAGTTTACCCCAGTGCTATAAAGCATCGTAATTAAAGCCGTTACGAGAATCACGCCAAACTGAAGCGAAAATCGCTACGGATGAAATGTTTGGAAAAGTCAACTTTCGACCATTCTTTTCAGCATCGCCACTGGTAATTTAGGAAAACCGGGAGTATACAGAAAACAAGAAAAACCCTTAAATTTCAACCAAAAAATTGGTGAGAACTTTTTCACCATTTAATAAAAAAGTTCGTAAATAATTGCAATTATATTTTATGAATGGAAACAAAAACAATATATACAATAAACTCATGTACTGTATCTTCTGTGTGTAGGTGTATGTGCTATAGTGTGTATGCAGTGTAACGGATTTTTAGTGTGTTCAGTGGAAAACTACTGCCGGTAGTTCTCGTTAAATACAAAACTGCCTGTCCTTAAGTATAAAGCCGCTATACATAGTTACAGAACATTCCATGTTTGGGGTCTTATGATGGTAAAGTAGCGATCACCGAAACTGACTGCAGTCATCATAGCTTGTAACTTAAGGTCTTTCCGATTGCTTTTTGGAAAAATTGTACAATTTTTTTGTTGTAAATAGATTGAGCAACTCACATTCGGGTATTTATGTTGACCCCCAACAGTAGCTCTTTCAAAAATAGCTTAAATTCGACATGTCGGTTGTAAATATGTAAACTTTTCAGCGCCTCATAACGAAAATATTTTCAATACACGGCTTCAATTTTTTTTTGTAAATAGGTCAAGTTTTACATGAAATTATTTTGATAAACGGCTTACAACCTTTTTTTTTTGCATTTTTCATCACCTTATAATGAAAATATGTTCAATAAACGCATACATTTTTTTTGTAAATATGGGAATTTGTTAATCGCTTAAAATCGGAAATATTTTCGATTAACAATGTACGAATATTTTGATTAATATGCTAAAATTTTTATCACTAGATTCCTAATTAGTTTTTTTTGTTTGAATATTTTTATTTTTTAATCGAACCGAAACAATTTTTTTTTCCGTTTAGTAGATAGATTGAGTAACCGACATTCGGGTATTTATGTTGACCCCCAAAAGTTGCTCTTTCAAAAATAGCTTAAACCCGACATGTCGGTTTAGCCGGTTTTTTGTGTCAATTTTTCCGGTTTTCGTTTTTTTGAATTTTGAATAATAATTTGAAAGAACGGAATGCGTATTTATCAAACATATTTATGCTTGAACAGTTGAGACGATTTAACGACATTTGTCTCTTCGCCTATCTGCCAGTCTGCTGTTTATCTAAAGCTGGAAATTTGGCAGACGAGCGTAGGCTGGTAACTTTGAATTTGATCTTTAAAATCGTTTTTGTTGATATAAAAAAACATCCTACAAGTGGGATCCGCCAGTGTTGATACACATTTGTGCCCGTTTCATCGCCTTATTCCTGACTTTTCGCTAGATTTTCGGCTATAACAGTTCGCAGTAAAGTCATGAAAACGAAGTTGTAAGTAAAATCATGAAAACTCCTTAATTTCAAAGAACGGCATGCGTATTTATCAAAAAAATGTATGCTTGAACAGTTGAGACGATTTAACGACATTTGTCTCTTAGTCTATCTGCCAGTCTGCTGTCTATCTAAAACTGGAAATTTGGCAGAAGACTTTTAATTTGACCTTTAAAATTGTTTTTGTTGATATAAAAAAACATTCTACAAGTGGGATCCGCCAGTGTTGATACACACTTTTGCCCATTTAAGTACATTTTTCCTGACTTTTCGCAAGATTTTCGGCTATAACAGTTCACATTCCTGTCGAATATTCTCCTTAAGGCTCGTCTAATAATAAAGGGTGTCCCAAGAAGAGCGCAATTTTTAAATGACTGATGCAGCAATTGAATTGTTTCTCTGGCTGTATGACATGTGGCGCCGTCTTGTTGGAACCACATGCCCTCCACATTCATTTCTTCAATTCTAGGCAAGAAAAAACTGGTTATCATTTCACGATACCAAACACCATTGACTGTTTGCGCTTGACCTGCCTCATTTTCATAAAAAAAAGGTCCAATGATTCCTCCAGCCCAAAAACCACACCACACAGTGACACGTTGAGGATGCATTTGCTTCTCGTGAATCACTCGAGGATTTTCCGCACCCCAAATGCGACAATTCTGCCTATTGACGAAGCCATCAAGATGAAAATGGGCCTCGTCACTGAAGATGATTTTATCGGCAAAATCAGCATTTTCATGTTGTCTCTCCAATACCCAATTAACGAACTCCCTTCGCTGTCCATGGTCAGCTGGCTTCAGTTCCTGAGTCAATTGAATTTTGTATGCATGAAGATGCAAATCTTTCGTCAAAATTCGCTGCAAAGTGGATTTGGAGACACCAATTTGCTGAGCTCGGTGTCGAATTGAGGTGGATGGAGTTTGAGCGACATCATCACGTACAGCTGCGACATTTTCGGTCGATCGACCTGGTCGATGGCGCGTTGTTGTCTTTACATCACTAACAGACCCAGTTTCGGCAAATTTATCCATTAATCTCTTTACAGTTGACTCTTTTGGAGCATTATTGTGACCCCAAATTGATCGCAATTTGCGAACTGTAGCCGCAAAACTTTCACCATTTTGGTAAAACAATTTCACAATGAGAATGCGTTGTTCATTCGTGTAGCGCTCCATTTTTACTAACCTCGTACCTTCTACTAACAAACAATAACAATTGTTCAAATGTCAAACAATGACACTTCGAATGTTGCCAGATTTAAAAATTGCGTTCTTCTTGGGACACCCTTTATAAGTTTAGAATGGTTAAATCGGGCGATCTTGCTGTCTACGCCAAAGCGGAAGAATACGCGACCAGGAAAGGCTTCCACCAGGAAAGGCTTCCACCAGGAAACACACACCAATTCCGGCAGTAAAAAATCATTAATCATGACCATCCTGTAGCACTTGCCAAAAACAGTGACCGTATGGACGATGTCGTCCTCAAAAAAAATATTTCCCAGGAGTGATGGGGAAATATTTTTTTTAATGACGACATCGCCTAAATGCCACTTAAAAAGGATGTAATGGTTCTTTGTGTATATTTGTGAAACAAATAATTTGTTTATTGACGCAATCGTTTAAGTCGACATCGAAACTCAAACTGCGCCAACACCACCGACTGAATATTTCTCAAAAAAGACACAATTATTTTACGCTCCAGCGAAGCCTAGAGCTCCATTGCTCGTCTGTTTCTATTCTGCAGCTAGCTGTTTAGTTCAAAAATGTCAAATTTCATTGAAGTGTGCGACGCCATATCAAACATGAATAACATCTTCCGATAAGTGATTAATATTTCGCCACCTTGTACTGTAAAAGGTTCTCATGAAGAGAACATTTCGAAATTTGGGCGACGGGGACACTATTTTCAAAAATGTGACCTATTTAACATGGACATATGGGTACCACAAACAGTAAAATTTTTACTTAAATTCAAATATGACCTTATCTTTAAAATCTGGATAAATTAAGAGTCCGCTTAAGGTCACAATTACGTGACTTCTGATTGGGATAATAGATTCCATTCCTAGACAAAAGGCTAAAATCGGAACGATGGTAAATGCCGTTTTTTTTTTCTTTAAAAAAAAATCGACAGTCGGTTTTTCCAAAATATTTCTTGCACCCTTTCAAAAGGCCTATGCACTTGAGTGCTGCATTCGACGCTTGGGATTCATGTCTCATAAAGAGCATCTGCTTTTTCAATATCAGTTTGAGCCTTAGGGCAGTCGAAATGGACACCTATTGTGCTCCAAAAAATATTTTTTTTTACCGAAGTGAATTTTCATCTCTGCGGCGCTCTGTTAACCAGCAAAATTTTTCCACGTCTGTGGATCAGAATACCCGCACGTAATCTTCGAGAATCCAATGCATGTGTTGAGACTGACAGTTTGAAGCGGATTTTGGAGCGTTGACATCACTGGCACTATTTGTTGAAAATGCTGCTAGAAAAACAATTTTGGTTAACGGAGAGCGGTACAGAGGCATGATAAACTATTTTTGTAGCTTAGATTAAAGACAGGGACTTGGAAAAAGCTTTGCTTTCAAAAGGATGGCTGTAGCTTACGACAAAGCGCGCCAAGATCGGTAATCGTTTTATCAGCTGTTTTGGCGACGTCAATTATCCTTCTCTATTTCTCCTAAGTTTTTTGTGTTGTACCGAGAAGGACCGATATTATGCCAATAATTCATTTATTAACGATTTAGGCCTTTTAAGCGAACATCGAGCAAACCATTCGTAAAACAGTGACAGAAACCCCAAGGGCTTTGGAAATTTCCTTGATAAAGTGAGCTGCTGCGTAGCCAGCCGAGGCAGTCAAATGTATAAAATTGTGTTCCAGAAATAATAGGACAATTTGCCCTTTCGAAAAAATTAATAAACTGCCGAGAAACAAATAAATTGTATCCCTTTTTAAATTTTTTGAAAGAAACTAGTGTTTAAACGACCCTTTGATGCTCGAAATCATTGATCAAACTTCAGACAGGGGCGCGAATTCTTCTAAATATCAGAGAGGTGTTATCTTTTTGACTTGCTGTCTCTTCGTGCATAGTGGTGTAGGATATAATAATTGAGCCACGCCTTATTCGAGCTGTTTTTACTTGATTTTCACAATTTATTTTCGAAGGATCTCAGCATGGAATCTAGGATATAAAGCCATAACTTTAATTCACAGGCGCCATTGTTTACAGCAGCTATTCGAAAGGTGTGTGTTTTCATAAGGAATACAAATTGTAAATATTTATGCAACTGAATGACACAACCGAATGTTCTCCTTCTCTAAGAGGATGCAGCAGCAAGGAGTCTTTGCCATTTTCAGGAAATTGTGGTCCTCTGTGTAAACATGTGAAACATTACGTATGCGAAATCCGTTTCAGAGCAGCAACAGCACTTGGTCCTTTATCGATTGTGTTCCGTTGACAGCACGGGACAAAAGATGGCTAAACAAAAACACAGAATCTTATCAAAATCTAAACTGCTCCTGGTGCCTGGTGCTTAAGGAATGCTAACGCAGCCCAGTCCAATTTACAGATAAAGATTAAACACAACGCGCATGTCATGTTCAGGAGGAGCTCCTGCGCCCGGCATGCATTACAAGGCATTGAATGCGATTGCGCGCAAGGATCGTTGCATGCGTCGGCAGCAGTTGCAACAAATTGTGTGTGTGTGTGGCAGCCTTTGTCCTGTCCTTAGACAATGATTATGCAAGTTGTAATTGCAATTGTATAAATTTTCCTTACTAAATACCCAAGTATACAGACACTTTTGAAAATTTTACCATATGCTCCTGGTTGCATTTTTCTGTTTTTTTCTGTGTTGTGGAAGGTGTCCTTTAACACACTCATTTATGTGTGTGTCCTGCTTGCTTTTTAAGAAGATCATTCATTTTCTAAGGATAACAATGCTGCTGTGGTATTATGTTTTTTTTGTTTGTTTCAATTTTAGGATGGCATGTGCTTATTTTAGTGGTTTTCAAGTGGTCACTTTCTACATTTCGTTGTAATCCATTATAATGCATCCTTTTTGTGGTGGCAGGTATGGGATCCTTGTAGTCCCTCGGACTGACCATAATCTTATCTAAAGTGTGGTAACATTTGGCACGAGTTTTATGTTGCATTTTTGTCCACAATGCCAGCCTATTGTAATCGGTTTTATTCCTGTGCTAAAACTGGAGATTAAAGGAAGGTTTAAGGATATTAGTAGTCCTTGGCATATTATCGACACATGGTGGTCTGCTCGTAAGGATATCACAATTCCATTTAACCTTGTTGAGTGTCTAGACATTTTAATTTATAAATTAGCGATTTTTTTAAAGCAGGCTGGAGATCTCGGTGATATATCTGAGGTTCGTTCTAGCTTTAGCTAACTATTCATGATTTATCAGGTCTTAGGGTTAACATACTAGTGTTTTCCCCACAGCTGAGTAATCTTCTCCGCGGCGTTAACTTTATCTTATACCGTTTTCGGTCGTCCTTGCTACCTGGCCACGGAATCGTGTATCCCTTAGCCACTCTGCTGTCATAAAACAGGTCTGTATTCCGACCAAGTCACCTTTGGAGAGCCAGGTTTGGGGCTGAAGTGCAGTTTATGTCGTCGTCTTCATGATGGCTCGTGGCCCTCCGTGATACCGCTCACTAAAGGAAAATAAAAGCATGTACGTGACCCTAGGTGCGCTGAAATCGCTAAATAGTGCATCCTGAGGCCCTTAGAGCCCCAAAATAACCTCAAAGCTAAATTATACGGAATTGTACATAAATCGCAAGCATGCGAAATAGTTGTTTTGACAATGCCACTGTAAAAATTGAGTGGACTTTCTGACAAAAAATGTTTTTTAAAAAATAAAAATTTTTAAAAAAGATTTGAAAATTTCAAAAAAAAAAATTAAATGTTTTTCAAAAAATTAAATATTTTTCAAAAAATTAAAAAACAAATTTATAACAATATTCAAAAAACATTATTTTTTCCCATTTTTTGAATTTTTTTTAATTTGTTGTGAGCGTTTTTCAATTTTTGGGAAAATTTTTATTTCTTTTTTGAGAAATGTTTAAAAAAACTTTTGAGTTTTACGAAAATTTAGTGAGGATTTGAAGAATTGATGATGTTTACCCAAATTCCAATGACAGTCATCAATAGCAGAAGACTGTAAAATCCCAAGTCCCTCCCTAGATATGGCCTGTCCACAGCTTTAAGTCTTCTTGTCCCGCCGAAGAGAGAAATTTAATTTAGAAAATCATTTTCCAGACCCCGAAGGCCTCGCCTCCACAGTTGTCACTTTTTGTCTGTAAGTATTTGCCGAGATCAAATAGTTTCTGTCAGAAATCTATCAAAACCGTCAGCAGTAGAGCAGATGTTCAGTTGTTTCCTCCTCTGATGCTGTACATCATATGTGACGCGCAAAATAGAAAAGGGACCTAAGGTTAAAAACCAGTTTTGTTCAGGAGAGCCATTTTAAAGATAAAGTCCCTTTCTATTTCCGCTTAGAATCGTCGACTTCACTTTCATAAAACGCGCATATCTCTGGGAGGGAACACTTTTGGGGCATGGGATCGGTCCCATTCGATGCTCAGATGTTGTCCACATCAAAAAAAAAAAGAAAAAAATAATTTTTTTACCCTCTATGCGCTGTCACATATGTAGGCATTATATTTCTCCATGACAAAAAATATAACCCGCTATAAAAAAAAAATACAAACAAAAAATTTATGAATATTTTAACCATTCAGTCTTATTTGGGCCACCCTATGTATGCACTTTTTTATGGTCTCAAAAAGTATTTCGAGGTTTTTCAAGCGGAATGACAAAGTTGTATACTTATACACCCCTATCCCATGCTGAAGAGTGTAAAATGTACTTTTGGTAAATTTCTTGATGATCCGAAAACAATAGCGACCTGTAGTTTGATTACATGTTATAGATGGACTGCAGATAGACGAACGGTCAAATAGACATTGTGCCGAGTCCGATCGGTACACTTAAAGGGAGTCTGCTCAAATGTTCTAGGTAGTGACTAACTTTTGACATGAAATTATATAAAAAGAGTCGTGTAGGTTATAACAAGGGGAAAAATTAAGTTCAGGCGGGCCGAAGCTTAAATACCCTTCATCATGGTTTGCTTCGAGTATGAAAATATTTTCAAGTGGGCGTGGCACCACCACCTACCTTTCCATCACGGTATATTTTTATATTTTTTGTCATATGTTTCAAATTTTATCGTAATATCTCTAATAGTTAATGAGAATGGTCTCAGATTGATAAGAAATGGTCCGATTGGTGTGAGCGGTGCCACGCCCCCTAAATCAATTACATCCTACAAATAAAACCAGCCAAACGTATGAGTGGTGAACTAAAGGGTGGTTAAAATTTATGGGCCGATGGTGAATGTGAACCAAACCTAAACGTCAAGTTTTTTCTGCATTTCACTTGATATTTCTCAATTTAAGTCTAGCTCAATTTGAACCATGGTCATCATCAATGGTCAGAATGGTGGCAAGCAATGGCAACAGTGAATGATCAATTTTCGAAAGAAAAAAAACGTCTTCAGTGATGAGGCACATTTTCACCTCAGTGGATTCGTCAATAAGCAGAATTGCCGCAATTGGGCGAATTATAACACAAGAGTGATTGTCGAAAAAACAATGCACCCACAAAGAGTGACTGTTTGGTGCGGTTTTTGGGCTGGCGGCATCATCGGGCCGTATTTTTTCCGAAATGAGGCCGGTGTGAATGGTGTTTGCTATCGTGAGATGATAACGATCTTTTTATGGCCCGCATTGGAAGATATGGATGTGGACGATATGTGGTTTAAACAGGACGATGCCACTTGCCACACAGCTAAAGAAACAATGGCTTTTCTGCGCGACAAATTCAATGGCCGTGAGATAACACGTCGTAGCGATGTTAATTTAGCCGCCAAGATCATGTGATTTGACACCGTTGGACTTCTTTCTTTGGGGTTATTTGAAAAAAAGTGTACCAGCAACAATTAAATAGCTAAAGGATGACATAACTCGGCTGATTAACGGCATAGAACCTCAATTATGCCTCAGCGTCATCGAAAATTTGCACCATGGGACGGAGGTGTGTCGCCGAGGTCGCGACGGCCATTATTTGGCCGATATTTTTTTTATACATAATTGAACCATACCAATATTACGAGGGCGGTTCGGAAACTTCTTAGACTAGCACAAAAAGCGCGGTATAAACAGAAAAAAGTTAAGTGTTTTGGAAACTTCCATCTCTGCTTTGAACACATGTTAAATCGATCTGGCAACTCCTTCATATAGAAACAGGTGTTCACAAAAGACGCATCCGCGATTTTTTTACAATGGAAAAATCAGAAATGCGTGGTGTCATTAAATATTTACATAAAAAAGGTTTATCGGGACAAGAAATTCATAATGATATGGTGAATGTGTTAGGTGAAAGTGCTCCTTCATATGCAACAGTAAAAAATTGGGTTGCTGAATTCAAACGTGGTCGTACAAGCATTGAAGATAAACCACGTAGTGGACGTCCAAAAACAGCAACAGAAATTGTAGCAAAAGTGCATGATATGGTATTAAATGATCGACGAATAGAAGTGCGTGAAATAGCTTATATCATGGGCATCTCAAATGATCAAGTCCATTTAATTTTGCATGAAGAACTACAGATGAGAAAGCTTTCTGCAAGATGGGTGCCGCACTTGTTAACAGTCGACCAAAAACGCATAAGAATGAACATTTCTCAAGCTTGTTTGGATCGTTTTCAGCGAAATAAAATGGATTTTAAGCGTCGTTTCATAACTGTTGATGAGACATGGATCCACCACTATACTCCAGAGACAAAAGAACAATCCAAACAATGGACTGAAGCTGGAGGAAGTGCCCCAAAGAAGGCAAAAACAATTCAATCAGCTGGTTAGGTTATGGCAACGGGTTTTTGGGACTTCAAAGGTATTTTATTGATTGACTATCTGCAAAAGGGTACAACAATAAATTCAGAGTACTGTTGCAACCTTTTAGATCAATTAAATGTACAAATTCGAGAAAAACGTCCTGGCTTACAACACAAAAAAATAATTTTTCATCAAGACAACGCACCAGCACACAAGAATGTTTTAACAATGGCTAAAATCAACGAATTAAAGAACGAGTTGCTTGACCACCCACCTTATTCTCCTGATTTAGCTCCCAGTGACTTTTACCTGTTCCCAAATCTAAAAAAAAATCCTTGCTGGCAAGCGTTTTACCTCAAATGAAGATGCAATTACAGTTGTAAAACACTATTTTGAAGACCTTGAGGAAAACTATTTTAATCAAGGGATAGAATTGCTAGATAAGCGTTGGACTAAGTGTATTGAAGTTTCAGGAGATTATATTGAAAAATAAAAATATTTTTGAAAAACTAACTATTCTCTTTCATTGATAGGCTAAGAACTTTCCGAACCGCCCTCGTACAACATTCCGACAATTGTTCCCCATTTGTTCTTACAACAAATGTTCTTACAACAAATGGGAAACTTCTTTCGGTTCAGTGAGCTGTGAACTTAATACGCTCTATACTAAGTGACCAGGACCTACTGCTGAATACCGACTCCGAGCGTCTTATGAGGTTACTAGAGAAGCTTTCACATAGCTACGGCTTGGATTTAAGAATGAAAGGGATTTAAGTCAGGTTTTTTTGTATTAGATTAGGCCAAATCTAATACTTCAGTTTGAAAGCCAATCGTGATTTAAGATCTGGGATTCCGCATTTCAGTAGATGGATTTTAAGCCATTTATCAAATACCAATCGTATATATATCAAACACATATCTTTATTAACAGAGTATAAGCCAGAGAAGGTTACCCAACTATTAACTTTATTTTTTTTCTCTCTTTTTTTGTGAAATACTGAATGCTATGCAATTGACACATTCCCCCTTCCTGTCAATCAAAGACACAACTAACAAATGTCTTTTCCTTGATGCATCAATAAAAAAAGAGACAAACTCAAGCGACAACAACAGGACAAAATTATATCATTTTGGATACGAGTAGAGTAACCCACACACACACTCGCTTAGGAGGCAACATCTCAAGTTCATATATCAAACAAGGCAAGAAGTAGAAGAAAAAAAAACGAAACATCAACCGAAATCATCGTACCCATCGACCCAACATCCATCGTACGAAATAAGCAAAAAACCATTTGAAAAAGACATTAGAAACATGCGTTGTCTCTTTCAGCTTCCATTTTTGCCATCCATGTCCATGTCTGCACATACGTTACGGTGCGTTTGGTCCAATTCCAACATAATCTGGATGCTGGCGGTGGAAGTGTAAAAAACAAACACGCTCCACGCCACTCTCTGCAATGTCCACCGTGTCCACCAACAGACGCGGCACAACAATAATAAATGATCATTTTGGGCTTAGGCAAAAATAATGGGATTTCTGCTTTATCAGCGGACTTGTGTCCGTCTGTTCGTCCTTTCCACTCGTGTGTGTGTGTATATTTCTGCATATGTGTTGTGGCTGGGTGTTTGGGCCATTTGAGATATTTAGATGTACTCTCATATGTTAAGTGGAGTATTTATAAGTGACCACTTTATGGTCACATTGTCACCCTCATCTATGGACTGAAAGGACGAGAAGAAGAAGACTTTGTCTTTGGCCACCATCAGCGGCCAACGGGAATAAAGTAATCAGGCCCAAACCATTCGTACAAACAAACGTTGCCATTGTTTTTCATTTTTTTAAGCAAATTTTGGTTTTTTATTGGTGTTGCTTCTGTTGCCGGTGAACACCCTACAGTACAGTGGCTGCACACTTGGAATGACGGTGATATTTGTAACGAGCAATTGGGCTATGAAACTAGAATTGTTTAAAACGTTTTCATGAATAAGTCTGGTCAAACTACCTACACTTTAACCAGACTTATTCATGAAAACTTTTTAAACAATTCCGGTTTTTATAGTCGAATTACTTGTTCCAAATATCACCGGCATTGCATGTGTGCCGACACTGTACTGTAGGGTAGGCACTCGTTCCTTGCAGCAGTGCGATCCACTTGCTGCAAAGCTTTGAATTCCCATATATTCCCATTGGCGCCCACCATGCTTTGGACTCCTCTCAAAGCTTTTCTCTGCTATTATCCTCTAAGCCCAAGACCTGCTTGGCCAATAAATATAGGGCCTTACAGCCCACAAAACGCCAAAATACGTTGGCCTACCACCGCAGTGCACATTCGTGAAAGCACTTTTGGCTTTTCTCCGGGGCCTTAAACGTATCCAAAGTTTTTTTCGCTCTATATTCAGAATTCTAGTTTCAATTTTGTAGTACCACCAGATTTATGACTTGCCCTAAGGATAAAACTGTGTTCAATTAAGTTCTTTTAATTTTGAACACAGTTTCAATCGGTTCACACTGAAAAGCAGCAATCATATTATGATCCCCTTGACCTTATTATGGTCCTTACAATCACAATATAAGTCCCACAATCATATTATGATCTCAACTTCCATATTATGATCGACACTGCCGCATTATTAATTTTTTAATTAAACACAGTTTCAATCACTTCACACTGAATAGCAGCAATCATACTATGATCCCCTTGACCTTATTATGGTCCTTACAATCACCATGTAAGTCCCACAATCATATTATGATCTCAACTTCCATATTATGATCGACACTGCCGCATTATTAATCCCACAACTACATTATTAGACCCAGAACTAATTAATGATCCCTCACAACTATATTATGATTCACTCGCAACCATAATAAGATCCATACAACCTTATTTTGTTCCACACTAACACACCTTTTTTTCTTATATCATATAATTCCTCATAACCATTTTATGATCCCTTAAAACTATATTAAGACCTTTAACTCTCATATTATGCTAGCCACAATCATATAACGATCCCTCATAATTATATTATGTTCTCCACAGGCATATTATGATCCCAACAACCAAATAATGATCTCTACAACCGTATTTTATTCTTTACAACCATATTATGAATCCTCGCAATCATATTATTATCCTTTACGATCATATTATGATCCACATTACTTAATCCGCAACCACATAATGATCCTTTCCGCCTTATAACAATTCATTCAACCATGTTATGATTTCTCATATCATCATATTAAGAACCCCATGACCATATAACGTGATCCGCAACTATATAATGAACCTTCACTACCTTATTACAAATCATTCAACCATATTATGATCCCTTCAACCATATTGCGATTCCTCGTAACTACTTAATGACAGATCTTAAATCACCATTGGCAAAAATAGGCTAGAATTTATTAGAAATTAGATTATACCATTTTTAAACAATAGTGATTTAGTTAGAGAACTCGATCTGCAAGATAGCTGCCACATTTGCCCAGAATTATCCAGTACTGCTGTTGTGAGACTAGGAAGAAACCCATGGGCATTTGGTCAATTGAACGATTCTAAGAAATTGCTATCATTCCTGTTGTAATCTCTGTATGATCTATTTTCTAATGATTATACCAGCATAGTCACTGAATGACTATTCCGGCTGTAAGACCCTAATGACTGACTTAAGCTTCCAATAATAATTCCGGCCGCAATGTTTATTTTCATTTTCTAGTTCGAAAGCAAAAGAATGACTTTTACTCACCAAAATTTAAAAAAAATTAAAGGAACTTTACGTAAAATCCTGCTACTAGGGCTCCACATTATTCTCAAATTATACCAAGTATCTTCAATGCATACTGAGCTTTAAAGATGCTGTGTTTAGATCGAATTTATTAATCAGACCTTGTAATTGATCCTATTGGATACTTTTCAATATTTTTTCCAATGACCATTCTGGATTAAGCCCCCAATGAGTTTTTTCTAGTAAGAAACCAAAAGAAATATCTGTCCTCCCGATTATATATAAAAAAACATTAAGGAACATTGAGAAAACTTTCTACTAGGACGCTATAAAATGCATCTTGAGATTTGAGTATACTGTGTTGTTATCGAATCGAATTGATTAACTCGACCTTGTAATTGATGTTATTGGGTCCATTTTTTCGGTGTTAAGGAATCGAGATTATTTACATTGAAAAATCCAAGTTTATTTTGAACTAAACTGAAATTATTTCGACTTAAACCGAGATTATTTTGGCTTGAAACGAGATTATTTCGACTTAAACCGGAGTATTTCCACTTAAACCGAGATTAATAAACCGAGATTATTTGAAATTTATAATCGAGATTATTTCGACTTGAAACGAGATTATTTCGACTTGAAACGAGATTATTTCGACTTGAAACGAGATTATTTCGACTTGAAACGAGATTATTTCGTCTTGAAACGGGATTATTTCGACTTAAACCGAGATTATTTCAACTTAAACCTAGATTATTTCCACTTAAACCGGGATTATTTCGATTTAAACCAAGATTATTTCGACTTAAACCGTGATTATTTCGACTTTAACCGAGATTATTTCGACTTGAAACGAGATTATTTCGACTTAAACCGAGATTACTTCGACTTTAACCGAGATTATTTCGACTTGAAACGAGATTGTTTCGACTTAAACCGAGATTATTTCCACTTAAACCGGGATTATTTGATTTAAACCAAGATTATTTCGACTTAAACCGTAATTATTTCGACTTCATAGCCGGTTGGGTTTAGTTAAATCTCTTCTTGGCAATTTTCTTAAACTGGTGATTGCAATTGTAATTGATATTATTGTGTCCATTTTTCCGGTGTTAAGGAACCGAGATTATTTACATTGAAAAATCTAAGTTTATTTTGAACTTAACTGAGATTATTTCGACTTGAAACGAGATTATTTCGACTTGAAACGAGATTATTTCGACTTGAAACGAGATTATTTTGACTTAAACCGGAGTATTTCCACTTAAACCGAGATTAATAAGCCGAGATTATTTGAAATTTATAATCGAGATTGTTTCGACTTGAAACGAGATTATTTCAACTTGAAACGAGATTATTTCGACTTGAAACGATTTTTTCGACTTAAACCGAGATTATTTCTACTTGAAACGAGATTATTTCGACTTGAAACGAGATTATTTCGACTTAAACCGAGATTATTTCAACTTAAACCGAGATTATTTCGACTTAAACCGGAGTATTTCCACTTAAACCGAGATTATTTCCACATAAACCGGGATTATTTCGATTTAAACCAAGATTATTTCGACTTAAACCGAGATTATTTCGACTTGAAACGAGATTATTTCTACTTAAACCGAGATTATTTCGACTTAAACCGAGATAATTTCCACTTAAACCGGGATTATTTCGATTTAAATCAAGATTATTTTGACTTAAATCGTGATTATTTCGACTTCATAGCCGGTTGGGTTTAGTTAAATCTCTTCTTGGCAATTTTCTTAAACTGGTGATTGCTGATCAGCTGAGTAAAGACTCGATTTCATTGTCGTGTCGTAGGGCACCCTTATAGTCTTCAACACCGATAGTAGTCACTTGTATGTGTGTGTGTGTCTTTGGCATAACTTGGTTTAATTTTATAGATGACTTACTTGACTACAGTCACACTCCAAAACACGTCAGGCAAAAAAGTGGATAACAATTGCGTTAAAGATTCCTATCGATAGAGCGACCAAGGCGGCCACGCTAAATATCCCACTCCCCTGCACGAGTGAGTGCCGCAACAAGGAGTTGGCGTTGGTGGTACTTTGGACACTGACGACAAAAAACTGCCGCACATTATAAGGGTGTCAATCGTAAAAAGAAATATTAACATCCAAACTTTTATTTTCGGTAGGCCATGCCACCGAATTCCCGATAATGTCGTCCATACTCGTCGTATGTAAAAATGACCACTTATGGTCATTTGTTTGTTTTTTGTGCCCCTGGTCCATTTGGGTGTTAAATTAAGTTTTTGTTTCAGCGACACACACACATGATTTTTCATTTAAATTGTGAGTAATCACCGGGGGGAAATTCGCAAAAAGAAAAATCTGTGTTAAGTTTTTCCCAGTCGTGTTTGATGGCTGGAAAGAAGGTGGGAAATCGTGTATGTTGGGTGGCAAATGTTCTGCGATAATGATGAATTTGATAAAGGTTGTTCTGTCCGATTCCCTGATAGCACATGTACGCCGCAAGTGAGTGACTGCGTTTTTAGCAAATGAATGATGTTTTGTCTTGTGTGGCCTGGATTTGTGGTCTTTATTTGCGGTGGAAAATGCAAAACTTTATATTTTTTTCGTTGGTACGAGTAATTTTGAACTTTTGTGTGTGGGCGGAGAAGTGGATGGTAATGACGACTTCGTGTAGGTAGGATAGACTTTTACTCTACATATGTCAGTATTTTTAATGATGGATGACCATTGGAGATTAGTCTTTTGAAACACCTTTCAATTCGTTGAAATTTGTTAAACTAGAATTTTACATTAAATCAATACACGTGGAAGTGATCTCTGGGAGATTGGTAACCATACATTTTAGGCACACAGAAAAAAATTGGAGGCAAATCGGTTAGAACCAATGAAATTGGAGTAAGCATAAATTGGGGAGAGATCTAAGCTTATATGATGGTAGTGACAATCAAGTGATATGTGTGCTTACTGAGAAAAGGTTGGCTAGAAATCGGCCTGAGCTAAAGGTGGGCCAACTTTAACGCACGATGGTTATTGTTAATAAAAAGAAAAGCATTCAGAGCATTATCTTAATGTTTTAATTATGATAGAGGGATCCATGACAATTATGTGTGAAACAAAATATCGGCCAAATGCACGCCACGGCTTCGGTAGCCTCAATTTCTATTGATATTTCGTATTAAAAATGTGGTAAATCACTAACGGATGGTCCATCTAATGGTTGTTTTTTTTATAAAGCATATGCTATTTTGTCGGTGGCAGATCTTACCTGCTTAAAATATAGACTAAAATTCAGTAACGTAGCTTCGCGAAAGTATCATAACTTCGTCCTCAGAGAATGTGGCTGCCGTAGCCGATAGTGTGCGACTTAGTCCTTGTCGATCGATTAGACCTCGTAATATTCGCATTCAAGCTTCAATTCACTCCGCACGATTTAATTAAACCTTCGTTATCGCTTCAAAATATGTTTGAATTTACTTTAAATGTCATTTTTTCTGACAAACTGCAGATTGTAAAAAAGTAAAACTATCGCACCTGAGGAACGGAAACCCCGTAAGAGAGCAGCAGCATATTAAAGCGGGGGCATCATTGGCCAATTTCTTTAAAAACATCGCGCTTGAAACGTTATTTCGCCTAACAGCATTATGAACTTTTTTGAGCCTGTAGACATGTCCTAGGACGATTATTGGCGTCAGCAGGATAGTGCTCCATGCCACACTGCCCAAGTCACAATCTATCTTTTGCGCACCAAGCTTGGCAATCATGTTATCAACAGTTTTGAGGATGTCTTTATTGAAACCACGATTTACATATCAACAATATTATTATTTCCGCAATCATACTATTGTTACATATCAACAATATTATTGTTGCAATCATACTATTGTCAAAATGAAATGCAAAAAACAGTACTATGGTTGCGACTAACATACTTTTATTACAGAAAACATATTATTGTTGCCGTGACCATATAGAAACCATATCTTTTTTTCAATGGCTATATTATGTTGTCCACAACCAGATAACGATGTTCCCAACAACCAGATAATGATCTCTAACACGCTATTATATTCAGCCTTATTACGGTTGTCGAAGACGTAGTCGAATGTCGATTTTTTTGGAAAACGGTACTACGGTTGTCGAAAATGCACAATCTGTTACAATTTTCGTAACACGGAAGACGAAAACGACTGTCAAAGTTGGCTAAAACAGTCGATCAATTTTTTCCATACGACTAGAGACGTCGCCGCATTCAATTGACAACAATTGTTAGCCGTTGGTTTCATCCGCTAACACGCCGTTAACTAATTTGAAATTTAACACATTTTTTTGACATTTTATATTCGACAATAAATAAATATAACAAAATTGTATAAAATAAATTATTTATCTATTTTCAACATTGGGTAAATTTGCGGTATTTTACCAAAAAACTTTTATCTGATGTCGACCGCTGATATAAAGTTTATGTCGCCGTCACTTGTTTTGTGTCAGTTGTCGCCGTAAAAATGAACAAGCAGGCGTCGTTTTCTGAATATATTCACATTTGTTTACAAAGATGGGCATTGCAAATATGTCCGAATTCTGTCTTATTTCCTTACGCAAGGCACTCATATCACATTCTGTGTATGCCTCGTCGTCTTCATCCGAAGAAAAAAATGTCCCAAACTTAACATATTTTTTTTATTATATTTATTTTATTTTATCTTGAGAAAATTTCAATGTTGCCTTTGGCGGACAATTATGTAAAAAGTAAACATTGTTTTGACAGTATAGCACATCTTTTACTTTTCAATCTATTACAAAATCACAAGAGTCGAAAAAGTTACGTAATACCAAAAATAATCGAAATCGACAACGACTTCGACTGCTCTCGATTTTCGTCTTCGACAACCGTAATAAGGCTGATTATTCACAACCATATTTTGGTGTCTCCAAACCATATTATCATTCCTCACAATTATATTGAGATCTCACCCAAACATATTATTATCCCTGACAGCCATATTTTGATCCCCATAACCTTATTACCACCTTGGTGGATAAAGTGGCAGGTGAAACGCCTATTTGAATAAAATGTCACATTGCTCAATATAAAGGCCCGATAGTTATAAAATTCCAAGAATCTAAGTACAGTATTACCTCTTTGATCCGGACAGATATAGTTTCGAGCTTTGTCCGGATTACTGAATTGTCCAGACTACAGGACACCATTTTTTTCAACCCGAAACTTGGTTTTGTTTATTTACTTTATTATGAATTAGTTAAAAGCAAAATATAAAAAATAAATAATATTTAATCCATTTTTACCACTTACTTCAAAATTGCCAGAGGGATTAAGAATAGACAACGTTCTACATATGTGACGCGTAAAATAGAAAGGGGCCTAAGGGTAAAAAACAGTTTTGTTCAGGAGAGCCATTTTAAAGATTTAAATACGTGTATCTTTGGTGTACCACCACTTTCATAAATCGCGCATATCTCTGGGAGGGAACACTTTTGGGGCATGGGATCGGTCTCATTCGATGCTCAGATGTTGTCCACATCCAAAAAAAAAGTGAAAATTGATTTTTTTACCCTTAGGTCCCTTTCTCTATGCGCTGTCACATATTCTATTCACATCCTGGCAGGTCTAATCTATCTCTCTTAACAGAATAAGTGGTACAGAATCTTCATCGTCCCCCGGCAACTCTAGTGATATTTGCATCGTTTTCTACAAGAAGGTGTTGTAAACAATTCTTTCTATAAGTATATCCAATTTTGATGTTCTGAATTAAAATCTGATCCATTGGCTGTATGGTTGCAGTGCAGTTCGGAGGCAAAAACAAAACTCGAAAGCTGGGATCAGTATTAAGTTTCCTTTATTTTGGGGCCGAGGGTGCCTTATCCATTACCAAAAGTGCTTTCAATGGCTTGTCAGAAAATTCTTCACAGTTTGGATACATACATTGTTAACCAATCTTCAAAAACCGATGTCGACATCCAGCCGTTTTGCTACACTTGTAGCAAAAGGAAGTTCAATGTTTTTAAACGCTCTTGACGTTCGCACAGGGCTTGACAGTGAATCTATCTTTGATATTTTTATGAACCCATGTCATTGCTGGAAGAGCTATCCAAAATAGCACTGACTCATCTGCATTGTATATCTGTTTCTCATCAAGCCAAGTTTTCACAGTTTTCAAGAACTTTGTTTTAACGGCTCTACACCAAAATCGTTGCTTCATAATTTTTCGCCACAAGATTTAAAACTTCTGATTCCATTTCGCGAAATTAAACTTTTCAAGCAGCCGTTACTTGCAGAGAAATTATCATTTCCCAAAATGGCTAACTTTAACTTTATCTTCTCGCAGTCTAATAAGTAAATTAAGAATAAAGATACAATGGACGAAATGAGAATTATTTCTTTGAATAACTAAACTGTTGCAATGAAAATCCATCAACTGCAGTTGAACGTCTATTTTTAATGAGATGGTGCGGTTTAAATCTTCATTGTTTATTGAATTTTCAGTTTTTCTAGACCGCACAAGTTGAATGCGCAAACTCTTTCAATTAATTTACCTGTCTATGAAGGGTTTGTATGTCCCTCATAATACCGCTGGGAATAATTGCACTAAAGGGATTTAAAGACGTAATTTAAGCCTTTTTTTGGCAGAGCTACCTTTACTCATTTGCAGTAATGACTTTAAGATATATCATTTGAAAACTAAAAAAAGGCCAAAACAATTATGGCCCTAATGAAGGGAAGAAAAAATGGAGAGAAAAAACAGATTGAAAAGTGTCTTAAGAAAACAAATTAAAAGAGATTAGGAAATGAGGTAAAACGAAACAGGCAAAACACAAAAAACGAAAGGATCTTTTTTTGCTCTTTTCCCTAAGAAACAGAAGAAGAAACAAATTTAGGTACACTTGTGTTATTCTAAGGCCACCCACTTGAGAGCCTTTAGGGATTTACACAAATTTCTCTGGAGACGAATTACAAAGCAACAATTTTGGCTTGGATTTTATTTTTAAAACTCATGGTGATGGCGTGTTATAATTAAATGAAAAATATGTTTTAACCTATTTTCAAAAATTGCAATTCATAGCTTAAAAGGATCCTTGAATTTAAGGCTTAGTTTCATAGGGACATGCAGTGTAGGTAGCAAATTCTTTGAGAAGAACAATTAAAAGAAAAACTCCTCTGAAAATAGCCGTTAATGTTGCATTGTCCTTTGAGGGATTCATATTTTTTCATAAATTCATATTTTCATAAGGCCGAAACTCCTAGCGAGTTTCTGTCTCAACACCGTGGGGTGTCCTTTTAAAGGATGTCGCCACTTAAATTCAACGTAGCGTG
The DNA here is from genome assembly GCA_963513945.1 of Hydrotaea diabolus. Classification (NCBI taxonomy): domain Eukaryota; kingdom Metazoa; phylum Arthropoda; class Insecta; order Diptera; family Muscidae; genus Hydrotaea; species Hydrotaea diabolus. The sequence continues at coordinate 142,726,797 of OY740720.1, read as the reverse complement.
GCGTTTGTGTGTGTGAAAAATTGTTTTGCATAAATTTCCGCTTCCTTTCTTATGCAAAAAAAATGAGAAAAGAAAATTTGAAATATTGTTTCGCTGATTCGAAACTGCATAATTCAGTTTGTTGCATGCTTTTCTTATCACCCGAGTACCCCTACAGTAAGGGTCTGCGAAAATTGAAAAATTCTTAGAATTTGTCCAAGGAAATGTCCTGTCACACTGCGTGTTTTGCATATGTTTGATCCTTTTGTGTCCCTTCAAAAGGGACACACATTATTTGCGCTCCTTTTGTTGTTGCATGTGTTGCATATTTTGTCTGCATAATTTATTGTAGAGCATGTCCAAACTAATGAAAATCAGAAGTACTTGTAGCGTGTCCTGTCGTGAGTCCTTTCTTTTGTTGCTCTGATTTCTTTTTTTTTTTTAAAGATTAGCAGATTTTTTGTTGTGTAAAAAAAACTATTTTTTCCTTATTAAATATTGTGACTTTTTAAGGTCAGTGGGCCAATTGGTTTTTCTTTCTAAATCGCTTTCGTATGTTTTTTTTCCCTTGAAGGACACTGACAAGAAATTATGATTTGTTAATCAAGAAGATCCTAGGGTCCTTCCTTTGCATACTCAACAGGCTGAGTAGTTTTTCGGTAGTGTTTTAAGTCTTCGATTTAGGTTTAGGAGGCTTACATACAATTCATGTGAAACGTCAGACATAGAACAGCGCATGTGTGACAAATTTATAGGCAAACTTGACTTTAAATCCTTATACCAGGATATACTATGGATAGAATTGGATAGACAGAACTATCCAATAGACAGATAGACAAAACTATCGTTTAAATTCGGTCCGAACTACAAAAATTCCGTTGGATAAACACACATTCTGTTGCAATCACGAACTTTCCATGATATTAATATTTGCACGGTTGGACATATCATACGACGGTAGCTGCTATTATCTAACGGTACTTACAACCAGTAAATCGGTTATTCTAACCGATTTCAGTAAAACTTGGTTGTCCTAAACAATTATGAAGTGCATACGAGTCTAGCAGCTACATACAACGGTAGCTGCTACTATCTAACGGTACTTACAACCAGTAAATCGGTTATTCTAACCGATTTCAGTAAAACTTGGTTGTCCTAAACAATTATGAAGTGCATACGAGTATTACGTTGGTACTAACAATTGCTGATAAGTTTTTTGTAGTAACCGAACTCCGTTTAGTACATTGTTGTAGCATACGTATTATTGGTAATCCCAACATAAGAATATAATCTTCACAATAAAATTATCGGTTCTCGTCACTACAACAACGTAGTTTAAACAAACGAATTGTAGTATTGAATCATTACTTTTAATTATTTTAGCTCATTGTTTTCCTAATTATGTTTAAGGTTTCTGAAATTAGTTGGGCCGAAAATCTATTACAAAAACTATCAATTAGTTTGGTTGCCCAATGTTTGTGGTAATGACAACCGAATTCATAGAGTACTTAAAACCAACAATCTATAAAAAAAAAACAAAGCATGTACAAATTCAGTTGTAATAATCATCTTAACTAGTTAGGGTAACTAATACTTTATCTCTTTAACCAATAGTGTCGGTGTACTCAATCAATATTCGCTTGTAGCGATGGACTGCATGGGTAGTACGTGCAACCTCCGTTATTATAAGCATCTTTACTAGTTAGGGCAACATATGCTTTATCTCTTTAACCGATAGTGTCGGTGTACCCAATCAATTTACGATTGTAGCGATGGATAGTACGTGCAACCACCGAAATTCAGTTGGGAAAAAATTCGCTTGGGACAGCAAATTTTTTCTTTGTGTACAGTACTTCATTTAATTCAGTCTTAGGATTTTTCATAGTAAAGACTTCCATCCATCACATGTTATTGGGCCAGTCAGTCTCAGTTGTTATTTGGCAGTGGCAGTATCTTAAGGGAACTTACCATGGGGGCTTTAAGATAACATGGGCCGATATGGTTCTTGACTATAGATCTTCCAATATACACTATAATAAACTAAGATTTCAAGTACAGTGAGGCTTGTTGGGAAGCAATGAAAAATCGGGAAGGCAGTTGTTAGGGTGCAATATGAAAACTTGAACGAAAATAATTAAATTTTGCTAGGCTTTATTACTTTAAGACATGAACCGATATTCACAAACTTCCTTTGTTTATATCTGTCCTTGGCAAAATCCGTAATCTTAAAAAAATTCTTCAAAATTGTTTCATATTTGCGACCAGCAGTAGACTAACGGTCATTACTCGATAACATCAGCATCGGTGTTATAAATATAGAGTCCATCTAATTTCAATCTAGCTTTTACAAACATGTTCTTCTCTTCTATATTTGCGCTTAATTTCCTGTGGAGCATAGGGCCTGAAATTAAAACACATCTGCCGCATAAAAAACAAGTAGACAATTCTTACATTCGGCCACGCCGAAGCTTTAATACTTTCCACCGTGAATTGAGTTGGGTCTATGTTTGACAAAACTACATTTTTAAGGTCCCACTTGAACCGTTGTCCTATTTATAAGTAGATTCGTTAATTTCTTTGGCTTGGAGCATCCATATGTCCATTGTTAAAAGGGGCCCTTCGGAGCTCGTAGATTCTTAGATAAGACTTAAAAGTTAAAGCAACTTGAGACTAGCGAGAAAGTTCTACTGTTATTGAGTAACCATATGTCGATGCTGGAAGCGACCTCATCTTAGGCACTCTAGGTACCTTTGGCCAAGACCTCAAATATGGTCGAATCGTTGAACTAATGTTATGTCGCATTCACGACGAAATTGGCTGCTGTTGTTTTTCGATATGCCCATAGCTAAAGAAGACTTATTTTCGGCCATTATGGGCCGATCCATGTGCAAAATTGACCCAAATCTTACATATAGGTACATATTTGGATTTGTGAGAAAATTTCACTGTTTTAAGTGTCATATTTTTCAGACAATTTCATTGTTTCTAAGTATCCATATATCCATGTTGGATAGGACATATTTATCAGCGTCCTAGAAACCTTAGAACCGTGGGTGACTGACTTACTTCATTCACACAACATCCTATTAAATAACTAGGGAAAACTTCTCTTAAATCAGTGAGCTGTGCACGATTCAATTCTAATACAAACTGACCGGGACCTACTGTTTACTGCCGGCTCCGAAAGGCTAATACATTTTATAGAGAAGTTTTTCCAAGAGTAAGAGATAAAACTTTTACTCGTAAAGACGCCATGGGCCAAGGCCTTTAATCGTTACATTAATATAATTTTCTGATTCGTAACGAAATTTTGTTGTATTTTATTGTCCATATGTTTATGGTTCAAGAAGGCCGATTATTGGGCCGTCTCGCATCACAAATTAGTACAAATCGTCTTCTGAGGATCATCTACATGAGGAGAAGAAGGTCCTTACCATGCGCAGACACAAATTCCTGCTGTCTAAGCAATACCTGCTAGGGTGTTTTCGCAGTAGTCATCCTAACCAGCAGATCAATTACGATCTTCATGATCTAGAGAAAGAGAGGTCCAGCGGTACAAGCAGAACCTTTAGATCATCAGGTCTAAACAACATTCACGCTGATGAAGTCGCAGCAGCAGTATCGAGTTACAGTGTTCACCTGAGGAGAAGATACTATCTCGGCAGACGCGCGTGGTTCTGGCTTAGCTGAGAGCTGGATGGTGCAGCCGTCTTAATTCTTATTGGACACGAATTGATGCTAACGTTCCGGACATCTGTCCGGCCTGTCATCAGGGGCCACATGGCGTGCTGCACCTCTTCAATTGTCCGGCCAAATCCACTCAGCTGACCCCCAGGTCTCTGTGGACGCATCTAGTTCAAATGACACGTTTTCTCCACTTGAATATCAAAGCAGATTCCCCATAGACGAACATAACTTTAAAAGAAAATAAATTAGTGTGACAACATTTACAAATCATAAATTTAGGTACATATTTGGATTTGTAAGAAGATTTTGCAGTTTCTGGATACCCCTATGTCCCCGAATAGAAGGGGCGGGCTTTGGGCCCTGGGTCTATTTATGGTAAGGTTAAATTGTTCATCGCAATCACTTTCAAGAAGATCTGATTCAATAGTCACGTAATTAAACCACATAGCGGAAGGAAATATGAAACAAATTTATATTCGGTCAGCATTTTTTTAGTCCCTCATAGGGAAACCTATGTTCACCGTCTAATATATAAGTTTGAAGACTAGCTCTTTTTGTTATGACTTAATCGTGCTTTCAACAGACGAAAAGACAAATAAATTTGTCATTTTTGGTTGTTAACATTCTTCTAAATAATCAATATATTCAACTATAAGTAATTACCATACCAAATGCCATGCCAAATGCCAAATAATGGCATTTCATTACCTTCGACCATTACCTTTATTTTGTAACAATAATAATGACTTTTAGATAAAAAGGTATATATAATCATCTATGTTTAAGAAAGAAGGACTTTTCATCTCACAACTCATTACCATGTACATTACCACGATTCGACATCTCATTACCGTTTGTCTAAACTTTAAACCCAACAAATTTAACTAAAAACGATTTTTTATTTCGTAAGAACTCTTTAGAAGGAAAATTAATATTTACTTCTAGGCATTCAAAGAAAAACAACTCATTACCGTGTGCATTACCATGATTCGACATCTCATTACCCTTTGTCTAAGCTTAAAACCAAAAAAATTTAACTAAAACCGATTTTTTATTTTCTTAAAAACTTAAAAAATAGTTACTTGTAAGTATGTTAAGAAAAACCTGACACATATAACTCACTACCTTGCTAATTACCAGGTAATGATATCTTATGACCCTTTCCGTGTTTTGAACTAAAAAAAAGCATATATCACCTTTAAAGAACAAAATATTATTAACCAAAAAATAAATATATATTAACTCATTACCATGTCATTTACCAAATAATGAAATTTCATTACCCTTGGCCTTATTTTGAAACCAATAATAATGTCTTCCCGTACAAAAAATTAAATATGTACTCATCTATGTTTAAGAAAAAAACACTTTTCATCCCTTTAGAATAAAACTAAATATGTATTTCTAAGCATCAAACAAAACAAAAGGAAAACAAACCATTACTATGTGCATTACCAAAATGCGACATCTCATTACCGTTTGCCTAAAGTTAAAACAAAAAAATTTAACAAAAGGCGATTAGTTATTTCCTAAGAACTCTTTAGAAGCAAAATTAATATTTAGCATTCCAACAAAAACAGAAGAAAAACAAATCATTATCATGTGCATTACCATGAGTCGACAACTCATTACCATGTGCATTACCATGAGTCGACAACTCATTACCCTCTGCCTAAACTTTAAACTAAAAAAATTTAACTAAAAGCGATTTGTCGATTTTTAAGAACGACAAAAACTTTCATATTTATAAGCAAAAACCTTCTATGTATCCCATTACCATGTGTATTACCAAGTAATTAAATATCATTAAATATCCTTCTTTAGAGATCAAAAGTATTGACATTCTGTTTAAGAAGAAAAAGCAATTTGGCCTTCCCTAAATAGAACATAAAATATTTATTTTTAGCATATAAAAAAAAAATCTAGTAAAAATAACTCGCTGCCATATGCATTACCATGAGTCGACAACTCATTACCCTCTGCCTAAACTTTAAACTAAAAAAATTTAACTAAAAGCGATTTGTCGATTTTTAAGAACGACAAAAACATGCATATTTATAAGCATTTTAACAAAAACCTTCTATGTATCCCATTACCATGTGTATTACCAAGTAATTAAATATCATTAAATATCCTTCTTTAGAGATCAAATGTATTGGCATTCTGTTTAAGAAGAAAAAGCAATTTGGCCTTCCCTAAATAGAACAAAAAATATTTATTTTTAGCATATAAAAAAAAATCTAGTAAAAATAACTCACTGCCATATGCATTACCATGAGTCGACAACTCATTACCCACTGCCTAAACTTTAAACTAAAAAAATTTAACTAAAAGCGATTTGTCGATTTTTAAGAACGACAAAAACTTGCATATTTATAAGCATTTCAACAAAAACCTTCTATGTATCCCATTACCATGTGTATTACCAAGTAATTAAATATCATTAAATATCCTTCTTTAAAGATCAAAAATATTGGCACTCTGTTTAAGAAGAAAAAGCAATTTGGCCTTCCCTAAATAGAACAAAAAATATTTATTTTTAGCATATCAAAAAATATCTAGTAAAAATAACTCACTACCATGAATTGACATTTCATTACCTGTTGCCTTATTTTGAAACCATAAGTAATGACTTCTGGTAACACATTGCATGGGCTACAATGCAACTTTTTTACTTGTGCTCAATTCTGGAAGAATTGATTTTAGCTTTAAGTGATTAAATTCATTCTTTTAACTTACACCTGCCTTAATATCCTACCAAACTCAATGATGTCGACTCATATTGGAAGGAAATATTTCTTGACGACAATGACATGGTTACATAACTAATGGCAACACTTTTCTCATACCCTTGCATACAAAACATTTAAATGAAACGTTTATAATCGTCCATATGACTCGACGACACGTCAGAAGCTAACACAGAGTCAAGAGAGTCATTTAATATGTGCCACTATTGAATACAATCAGACGGTTTAAACGATTCGCGTGATCCAAAGCAATTCCAATTGTGAAATTGTCGATGAATACCAAGTCAAAGGATTTCGTTGATAGCAACGAAAATGGCCAACACCAGCTAGCAAGGAATGGGCAAAGAAGTTTTTGTTTTTCAAGCCCATAGTTTCCCCTGAGCAATAAAATTTTTGATTAAACTACATGTAGCGATTTTTGTAAACTTTTCGATTTTCCAATTTTATTTATGGCCCTTCGTGTCTTCAAATGTCAATTATGGCTGGGCCAAGAAGTGGCTGTCCCAACAAAAAAGTTAAGTAATGGCTTTGAAAATCACCAACATTCAAAATAGACTTTATGGGATTTTTTTTTTGGAAAACTTTAGTGTTTTTTAGGGATTTTGTTTTAGTGTTTTTTCCTGCTTTGTTTTAAGGGAGGTGCTTCGGGTTTAAGGCCTTTTTGAATATATGGCCATTAATCAAAGTACAATCTCACGGGAACATCTTAACAAGACATGTTCCTTTGCTCGCCATATGTGAGTGAGATACATTAAAATCTAAAAAAGTAGACTAACACACTCTACTCCTCGTAGGTATGAGGACATGCGTAAGTACGCCAAAGATATGTCACTTGATTTGTGGCTTTTGCCTAAAAACTTCTTGATTTATTGACAGTCTTAATGAAGTTTAGAATTTTGTGCAAGGAGGTTAAGAAACAAAGCCAACACCAGCGACTCCAGAGAATAGCCTCATTGACGGTTCAATAAAATGGAAAAAATTCATCAAGGACATAAAGGAATATTTTTAAGATTGGCCATATATTCCAAAAAGCCGAAACCCGAAGCTCCTCCTCGAAAACAACGCAGTGTAATTTTATTTGTCTTGTGGTTTAAAATAATGTAAAAGAATAGTATGCACTGTAGGCCATCAATGATTATTAAATAATGCAAGACATGACATGGAGAGCTGAGGACTGAGACACTGGCAGATTTAAAATAAAACAATGACGGTGAAACTAGACCATACGGGATTATGGATTTCCGTAGCCCCCATGCAAAGAACACTGTCCCAATTTAAGTTCCTGCCACTCCACAAGGCATAATTGTTTTCCGATGTTGTTTAAATATAATAAAATATAGTGCAACAAATCAAATATAGTGGGAACCGATATCTCTAAACAAACCTACTGAAATTGGACGAAATCGTTATTACATGTCTGTAGTACTCTTCGACTAGAAATTGGTTAGAAATTAGTAAGTCGCATTGCAGCCTTACCCCAGTGCAATTTATTGCCAGAAGGTCATTATTTATGGTTTCAAAGTAAGGCAACGGGTAATAAAATGTCAGTACTTGGCAAAATACTTATACATGGTAGTGAGTTATTTTAACTAGATTTTTGTTAGAATTCTAGCAAATAAATGTTACTTATAATTGTTCCATTTAAGGGAATGCCAAATCCATTTTTCTTATCAGAATGTCAATATTTTTGATTTCTAAATAAGGCAAAATAAATGAAATGTAATTACTCGGTAATACACATGGTAATGGAATACATAGCAGGTTTTTGTTGGAATGCTTACAGGTACACCATTTTTTTTGTCGTTTTTAGGGAATGAAATCGCTTTAAGCTATTTTTTTTTTGGTTTTTAGTTTAATAAAAAGGGTAATGATATGCCGAATCATGGTAATGTACACACACGGTAATGAGTTGTTTCTGTTTCAATACTTAAAAGATAATATTTATTTGCCTTCTAAAGAGGTGTTTGGAAATGACAAATTGTTTTTTAATTTTTTTTTACGTTTAGGCAAAGGGTAATGAAATGTCGAACCATGGTAATGTTTATGGTAATGAGTTGATTTTTTTTTGTTTTTGTTTACGTAGATATATCAAGAATAGTACATCATGGGTTAAAAATAAATCAAAAGGTGATGAGATGCCATTTCTGGCTAATACATGTACCAAATTTTTGCTGGAACTTGACAAATTAATATTTATTTATGCTTATTCAAAAGGTAGTGAGACGTGATTACTTGGCAATGTTTATGGTAATAGGTAGCATTCATTTTGTCGGTGACCTCGTAAAGAGCTGGCACCTCTTTTCGCCTCAGAAGTACTAATTTAATCTATCAAAAAGATCTTATTATTCTTGGGCTAGAAATAAGGCAAACAGTAATAAGCTGCCATTTCTGGCTAATATATGTTACAAATTTTTGCTGGAACTTGACAAATTGCTAAGTTATAATGCCTATTCAAAGGGTAATGAGACGTCATTATTTGGTAATTTGTAATGGGTTGCATTCATCTCGTTTTTGTTGGAATGCTTAGAAATTAATATTCTGTTACTCTTCGAAAGAGATGAGAAACTTTTCGCCTCAGAAGTACTTATTAAATCTATCAAAAAGAGGTTATTATTCTTGGTCTTAAAATAAGGTAAAAGGTAATGAGATGTCATTTCTGGCTAATATTTGTACCAAATTTTTTCTGGAACTTGACAAATTAATATTTATTTCTGCTTATTTAAAAGGTAAAGGCATATACATGGTAATGGGTTGCATTCATCTCGTTTTTGTTGGAATGCTTAGAAATTAATATTCTGTTCCCTTCCAAAGAGATGAGAAATCGTTTCGCCTCAGAAGTACTATTTCAATCTATCAAAAAGAGGTTGTTATTCCTGGGGTAAAAGTAAGGCAAAATGTAATGAGTTGTCATTACTTTGTAATGTTCATGGTAATGGGTTGCATTCATCTCGTTTTTGTCGGAATGCTTTGAATTCAATATTCTGGTGCCCTCGTAAAGAGATGAGACATCTTTTTGCCTCAGAAGTACTTATTCAACCTATTAAGAAGAGGCAACGTACATGGTTATGGGATGCATTCATCTCGCTTTTGTTGGAATGCTTAGAAATAAAAATTCTGTTGCCCTAGTAAAGATATCACAATTCCTTTCGTCCAAATTCAAGTAACTGTAAGTAAAAACTTTAGCTTTCGAGAAGAGGTTTTTCTTCTTAGGTAATGAGGTGTCATTACTTGGTAATGTACATGGTAATGGGTTACATTCATCTCGATTTTGTTGGAATGCTTGAAAATAAATTCTGTTGCCCTTCTAAAGAGATGAGCAATATTTTTGCCTACATTCATGTACTCGGAAGTATAAATTAAATCTACCAAGAAGAGGTTATTATTCTTGAGCTAAAAATAAGGCAAAATGTAATGAGATGTCATTTCTGGCTAATATATGAACCAAGTTTTTGCTGGAACAAGATAAACTAACATTTATTTATTCTTCCTTTAAAATGATAAATTCGTCTTTCCTTTATACAGATAATTACAAGTTTAATCTAATAAGAAGTTTATTATTTTTGGTTTCAAAGTAAGGCAAATTGTAATGAGATGCTATTTATTGATAATACACTTTTGTAGTAAATTATATATTGTTGATTTTTGTAGAAATTATACTGCGTCCGATTTATTTTTTTTTTGAAATAATTAAAAAAAAATCTTGGGAGATGTAAAGTCCTTCCTTTTACTCTAGACGTAGGACCAATCTCCTTATTGCATATGCATTGTTCTTTTTACATACGGCTAATCAATTTATTAAGTCTCTCTTTAAATTGATCATCTTGGCGCCAGATTTCATGTTTTATGTTTTTTTTTTAATTTTTAAACCCTCTACCCTAACTTAGGCTGATATCCTTTACAACACAAACAGATATCCTTTTATAATATTTGGCCAATAACAGAAAACGCAAATCGCACAAAAGATCTTTTGACAAACAAAGCCGACAAAAATATTAATATTCAAATCCACAAGAGCCAAAGAGAACGTCTAAAAATGTTGTTGCATCTGCAACAGACGTGCAAAGAAGGACCTGGACAGCAACAAAGAGAAAACAACATTCAAATTGGTGGTGATGATGGTTTTCCTTTTAGTTTTTGGGTAACTAAAAGACTACACTACAGTTGGCACAAAGCCAGGATATTTTAAAAGCAACAACAAAAGAGAATATCCTTTTAGTGTCATTCCTGGCGTATGCAACATATTTAAAATGCCAGCAAGGCTATATGGAAGGAGCAGCAGGACTTTCAAGTCTATGATGATGTTGAGGACGTTTATGGTGATGATGATGATGATGATGAAGTGTATGCTGATGATGTTACCGAAAGTGGTGATGGCGGGAAACTGTACACACACACTCTCTCTATCCCTCTCTCTCTGCTGCTTGGAGGAGTCCTTATAAATAATAGGCAGGATATGCAATCAGTCACAAAATATATAACACTCGGGCAAAATGACAAAGAAAATACGGGAAAAAGGCCTCAAAAATAAAACCAAACACAAACACACACATGGACTCACTCATGAAAAGGATGAATGGCTTTGAATGTGGATGGTGCAACCGACCGTTCGTCTCTGTAACGGACTTGGGTTGGGGTCACTCTAAAGGTCATCAACGGGATTTTTAATTTTCAGTTTTCCAAACTGCAACCAACTACAGTTTACAGCAGCAGCAGCAGCCTTTTGTTTGGAAACGGCTGCGACGACTAATGCTGCTTGCTCCTTGTGTGCCCGGTGGCTGTGCTGACAGGGGATGCAAAATTGCATGCAGCATTTGGCATGCGGTGGCAAACAACATTTTTTTCCGGTTTTTTTGGGTTGATTTTTCAGTTATTTTTCCTCAAAAAAAAAATTGGGGAGGTTTTTTTCATGTCTGCCTTTGCTTAGAAAATAAATTAAAAATTCATTTTTTCTCGACAATGTCCTTAAAAAAACGAGGAGTTGTTTGTAGCCTACTTGAGAGTATCCTTGGCGGAGGATACTTTTTAACCTTTTGGCCGCTTGTGATGTTGTTGCCGAAGATTACTTGCAAATAAGATAAAGATGCGGGCTGGGATCTTAATTTTTTAAAGGTTTTGTTTTTGCATGCGTCTGCCACACTTTTTGTGTGCAGGATCTTTTTTAAATGGGCCCAGTTTTTTTTTAAGGATCTGTTTGTGTTTCTCTTGGGGTAAGTATAACAAGAGGACACGCGCCTTATAGATGGATTCTTTTTTGTTGCTAATCAATGTCATTAATAAAAAATATTCTCCCCTAAAGGAGGGGTGAAAAGAGGTGTTGGTTTTTTGCTGGCATTCTAATCCTTAAGCGCCTTATTGCCATCTTGGGTCGACCGGGCTACCGCTTCAAACCGGGGAGGTTAAACTTTGGATGCATTTGAACAGTGCGTAAGTGTTTTTTTGCATATGTTGCATGTAAATTGATATGCCACATACCACATGCAACCCTCCGCCTCCCCCTTACACTGTAAGCATATGTGGAAGTGCGCCATTTTTTCCTTCATTGCCACCATAAACGGCATTGACTACTTTCTCGTATGCTAAAGGATGCCAGTTGACTGCCACACGTGTGTGTGCTTCCTTCAGAGGGATTTGTTATCATCGAAAGCGTTGCTAATGCTTGATACATGTGAGCTTATACGCCCTTACACCGACATATGTGAGTTTGTCAAAGGGTGTCTGGAATTCGGTTTAAGGGTTGTGGCCTTAAGGGTTACATGAACACGGAGTACATAGTGTGGAAGTGTAAAAATTACATATCCTGTACATAAGTAAATATATAAGTATATCTTTGCTGCAGATTCTGCACACATACGAGCACATAAAATAATTAAAGCCTTTTAAATTATCTAATCGAAAATATCTTCTAGGAAGCCTTCTTTTTAGACCTAGACACTAGATATGGCATTATACTCGCAGAAAAAAGATAACTAAAAGCATTTTTTACCTCATAAAAAGGGATCCCGAAATCTCAAATTTTAGTTTTTTTTCTCTCCGAATTTCTCTGAATAATTCTTCATTGATTTAAGGCAGTTTTTTTTCCAGAAAATGTCATTAATAGTATAAACAAGTTTCATAAACATTTTAAAGTTGACAAAATTGTGTTTACCTCGTTTGTTTTATTTCGGTCTGTTGCTTCTACACATTGAACAGGGATTAACCACCTCAAGATCTCTTTCTTCTATAACACTAGCCAACAGTCGTTTTGTTATTTGGTTCTAGCATAATTTTTCTCATTGATTTTGACCTACTAAGCACGAAAATGAGTTTTAAAAATTTTTCTGTCGATTGGTTTTCGAGATACAAATTTTTGAACTTTTTTTTTTAAATTTTTGGAGGAACACTTACAATTTTTGAGCATATCTTTCGTCTTCTTTGACCTATTTGATCCTACTACTACTCAAATTAAAGAAAATTGAGCCGTCTACAACTCATTCTCAGAAAATGTTCAAATCGGGTAAGTAGTTTTGATGTTGGCGGCTTAAAAAGGTAAAAAAACGGCGTTTTTTTAGTAAAAATGTGGCAGAAAAAACCATATAAAAATTCATATAAAATATAAAACACGATGCTAACAGCAATTTTGGTTTTTTTTACGTATAGCTGGCATTTTTACAAAGAAAATAAGCCCTTACTTAACAAAATCTGACAACAAATGGCGGACTTATAATTTTTATGGTAAAAGACCGACGATACGAATCGCTGAGGATTGCCATTTCTACACGCGCCGTGTAACGAATTTTGTTTTCTCTGTGTAAGCTGTGCAAATAAAAGTTTTACTCAATTTTTTTATGCAGCATTTGTCGAAATGTGACCCATTGCGCTTTTCACAGTTCAATCCAGAAATATTTGCCAATATCTGTTAAAACTTGGCACATTGTGCAAGCTGGGCTTCGGACGAACCTAACAGAATCTTGTTTGTCCACGTCAGTCTATTTTTCATAGTCGCACACCGAGAAAATTACAGTTAGAAAACAGTCTGAACTACAGAAATCCTGTTGGATGAAACGACTTTCATTTCTAGTCACCAAATGTATGTTAATAATCATGTCCAAAATTCGGTTGGAAGTCCCATAAGATGATTGGTAAGACAGTTTTATGGTACAGACAACATACTACTCGGTCACATAAACCGAATGAATTTAAAAATATTGGTTGCCAGAACCATCCGTTGTTGAAACTACGAGTATATTTAGTTCCATTTACTGAACATATCAGTGTATTAACTAACATTCGGTTATACCAATAGACACTTATTAGTACATGCAACCTAAATCATTGGGTTCAGCTGTGGCAATGAATCTGTTCTCTGTGAACACACAGAGAAAAAATCTATTAGAAATCGGTCAGAACTACAAATATTCGGTTGTATAAACATACTTTCTGTTGCAATCACTAACATTCCATGGTATTACCGGTTTGACTTACCATAAGATGATAACTACAATAATATTATAATTATTACAGCAAATGAGTCTGTATACCAACCGGTGGTAGCCACAACTGGTATTTATGACAACCAACCAATTATGAAGTACATGTTACTTTCGAATTAATAGTTGGTGGTGACAACAACAAAATTATTTGCAGTAACCAAACCCCGTTTAGTTGTTTGTTGTTTGTAACACTATGAAACAAAAGGTCGCACTTACTTGGGAGGGGGTAAATAAGTTCTTCTAGAAATAAAAGACTTAGATGATTACAGTAAATTCCCAAAAGGACGGCCCTCGTAGGTCCGAGTTTTTTTAATGGGCCAACCGCGAGCAAGGCGTATGCACCACAAAGAAACTTTTGCAGAAGAGGGTTTTTTTTGGTTATTTGTCTAATTCATCTGCAGGATTCCTAAGCAATTAAACTTGCTATATCTTTGCTAATACTAGTGTTGCTATATATATTTCTGGCACCATCTGACATTCCATTGGAAAGTTTGTCATTTTTTAGCATAAAGGTACTCAGAACGTTTTGACGTACGACCATCATTTGTGTTGTTTACAGTGGTTTAAAAAAATCAATCTGGCAAAAAAATTAAATTAACTCGTGAACATTTTCGTGTGATCATTTTTCATAACTTTTGACGTGAATTATCACGACAAGAGTGCAACTTAAGTCTTTGTATGGCGATGAAGCACCATCCTGTAGCACTGAGACGGAAGGTAGTCCAAAAACGGCCGTTGTGCCAGAGAAAATTGATGCCGTGCGTGAACTGACAATGCAAGATCGTCATGTGACATACCGTGAGAGAGTGGCACCCTTGGGCATTTCTTCCACCAGCATACATTCGATATTGCATGAACACCAGGCCGTAAAAAAGGCTTGTTCTCGTGTCGATTTTTGCAAAGAAATATTGAAAAAATACGATCGCGGTGCTTCAAAAGACGTTTATAAGATCGTCACAGGTGACGAATCTTGTATCTATGCGTATGAGCCCGAAACAAAACAGCAATCGACCGTGTGGTTCTTCGAAGACGAGCCAAATCCAAAAAAGTTGTTCGTGGAAGAAGCACTTCGAAGCAAAAGCTCGCCTGTTTCTTCGGCAAAACTGGTCATGTGGCGACTGTTCCGCTTGACTAACGTATGAGGTCAATTCTGAGTGGTACACCACAATTGGTTTGCCCGAAGTCTTCGGATAAATTCGAAAAACTTACAAGGGAAGACGAATCATTGTGTACCATGACAATGCGAACTCTCACACCATTGGCTCAAACCAGCGCCTTTTTGACCGGCCAAAACGTCGAATTGATGGGTCATCCCACGTACAGCCCTGACTTGGTACCCAATGACTTATTTTTATTCATGCACATCAAGAAAAAAATGCGTGGTCAACGATTTTCGTCGCCAGAAGATGCCGTTTAAGCGTTCAAAAACCATGTTTTGGAGGTGTCTCAATCGGAGGTGTCTCAATCGGAGTGCTTCGACAATTGGTTTTAGCGCATGCAAAAATGTACAAATCATGCTGGAGAATATTTTGAAAAACAATAAAACCATTTTTGATGATAAATATTCGCATTTTCATTATTAGGCCAGAATTATATAGCAGCCCTTGTATAAATTTGTAATATTTTGGTATAAATAGCGTTAATATTTTGGGATTAATAACGTTTAATTAATTTTCTTTTAAATGTCATTAAAGAGCAAGTTTCGAAAAAATGTCGCTTACGTCTTTCTTTCGCGATGAGATATCTTAAGTGAAAGCGTGTAGAGATTATTTTCGTAGAGTATTTTAACATCCTATCTTTAAGATTGGAGGGTTTTTTCGTCCTTTTTTTTTTGCTTATGATGAAGTTTTAGTTATCATCACTACTAATTGGTTACAACAACAAAATGTTTGCAAAACTATTGATTGCCACGACTGGTGCTTAAATACTAAATACTTTTTCCGCCTTTCATTATGCTCGATCAATGAGTTGTGCGTAGAGTACGATTATCATATTTATCATCTTGTAGTATGTCGAACCGAGTATCCATTATGATTATAAACATTTGGATATTGCAACCCAAGTTCTTTTTTTGCAATAGAATCATTGTAGTGTGAACTGATTTCCCTATAATTTTTCTCTGTGTGTGTGGTCACTTTTTTTCTTCAAAATTCTCGATTTATAAAGGCGATGGCATAATTTATTTATATTTCGGAAAATTGACAAAGTTTCTCCGTTTCACTTCTAGCAGCAGCATTTTCCGCAGGCCTTGACGATTATATTTTTTTTACATTCAACAATTGCAGCAAGGCTTTCTGAAGAGGGTTGTCACGGACCCGAAATCATGATAAAAGCAGTGTGCAGCCACGAAAATCAATGTCACTTTGCCATTTTGTTAAAAACTTGTCTTCTATTTAAATATAGAAGCAAGAGGTCTTGAGCCGGTTTAATCCCTGTTCAGTTTTTTGTTTTTTAATTTATCCAATTGTTTGCACAGTAGGACTAGAGCCGTAGTACGAGTATGCATGAAGAAGCGCGGTATTTTGCTTATTTGGTAATAAAATAAAAAATTATGAACCTTAGAAAAATGTATTTAATATATTAATTATATAGAGCAGTAAGGGATTTTTTAGTTACATGGTTTTGTATAGAGTATCTGACAAATGCCGACCCTGGCTATTCACACCCTGCTGCTTACGTTTTCTGAAGTTTTCATGAACTCTAACAAACATGTCGACTGGTGTTCTGCCAATTTCAGCCTCACTATTGTTAATTAGGTCTTCCAAGGTGTTGGGACGGTTGATATACACCTACGACTTCAGGTAACCCCAAAAGAAAAAAATCGCATGGGGCAAGGTCTGATGAGTGTGACGGCCAGTTGACATCGCCCCTCAAAGAGATTAGCCGTCCAGGAAACATTTGCCTCAAAAAAATGCATGGTTACCCCTTGCTGTGTGTGCAGTGTCACCATCCTGTTGGAACCGTGTATTCTCTAAGTGCATTGCCTTAAGAGCCGGCTGAAAAAAATCTAGGATATGCCAAGAGCAAGTGTTTGCTTCCGAGCAGAGCGTTTCGGAGATTGCAGTACTGCTGCTCTAACTCTCTCGATGTTTTGTGGTGTTGTACTCCTTCTCCCAGGTCCCCCTCATACATATGACCACATTCCCTGCTGTTCTCACTTAAGATACCCAATTTACAATTGATTGCTGTCCAGGAATACGTCCGCGTGGTAAAACAGCAAATCGTAAACGAAAAGCACGCTGCACTGCAATGATCAAGTGCGCATCAAGACAAAATGACCTCTCCTCATGTGGCCAATGTATGATGGCAACTGAAAGGCAGACGAATACAAATCTCCCATCAGCCTCTATTAGCCACGCACACTCTCCACTTTGTTAAACCTACAGTGCCGCCACAGCCTGCAAAAATGCAAAATACCCTACTCCACCCTGTACAATATCGTCTATTTTAATTTTTTCTAGAAGACTTCACCGCCAGACCTCGCTATGGTTCTTTACAAAGTTTTTTTTACAGAAACTAGGACCACGAGCATGGCTAATGCCAAAACTTTATCGAGAAAAAAGTAAATGGATTTAAAAAATGCTAAATCTGCTCAATCGGCAAAAGAATTGAGGAAATGCATAACATAAATTAGGGATTAATCAAAATTCCTGTAACTGCGCCATTAAATAAAATCTCAAATTACAATTGAGTCAAATGAAGCTAAACCGTGACAGCGATGAGGCAATTCTTCCCTACTGTATACCGACATACATAGATACATATGTACAAAAGTATATACATAAATTTTAATTATGTACGAGTATATACGTATATAGAAGAACAAATATTTTTCATTAATTTTGCATAGCCAAAATCTGTCAATACCGAATGGCTACAGATGCACCCTTCCAGGCCAGACATCATCAATGGTCATTATTCATTGTGTCTCTCACACATGTACGCGCAAAATATGCAAAACAAAAGAACAACGAGAAAATAGGGTAAAAACCCTTAAAAGCATAAGCGAGAAAGGGATAATGCAATGCATTTATGGCAATAACGTATGCAAAATGTAATTTTACCCCCCAAAAAAAATTCGTTATGCTACGGTCCATACTTCGGTCCATTCGCCATGTGCGCATTAGAGTTGCAAATGTGCCGAAATAAAAGTGTCAATAAAATTTGAATTTTTAGTGAATAAAATTCACCCTTGTGTGAAAACTACACACATACATACATACTCGTATGTGTGTAAGTATAGAAATACATAAGGGAATCCTTGTACCTTTACTTTCACATATACTTGTATGTATTTGTGTAATGCATTTCCTTTGGAACCCTTACGTGATCGTGCATCTCTTTTGATGTGAATTGCATTTCATCTCATCTATTGTTGGAAAGTTTCTTTCTGTTGGGCGGACATCAATTGTTTTTGGCGTCATTGAATTCTTAAGATTTTGTAACGGCCATTCCTAGTCCTTTGGTCCTTTAAGGTTTATTGCCACATGCACTGGAGATACGATATTTAAATCTTTTAAGGGATATTCTAACAAAGGAGTTAGGGATATTGTCCCCTTTGGGTTTTTCGTGTGAAATCGCAGAAAATTTGTAATTGATTTCGTAAATGATAAATTCAAGATAGGGCAGGCTTTTATATCCAGATTTCTATTAATTAATACTTATAGTTTGTTTTTCTAAAAGTTTAAAGGACGATTATGGAGTGCTTAAAAAATTTGTCGCTGATTTTTATTCAAATCTTTTGTGACTTCAATTTTAATCAATTCACATATTTCAGCATTCAATGGCATAGGGCGGTAATTTTACTATCATCAACCCTAAAACATTTTTTAAACATGTCGTGACACATAAACGGAATTATACGAGGGCTGCTATATATATATTTCTGGCCTAATAATGAATTTGCGAATATTTATCATCAAAAATGGTTTTATTGTTTTTCAAAGTATTCCCCTTTTGCATGTGCTCAAACCAATTGTCGAATCACTGTTTCCACTCCGATTGAGACACCTCCAAAACATGGTTTTTGAACGCTTTAACAGCTGCTTCGGGCGACGAAAATCGTTGACCACGCATTTTTTTCTTGATGTGTGGGAATAAAAAGAAGTCATTGGGTGCCAACCAAGTCAGGGCTGTACGGCGGATGACCCATTAATTCGATGTTTTGGCCGGTCAAAAAGGCGCTGGTTTGAGTCGATGTGTGAGAGCTTGCATTGTCATGGTGCACAATGATTCGTCTTCTCTTGTTTGTTTTTCGATTTTCAGGCAAACAAATTGTGGTGAACCACTCATAATTGACCGTCCTACTTTACTCAAGCGGAACAGTCGCCACATGACCAGTTTTGCCAAAGAAACAGGCGACCATTTGCTTCGAAGTGCTTCTTCCAAGAACAACTTTCGTTGGATTTGGCTCGTCCTCAAAGACCCACACGGTCGATTGCTGTTTTGTTTCGGTCTCATACGCATAGATCCATGATTCGTCACCTGCGATCTAATAAACGTCTTTTGAAGCACCGCTGTCGTATTTTTTCAAAATTTCTTTATTAATATATAATTTTAAAATATTATTCGCTGTAATACTATATATTTATAATATCTCGAAACTGTGTAAATAAATACTTCCTAAGATATGTAAATAAAGATGATTCCAAAAATTAAAAATTGAGATACATGATTCGTCACCTGTGATGATCTTATAAACGTCTTTTGAAGCTCCGCGATCGTTTTTTTTTTAAATTTCTTTGCGCCAATCGACACGAGCGTTTATTTAGGCGATTGTCAAATTGTGCGGGATCCAACGAGAACAAACTTTTTTTTACGGCCAGCTGTTCATGCAATACCGAATGTATGCTGGTGGAAGAAATGCCCAAGGATGCCTCTATCTCACGGTATGTCACATGACAATCTTGCATTATCAGTTCACGCACGACATCAATGTTTTCTGGTACGGCCGTTTTTTGGACGACCTTCGTCTTTGACGAACGTAGGCCACGATTGAATTCACTAAACCAGTTTTTCACAGTGCTATAGGATGGTGCTTTATCGCCATACAAAGATTTAAGTTCATCGATGCACTCTTGTCGTGATAATCCACGTCGAAAGTTGTGAAAAAATGATCGCACGAAAATGTTCACGAGTTAATTCCATTTTTTTTGCCAAATTGATTTTTTCAAGTCACAACACAAATGATACAATGACAGAAATGAACAACACAAATGATGGCCGTACGTCAAAACTGATTCTTCTGATTGCGTTTATGCTAAGAAAGTCAAACTTTCCGATGGAAATGTCAGATGGCGCCTGGCAACACTTAGAAATATATATAGCAACCCTCGTAGTTTACGTTTGAAAGTAGGTGCCATTTGAAGTAAAACTGCGTTTACAGTTTTTCGTTTTGTTATTCACCGCCAGTTTTGCAGGACCTCTACGTTTGAGATTATGTTGTTATTACTTATAAAATATATATATAAAATTCGTAAGTTACGAGGGCGACCGCAAAAGTAACTGGCCTAACATAAAAAGAACCGTTTTTTTTGGAATTATTCTTATTTATTTTTCAACATAATCTCCTTCCAACTCAATACACTTCATCAAACGTTTTTCAAGCTTTTTAATTCTATCCGAAAAATAAGATTTTTCAAGACATTGAACAGGGATTAAACCGGCTCAAGACTATATTTAAATAGAAGACAAGTTTTTAACAAAATGGTCAAGACCTTCAAAATATGCCTCAGTTTCAGCAATAACCTCGCTATTAGACGAAAATTTTTTGCCACCGAGAATTTTTTTAAATTTGGAAACAAGAAATAATCAGAAGGAGCTAAATCTGGACTATATGGTGGATGCGGAGCAATTTCAAATCGTAATTAGGCCAGTTTTTGTTGAGTTAAAAATGCAGTGTGTGAAGGGACATTATCTTGATGAAAAAGAACTTTTTTTTTTCTAAATGCGGTCGTTTTATCTTGAACCAATAATGCACAATAATATTCACTATTTATAGTTTTTCCTTTCTCAAGATAATCAATAAATATTATACCCCTTGCATGCCAAAATACTGTGGCCATTACTTTTCCTGCTGACTTAACAGTTTTCGCCTTCTTGGGACCACTTTTACCAGCTTCTATCCATTGTTTTGACTGTTCTTTGCATTCTGGGATGTAGTGATGGATCCATGTTTCATCAACAGTTATGAATCGGCGCAAGAACTCTATTGGATAACGCTGATAAAACGCTAAAAGCTCCTCGGAATTGGTCCAACGGACGATTTTTTTGGGGCAAAGTCAACAAACGCGGCACCCATCTTGCGGATAGCTTTTTCATGTGGAGTTCATCATGTAAAATACTCCAAACTGGTTTTTCGTGTATTTTAACAATATCAGCAAGTTCTCTGAGCTTTATTCGTCTATCTTTAGTCACTTAATTAAATTGTTTTCTAATGTTTTCAATAGTAGTAGCAGTTTTCGGTCTTCCAGAGCGTTGTTCATCTTCCGTACTTGAACGACCCATTTTAAATTGTTGAACCCAGGATTTCACGGTGGAGTATGATGGTGCATTATCACCATGAACAGAATACAATTCATCTTTGATTAATGGTGGCGTATAACCTTTCATATAAAAGTGTTTTATTATCGCACGAAACTCTTTATTTTCCATTTTTCAAAAATTATAAAACTTGTTTACTTCAATCACCTGTAACAAAGAAAATAATCATTAAATATTTCGGAAATTTTGACAGATGGCTTATAAAAGATTGCTTTTAAAAAACAAAACAAAAATTTGCTAGTAAAACAGAAAATGTGCCAGGCCAGTTAGTTTTGCAGTCGCCCTCGTATTCACAAATTAAAGAGGATAATTATGGCTTTAATTTGTTTACTTTTATTTTTTATTTCGGAGCAAAGGACATGAAAAATATCCTTCAATATCGTTTACTTGTACTTCAAAATTATTCTGCAAAAAAAGATATGTTAAAAGCCTAAACAAGAAGTAACTCATGGCAATATTTAATATTTATGGCTTTATTATTTATGCAGGAAAAATTAACCAATACTAACCCTTTCTCTTACGGAGAATAATATTTTTGCGATACACTTGAAGGATACAATTAAAGGAAACATTTTTGAAAGAAATTTTTATGTCCTTTATAATAAAGTGGAGCGGCTCAGGAGCACGGCAAATTGCGAGCTCAAATATGTATGACATGGGGCAAAATATCAGGATAATAGCCATTCTCCATAGGTGATAATGGTTAGCTCTTATGATAATTTTAACATTTTTTTGTTAAGGATGAAACCCCAATTTTTTCCATAAATAATATCGCCATAATTATTTTCTTTTTGTGTAGAAAAAACATTTTTTAGCTTTATCAGACAATAAATAATAATTTGTATCTTGATTCACTGAATCTTTTTTTCCTCCACTGCCATTATTTGGTAAACAGAAAAAACTTTTTTCGATCTAATTAAAAAAATTCAAATATTCAAACAAAAACATAATTAGGAAACCTGTGATAAAAGATTTCACTTATTAACTAAAATATTCGCTTTCAAGTGAAATACTAATTCACATATTTTTGTTAACAAATTGAATGCCGTTTATCGAAAATATTAAAATATATTAGTCAGAAGCAAAAAAAAATTTTGTGCGAACAATTGAAGAACTTGAACACACTTGAACCCAAATCCGGGAGGGTCATGACGAGGGGAAAGTGGAAAATATTATATATAAATTTTATTGGAAAAAAACTTGTTTAGTAATAATCGAATTATTTTATTTTTAAAAAAAATATATTATTAAACAGCCCGAAATAATAGTTATCATCATTAATAATTGGTTACGACAACAATACGAGGGCGGTTCGGAAACTTCTTAGCCTAGCACAAAAAGCGCGGTATAAACAGAAAAAAGTTAAGTGTTTTGGAAACTTCCATCTCTGCCATGAACACATGTTTCGATCTGGCAACTCCTTCATATAGAAACAGGTGCTCACAAAAGACGCATCCGGGATTTTTTTACAATGGAAAAATTAGAAATGCGTGGTGTCATTAAATATTTACATAAAAAAGGCTTATCGGACAAGAAATTCATAATGATATGGTGAATGTATTAGGTGAAAGTGCTCCTTCATATGCAACAGTAAAAAATTGGGTTGCTGAATTTAAACGTGGTCGTACAAGCATTGAATATGAACCACGTAGTGGACGTCCAAAACCGCAACAACAACAGAAATTGTAGCCAAAGTGCATGATATGGTATTAAATGATCGACGAATAAAAGTGCGTGAAATAGCTAATATCATGGGTATCTCAAATGATCGAGTCCATTTAATTTTGCATGAAGAACTACAGATGAAAAAGCTTTCTGCATGATGGGTGCCGGACTTGTTAACAGTCGACCAAAAACGCATAAGAATGAAAATTTCTCAAGCTTGTTTCGATCGTTTTCAGCGAAATAAAATGGATTTTAAGCGTCGTTTCATAACTGTTGATGAGACATGGATCCACCACTATACTCCAGAGACAAAAGAACAATCCAAACAATGGACTGAAGCTGGAGGAAGTGCCCCAAAGAAGGCAAAAACCATTCAATCGGCTGGTAAGGTTGTGGCAACGGTTTTTTGGGACTTCAAAGGTATTTTATTGATTGACTATCTGCAAAAGGGTAAAACAATAAATTCAGAGTACTATTGCAACCTTTTAGATCAATTAAATGTAAAAATTCGAGAAAAACGTCCTGGCTTACAACACAAAAAAATAATTTTTCATCAAGACAACGCACCAGTGCACAAGAGTGTTTTAACAATGGCTAAAATCAACGAATTAAAGTACGAGTTGCTTGACCACCCACCCTATTCTCCTGATTTAGCTCCCAGTGACTTTTACCTGTTCCCAAATCTAAAAAAATCCTTGCTGGCAAGCGTTTTACCTCAAATGAAGATGCAATTACAGTTTAAACCACTATTTTGAAGACCTTGAGGAAAACTATTTTAATCAAGGGATAGAATTGCTAGATAAGCGTTGGACTAAGTGTTTTGAAGTTTCAGGAGATTATATTGAAAAATAAAAATATTTTTGAAAAACTAACTATTCTCTTTCATTGATAGGCTAAGAACTTTTCGAACCGCCCTCGTATGTTGGCCAAACACAAACACCACTTGTGGCTTCTTAATACCTTTTTCGTGTTCCATTGGTATGGCCGATCAGCAAGTTGTAAATACAATACGATGATCATATTAATCATATTATGTTATTTCGAACCGAATATCCATTACGATTCTACAAATTTGGTGCATGCAAACTAAATATCTCGTTCGCACTCGATTCATTTAAGTTCTAAACGATTCCCACTCCTTGCATTCGTACTAAAATCCATATTTAAAACTGCCACACGATCAGTTGATAATGACACCAAAGGACATCTTTTTTATAAAGTTGGCGCGCGACCAGTTTGCTTTTCGTCTGCAAAAAGTAGCCTTTGTTATAAAGAAAAAAACCCAAAAGACACACGACCAAAATTTGATCCTTCCTGCAAAGATGATTCAAATTAAATTTTTTTAAAAAAAAGTAGGTACCTTTAAAAAATACCCTACATAGTTTGCATTTAAATGGTAATTGACCTTAAGAACTTATATTCAATCAACCTAAGGGGGATGAGAAGCATTTTTCTTACAAAGGAATCTCCTGTGAAAGCATCCTCCAACCCCTAAAAAGTAAAAAGTCTAAAGATATTTTTTTTTATAAAAAAAATGTATAAAAGAAAATTATACCGAACATAAAAAGTGTGCCACTGATGGATTGGATGAAGAGATATTTGGGATTCTGTTCTTTGTTTTTTATTTTATTTGGATATTTTACCGCTGGCATATGTGAATATGATTAAAAATGACACGGGCCTTGGCGGTTGTCGTCTGCTGGTAGGGAGAAAAGATCCGTGAAGAACGCCAAAACATCCCTAAAAAAATGAAAAGCATCTTTTAAGAATTCCGGTTTTTTTCGTAGGGTAAAAAAGGAACGTGCCTTGTGTTTTTTTCTTCTGTTTTCCAGAAGATCTTTAAAGCGAGCAGATCTCATCTATGGCAGACACTTTCAACGTGTGGCCTTTATTTATAACTTCTTCTTTATCAGCGCAGCGTTTTTTTAACACTGCCTGGCACGCGTATAGCAGCATCTTTTTTCCGTCGTTGGGCCAAAGGAATTTGTATGAGTTTTTCGTTTTTACCCCAATTTTGAAAAAGCAAAGAAACCGAAAAAGAAAAAACGCTTCATAGAAAGTGATCGTGTTGTGGTTATTTTTGTCCTATCACTTGGCTGCGGGGGGAGTTGACATCTTTAAAGTGTTCATTAGTCGCACATTTACATATCACATTGTTAGCATAGCTTTAAGGAAGATGTTCCTCTGGTAGGAGGGAAGGGGCCCCTCTTTCCAACCAAAAGTCTTTGTTCTAAGAACACAGGCTGCTTGAGTATTTTCGTTTTATTTTTTTTGGGGCCACAAGTACTTGGGATTTTGGCTATGGGTAAAAAAGGAAAGAACTAACCGACCGACACAGGCAGACAGACACATACACCAGATCAGTCAGTCAGTTAGTCCATACATGGAACGTGTGTCATTTGCCTCCGGTTTGTTGCACTGCGACTGCCTCTTAATTGCTGTCACCCGTCATTTCTCCCCACTGCCCCTCTGCCTGTATTGGAGTTTTGTTGGGGGAGGGGGATTAATGTGCTGCACACTTCATTTGACATTGAAGTGCCTGGTATGTTAGAGTGGGTTTGTCGCCTTACATACAGCCAGCTCCCCCAGCACTTCCAAAAAAATAATAAACTTCACCTTACCGCAGCCGGGTAATTTGCATTTGAAATGCATTTGCATCATCCCCTCTCTCTTCTAGGTTTTCAACATTTCTGCACAGTGGTTTCCTTTGTAAGCTTATAGCAGCAGCACATAGAGAACAGATTTGTTGGCACAACCGAATTTTTCTCTTACCGATTGTTGATAGTTGCACCTAACGGCGGGTGATCAATCTAGAGGTATTTTTTCAAAATAAAAAATACAGCAAAATTTCTAACCAAGTGTGGGAAATCTTTATTGTTCATTCAACAAAAAAAGAAAAAATGACATTTTATGTCATTTATTCGTTGAATAAAATTTACTTCAAATGTTGGTCCATTCTGAGGGTCCAATTTTGGTTCGAGTATTTCGACCCGTATGGCGTTAATGAAACGTTTGAGCATTTCCACCGGTTTGGCGTTAATGACACGCGTAAATATTGGCTTTTCAAACTGGGCTTAAAATAGCCCTAAAGAAAAAAATCTAAAGCTGTGATATCATTCGGTCTAGACGGCCAACTCACTGGTCCAAAACGTAAAAATAGCTGCTCTTCGAAATAACCTTTCAATAGATGCATTGTTTGAGCAGCTGTATGGCAAGTGCTGAAACCAAATGCCGTCAAGATTACGGGCTTCAATTTAAGGTGGCAAAAAGTCCACAATAATGGCGCGATAGCGAGCACCATTCACGGTTAAGTTCCGGCCATCATCATTTTTTAAAAAATTTGGACCGGTGATTCCACCAGCCTATAAACCGCACCAAACCGTGGTTTTCTCTATATAAAGGCACCATTTAAACCACTTATAGTTGCTCTTCAGCCCAAATTCTGCAATTTTATTTATTCACGTTGCCGTTTAGCCAGAAATAGGCCTTGTCACTGAAAAACATTTTGGCCACAAACAGCGGATCTTCATCGAGCTTTTGAAGAGCCCAAACACTGAAACACAGAGACGTTGTTGCGTTGTAAGTCTATCAATGAAGAAATGGCAAACAATACTGAAAAAAAGTAACTTGAACACAACTCACGCGTAATCTTTGAAATCAACGCTATTGGAAAATATAGCTTTAGATTGATCAGCCGATACTAGCCAAGTATTCCATCACTAAAACTGAATGATGATTGGGTACACACACGGCAATTTCCATTAGGGAGGGAACTGACACTATCGACGGAAAAGACAACGTATCGGTAAACCCAACCAATAAAGATGATTTTTGGAACTTAATTTGTACAGGTATTGGTTGCTGTTATTGATTTATTAAGTAGAGCATTTATTAAGTAGAGCAACTGAGATTTAAATTTTAAGTATTCGGTTATCCGAACGAAATACAAATCTTTTTTTACATTGAACAGGGATTAACCGGCTCAAGACCTCTTGCTTCTATATTTAAATAGAAGACAAGTTTTTAACAAAATGGCAAAGTGCACACTGCTTTTATCATGACTTCGGGTCCGTGACAACCCTCTTTAGAAAGCTTTGCTGCAATTGTTGAAAGTAAAACCGAACTCTATAAGGCCAGACTCTCCCCAAACGAATCTTTTTTTTTTGAATTTGTATATTAAATAATTTAAAAATATTTATTCTGTTATCTGAATTATGAGCAGATTTTTAACGTAAACACAAAGAAAACAAATATTTCGCCAACCGAATGTTGGTAGTTGCACGTACTATCCATGTATTCCATCGCTACAACTGAATATTGATTAAGTACGCGCCAATTTTCAGAAGTGGGAACTGACAGTATCGCTAAAGGAGACAACGTTTCGGCAACCCTTACTAATTATGATAAATATTGAAGTGAATTTGGCTATAATAACTCTTTGAATTCGGTTGTCATTACCACTAGTATTTGTTAACTGGATCAACTGATGGTTGAATTTTCTTTATTCGGTTATTTGACCGAAATAATAAAGTTTTTTTTTTATTTAATTTTTATATTTAACGATTTGAAAATATTAATTCGCTTATTTGACTTATACTTATGAACAGTTTTTTTAAAGTTTGTTTTTACTTTCGAATCTAATCGCTGTGGAACGATTTTTTGCATCTAATTGGTAAAGTGGGTCAAAAAAAATTTAATTTTGGTTTTAACGTGTAAAAATTTTTTAAAATAACGCTGAATTTGATACATTATTTAAGTGTTAAGTGGAATTTTTTATATAAATATTTCCGGCTAAGGTTAATGTGACACAAAATACCTAAAATCAATGCTTGAAGTCTTGCCTACAGATGTCATAAAAGGTAAATGTTTCCATAATGGTCATATATTGTAGGTTTTTTAGAAGAAAAAGGTGGAAAAATTTCAATTTTGGTTTCCAATCTAAACAAGGCTTATTCATTTAATTTTATGAGTTTTTTTTTTGAAAAAGGAAAGAGCCTTTTTATCTTAAAAAAATCTTAGTTTTTTAGACGATCTATACTAAAATGATAATAGTAGTAATTAAGCAGAATATTTTAACCCAAAGACGACCGTTTTAAAACATTTATACGATTTCAATAAAAAAAATGACACATCCCAACTGAAATTAATGGTATAACATTTTTTTTTCACTTTTTCGAAAATAGGTCAAAAAGGTCACTCCAATCTTTGAGAAAGAATAATAAAATGTTTTACTTAAGAAATCCCATCACGAAGGATTGTTAGAGATTATTTACCACTTTTTAACTTCTTTCATATAGTTAAGCGTTGCAAAATAAAAAAAAAATCCTTGGCTCAGTAAAAATAAATCGGACCAACGAGGGTAGTCCTTTTATGAATTTACTATAGTCACCTAAGTCATTCATTTCTAAAAGAAATCATTCACCAATTCAATCAACGAGGTTTGGTTATTACAAAGAATTTATTTGTTGTCACCACCAATTAATGGTGTCAAAGTAACATAAACTTCATAATAGGTTTGTTGTCAAAACCTTCAATTGTGGCAACCAAGAGTTTTACTGAATTCGGTTGCTAAAACCGACCTTTTGGCTGTAAGAATCGTAATATGATTGTAGCTACCATCTTATGGTAATTCGAACCATGTAACCATATAATTAACATGCCTTGTTGGTGATTGCAACATAATGTTTGTTTATCCAACCGAATATTGGTAGTTCTGACCGATTTCCAACTGATTTTTTCTCTGTGTGCAACAAAAGTATGATGCACTTTAAATATTGTCACCCCTACCATACTGTTTTCCCTTTACAAGTGCTCTGATTTGACATCCAGACGATCTAAAAACCACATATTAAATCCCATTTTGCTCAAACTATGCCACACGATAGTGCCACAATTTAGCGTAGTTTTACACCGTGAGGGGTTTCACCAAATAAGAGCAGCTCATAGTGGAGACACCTATGGCCCTTTCCCTCGAGGTCGTCGTGGTCGTGGGTAGCAGGGTTAATGTAACTGGAAAACAATAAAGAACTTTAAGCAAAGATCACGATTAACACGATCGTGTAATTCTGTTCCAAATAAGAAATTTCAATTTAATCGTTAAACAACGGCGGGTTGTTGATTATTATTTCCATATTTATTTTCTAAAGGTTCGTATGTTGTTCCCATACTCTACACGCAGAGAAAAAACATGGTTACTATATGGTCACGGCAATAATAATATGTTCTCCTCAATAAAAGTTTTTTTGTCGCAACCATAGTTTTTTTTTACTGAATTTAATTTTGACAATAGTATGATTGCCGCAATTTTAATATTGTTGAAATGTATTAATAGTTTTATTGCCAAATTTAATAATCAAAATATGGTAGTAGCAACAATATAAACATGGTTGGTGCGACAAAAGTATGGTTTTTGGGATTTTATTTTAACAATAATATGATTACGTCAATCATACTGTATGATTGTAATATGTCCTTATTAAAAAATGCTCTTTAGAACAAAGTTATTGTTACGAGTCTAATGCAATAAAAATACTTTTTATATGAAAATTAAAAAATTTCAAATAAACTGCCATGGTTTTGTTTAACTGAAATATTTTTAAAAAAAAAACGCTTACGTTTTCTACACAGATTTTTTCTTCTGTTAAATAAATCACTTCTATTATTTTGAATTTAATGTATTTTTAAATAATTTTCATAAATTTAATCTGTTGTTGACAACTCAACCCCATTCCATTGAATAATTTGTGGATCATAGTATAATTGTGTTTGATCATACTATGGTTGTAGGGATCATAACATGGTTACGTGTGAATCATAAGGGGTGTTTTTTATTGGGGTATAGAACTTTAAGTTGGCATCACTTTTTTAACTGGCGGCCATTTTGTCAGCTGTCAAGTGATTAATATTTAGTTTGGTTTGCCATTTCATCATGAACAGGTTGACAAAAGAACAACGCTTGCAAATCGTGCAAATTTATTTCGAAAGTAATGGTTCAGTTCGCGAAGTTCACCGCAAGCTCCGTCCATTTTATGGTCGACATAATCGTCCATCAGAGCAATTAATTCGGTTAACCATGGATCGGTTAACATGGACCATTGGATTATTTTCTTTGGGGATATGTGAAGTCGCTCGTCTACGCCAACAAACCAGAAACACGTTAGGGGACTTGGAAGCCAACATTCGTGGCGTTATTGCCAACATACGGCCCCATATGCTCGAAAAAGTGGTTGAAAATTGGACCTGTAGAATTGGCTTTATTCGAGCCAGCCGCGGCGGCCACATGCCCGAAATCATATTTAAACATTAATGGCATAAAATTATCCTTCCAATAAAGCCAAATTGATGGACATTAAAACGATTTTCTTGTGTTTTATTTCAATTCGAAGTTCTATACCTCAATAAAAAAACACCCTTTACTATTGTTGTGAGGATCATACAATTGTTGTATGTGAAATATACTATGGTTGTTAGGATCATAATATGGTTGTGGAGATCATAGCATGGTTGAGGGTGAATCAAACTATGGTTGTGGGGATCATATTATGGTTATGTGTGTATCATACTATTGTTTTGAGGATCAAAGTATGGTTGTGAGGATTACAGTATGGTTGTATTTGAGTCATACAAATAATGTGAGGATCATAATATTGCTGTTTCACAACCACACACCCAAAAATAGTATTGTCCTCTTCGAATATTGTCACCACAGCCATACTTTTTTTCTGCGTGCAGTTCCAAATACCGAACACTACAGAGTACCAACTAACATTCGGTTGTACTGATGGCTGACTCAAGGTGCATAGAACCTCAAACATTCGATTGGCATATAAAAATCGGTTGTGCCATCAAATCTGTTCTCTGTGAGTATAATTTGGAGGTTGGAGGACAGTTGAATGCAAATGCCAGCATTTCGGTAGGGAAATAATCGACAAGCATTTTCCCAACAGATAAGGCAGCTTAAGTCTACGATACACGAGATGAATCTTGGAAGAAGGCCGAAGACCGCAGCCAGGGCTGCTTGAAATCCTAGGGGGAAAACCTAGTTCAAGGTTGCATTCTACAGCCAACAGCCCAAATCAATGAACGAAGATCGTTTCAGACAGAGCGGCTTGAATCTGTAAAACACAATAAGAATCTATGGACTTAATGAAAAAATGCCTTTCCAGGTCGTCTCTCTCTGGCAATTTGAAAGAGTCTAAAAGATCTCCCGATTTGACAATAGCCAACTCTTTCACTGTCTTATTAAAACATTAACCTTTTCCCACAATCAAACCACTGTGCATCCTCGGCTGATGTTTATTTGAGTTGCCTTGCGTATGTCGTCTTGTCTTCTAATGTTTATTATTTAATAGCTGTCATTTGATCGTGCCCACAGTTGTTACGATTACAAAGGAAACCCCAAAACCCCCCCCCCCCCCCCCACAAAAAACACAACATCAAAAAAAACAATAAAAAACTTTTATCCATAAACTCTGGAATATGGCTTCATATGTGGTTTCTAAGTTTTTATACAAATACGGACGAAACGAAAAAAAAACGAATATCGTTTTCTGGGGAGAGCGGCAAGTCGTTCGAGTTGCTACACCAGCCCCCGAAATGATCTATAGCGACACGTGCCAGACTAAAAGTGACAATTTTGAAATTTAATTCAAGTTCATTGGTAGTCTCATGCCACACAGTCTTCCGACAAAAACGCCATTCAACTAAAAATAGTTCTAATTAAGCTGACAATTCTTAAATAATCAAAAACGAAAAACAAAGAAAATATGTCAATAGAAAATAATCCATAGGGAAATCTTTACGGAGAATAAAGCCATTTGCATGGGGACTTTTTGTGGGCGGGGTAACTTTTGGAAGCGGAAATGTTATTCGAAACTCAAAGTATCGAAAGTATAGCCATTTAGCTAGTGGCCGCAACTTAAGAAGCGAATAGTCTTAAACTCCAAATGTAAGAAGCCATAAAGAGCAGACGATAGGATTTCTTTTAATTTTGCCCGTTGTTAAAACTACTCGTATTCCTTAAAAACTTGTCGGCAGCACACATACTACATGTTAACGAAGAGACGTCCGCCCAACCTGATCTTTTTAGCTTGATAAGTAATTTACTTTTTAAAAAATACTTCCTGCATTGTTGAAACTTAAGTTTCAATAATACTTTTGTTTGAAAAGGGATTTACCGGCTCAAGACCTCCTGCTTCTATATTTAAATATAAGACAAGTTTTTAACAAAATGGCAAAGTAACATTGATTTTCGTGGCTGCACGCAGAGAACAAACATGGTTACTAAAATATGTTCTCCGCAATAAAATAATGTTCGTCGCAACCATACCATTGATAACTGAATTCATTTTTGACAATAGTATAATTGCTGATATTTTAATATTGTTGAAATGTAACAATAGTATTATTGTCAAATTTAAAAATGAAAATATGGTTATAGCAATAATATAAATATGGTTGGTGCGGCAAAAAGTATTGTGTTTTGCGTTTTATGTTAACAATTGTTTGTAATTGTAATTTTTCTTCAATTTAATGTGCTTTAAAGAACAAATGTTACTGGTACGGATCTAATGCAATAATAGTACTTTTTTATCGAAATTAAAATTTTTTAAACAAGCTGCTTTGGCTTTATTTAACTGAAATATTTTTAATAAAAACGCTTACGTTTATTTCAACTCATTTTTTCTACTGTAAAATAAATCACTCGTATTATTTTGAATTAAATGTATTTTTGAATAATTTTCATAACTCAAATCTATTGTTGACAACTTAAACCAATTCTAATAAATCAAATCTATTGTCGACAACTTAAACAAATTTTAATAAATTATATTGGGGACTATATTATAATTGTGTGTGATCATGCTATGGTTGTAGGGATCATAACATGGTTGCGTGTGAATCATACTATGGTTGTGAGGATCATACTATGGTTGTATATGCAACATACTGTGGTTGTGAGGATCATACTATGGTTGTGGAGATCATAGTATGGTTGAGTGTGAATCATACTATTGTTGTGAGGATCATAGTATGGTTGTATTTGAATCATACTATTGTTGTGAGGATCATAATATAGTTGTACCACAACCACAACTCTTCGAATATTGTCACCACAACCATACTTTTTTTTCTGCGTGTGCACACTGCTTTTGTCATAAATTCGGATCCGTGACAACCCGCTTCAGAAAGATTTGCTGCAATTGTTAAAAGTAAAACCGAACTCTATAAGGCCAGGCTCTCCCCAAACGAATGTGAACTACTGTTGTAAACCTTACCCTTTTTTAATTCAAAGAAGTTTTTGCTTGTTCCAGTTTGGTATTGCGCATTTAAAATTAAGGAGTTAATGTCTTTTTGTTTTTCTTACGAGTACTCTTTCTAAACTGTTGGCCAACTTTCGACGTTACAAACTGCTGCTTGCGATTTAGTTTATTTTTATTTGTATTTTTTTTTAAGAAGTCTTTCAAAGAGCCGGTCTTGTTGTCGACGCTGTGTTCTTTTTGGGCAAAACTCCATAGTCCGGAGACGTGCAATTACACAAGAAACCAAAGTCCAAATTCCCGTTCAAACATCTGACATTTTTCGAATGAGTTTCAATTTGTAGATACTGTAGTGGATGAATATTTTCTAAAGCCTTTTAACTTATGCTCCACGCAGAGCAGTAGTTTATCAATTCGTGCTGGTCAGTGAGTAGAGAAAATATATCGTGCACTTATTTGGGAGAAGTTTCCTGTTTATTTCGAAATTCTATGTGAAGCAAAATAATCATGTTACTATCAGATATAACCAAACTAAGGCTCCAAAAACTTCCCTTGCCACTGTCCGGTCCCGATTAAAATAACCATCACCAGGCTAAGGAATAAAATTCTTAAGTGATTTGTTAAAAAAAATTGCACGTTCATCTAAAATCATAATTCCAACAAATATAAGAATCACTAAAGGATGTCGATGAACTATCACAGTGTACAGAAATGGGGCAAGGCGCAAATAAACCGTCTATTCTATCCTTCCTTCCTCCTACCTCTATTTATGGTTTATGAAACATAAACCTTTACGATACGTTTTTTTCACATTCGGCAGATACTTTACGATTCATTAAATTGGGGCGCAAAAACGAAAACATGAAAGCCGCAACAACAACAAGAACAAACGGCCCACCGTTCGGTCATCCGCCGAACGAAACGTCAATCATAACAAATGAACAGAGACGGAGAAAATATTGAAATTTTCCTCATTGGCTGGCTGTTCGTATCGAAAATCCATTAATACCCAAATCCATCCATTTGGAAATCCTTTTGCCAACTCATGATGGGTGCGGTGCGGTGCGGTGTGGTGCGATGGCATATCGTCTGTCTGTCTGGTCATACGTAGTATCCTTTATGCTGCACATATCGCTTGGGACCGGATCATATTGTTTTTATCGCTCACAAAATTTTGCGTAATTGTTTTCATCATTTTTGGTTGGGCACGAAAAGATACACTCACATACGCTCGTTTTTAACGCACGCACTCTTATACAGTTACAAACAAGTAGAAACTTCGATAAGTTCGGCAAGGGCGAATCTTATATACCCTATACTGTAGATTAGATCAAATCTCCGGCTAGAATTTGACCACCGTAACATTACGTTTGGTTCATCCCACAGCGCCAGTTCTGGTTGCCAAAAGTGGCCCGTTGGGCACATTATATCACAACCACTACCTTC
Source organism: Hydrotaea diabolus (assembly GCA_963513945.1). Taxonomy (NCBI): domain Eukaryota; kingdom Metazoa; phylum Arthropoda; class Insecta; order Diptera; family Muscidae; genus Hydrotaea; species Hydrotaea diabolus. The sequence goes on along the minus strand of OY740720.1, from coordinate 142,692,000 downwards.
ATACCAAGAAAGGTAAGCTTCATTTCGCTTCTTTTGACTCTAACGGACGTTTTTTGGGCCCCTTCGGTACATAAGTCTTAGCCACATCTCAACTAAAGCTTCAAAAAAATTCATGTTTGGATTCATTACAAAATTTCCTTTTACTCAAATGCCTATATTTCCTTATTCACCAGTCGACGCTTTCTTTTTACCATAACGAACGTTTTTTTGGACCCTTAGAGTGCACTAGTCTTTGCCCCAATCTGAGCCAGATCTTTAAAATAAATCCATATTTGGATTCGTGACTAAACTTCCTTTTAGTCGAGTACCCATATGCCCCTGTTTACTTGTGGACGCTTCTTTTGACCAATACGGACGATTTTTGGGCCCCTTGGGTACAAAAGTTCTAGCACAATCTCAGCTTTATCTGCAAAATAAATCCATATTTGTTTTCGTTGCGAAATTTCCTTTTTATTCGAGGATCCATATGTCCTTATTTACTTATGGATGCTTCATTAAGCCATAACGGACGTTTTTTGGGCCTCTTCGGTACGAAACTTCTAGCCCAATCTCAGCTTTATCTACAAAATAAATCCATATTTGGATTCAAATTACAAAATTTCCTTTTATTCAAGGACCCATATGTCCTTATTTACTTGTGGCCGTTTCTTTTGCCCATATGGTCCGTTTTTTGGGCCCCTTCGGTACATATGTCTAAGCCCGAATATGAGATTAATCTTAAAATAAAATCCAAAATTGAATTCGTTACTAAACATCCTTTTATTCGAGTACCTGTATGTCCTTATTTACTTATGAGCGCTTCATTTGAACATAACGGACGTTTTTTAGGCCCATTCGTTATATTTAGCTCCGTCTCAGCTAAATCTTCAAAACAAATCCAAATTTGGATTCGTTACAAACGTTTTTTGGGCCCATTCGGTATTAAACTTCTAGCCTAATCTCAGCTAAATCTGCAAAATAAATCCATATTTGGATAAGTAGTGAAACCAGCTTAAATTTGAGTACCCATATGTACGTTTTTTGGGCCCCATCGGTACATTAGTCTTAGACGCAAACTCTGGTAAATATTCAAGTAAATGCAAATTTGGATTTGCAGAGAAACCGGCTTTAATTTGACTACTCAATGGTCATATTTTTGGTTGCGGTTTGAAGTACAGCGGTCCGAGGGAGGACCCCTACCCTAAGGAGGACACACCTTAACCAGTACAAGGCTTGCTGTGCGTCCTCTTCGATGTTTTGTTCATATCTGTTCGGTGTTGTTTTTAAATCCCCTCAAAGACATCGTCGATATGTGCTCTAAGCGTCCATATTTACAAGTGGTTGATTTTGTTTTGGCCAAAAGGGTCTTTTTTTTGCGTCCCTTCGGACCTTGAGTTCAACCCAACTTCAATCAAATCTTCAAAATAAATCCAATTTTCAATTTCTAGTTAAAGCGGCTTTAAAATGAGTACTCTAATTTCTATATTTAATAGTGGTGAGTTTTTTTTTTGCCATAAAGGCCGTTTTTTGGGACCCTTCGATCCACGAGTCCGGCTCTTATCTTAGTCAAATCCTCAAAATAACTGCCTATTTATATTCCCAGTGAAATTTGATATCTGCTTTATGTGCTCTAAGTGTCTATATACTAGTGGCTGCATTTTTGGCCGAAAGGCCCGTTTTTTGGGTCCCTTCGGCCCTTCATTCAAACCATAATCTCAGTCAAATCTTCAAAACAATTCCATACATGAATTTGTAGTGAAATCGGTTTGGAATACTCGGTTTTGAATACTCTGTCTATATTTATTTACTAGTGGTAGCTTTTTTTTTGTCTATCAGGGCCGTTTTCTGGGCCCCTTCGGTCCTTTATTCCCACCCTAATCTCAGTCAAACCTTCAAAACAACTCCATATTTGAATTTGTAGTGAAATCTGCATTGAGTACTCTAATGTCTATATTTATTTACTAGTGGTTGCTTGTTTGTCCATCAGAGCCGTTTTTTGGGCCTTTTCGGTCAATGAGTTTAACCTCATTCCTGAGTGTCCTCAGTCATATCTTCAAAATAAACGTCTATCTGGATTCGTAGTAAAACCGGCTTAAATTTGAGTTCCCTTTTTCCTCTATTCACCAGTAGTCGTTTCATTTGATCAAAACGACCTTTTTTTTGGCTTTTTCGGTCCACGAGTCCGCCCCCGAACTCTGCCAAGTCTACAAAATAAATGCCTTTTTGGATTCTTAGTGAAACTTGACTTGATTTAGGTAACCTCATGCCACTTTGTACTAGTCGGCGCAGCTTTTAAAGATAAGGATCGTTTTTTGGGCCCTTAGGGTCCTCAATTATGGGTCTAGTCTTAACTTTAAGTTTAAAATTAATCCATATTTGTATTTAAAATAAAATTTTCTTGTATTTGAGAATTCATATATCCCTGCTGATTATTGACTGACCGTTTTAACCAAGTGGTCTGTTTTCTGGGCCCTTAGGGTCCGAAATTATGACCCCAGATCCAGTTAAAAGTTCGAAGATAATCCTTATTCGTATGTAAAGTAAAATTTTGGCCGATTTATGGTTCCTAATGTCCATATTGAATATAAAACGCCCGTTTTAACCAATTAGTCCGTTTTTTGGGCCCCTTGGTCCGGAATTATAACACTACCTCTGCCAGAAATTCAAAATTAATCCTTATTTGTATCTAAAGTGTAATTTTTTGTTTTCGAGAACCCATATTTCTGTGCTGATTACTGATCGCGCTTTTTAACCATATGGTCCGTTTTTGGCCCCTTTGGTACGTAATAAGGGCCTTAGGTTTAGCGAAAAGTTCCAAATTTATACTTGTTTGTATTCAAAGTAAAATTTTCTTGTAGTCGAGAACCCATATGACCATGTGGATTATTGATCGCCCGTTTTAACCATATGGTACGTTTTTTGGGCCCTTTGGTACGTAATGATGGTTATAGATTTAGCTAGAACTTCAAAATTAATCCTTATTTGTGTTAAAAGTGAAATTTTTGTTGAATTTGAAAATCCCTATGTCCCTGCCGATTACCCATCGCCCTTATTAACTATATGGTCCGTTTTTTGGGCCCATTGGGTCCGTCACTATGACCCCTGACTTTACTAAAAATTTACAATTAATGCTTATTTGTTTTTAAATTTAAATTTTTGTTGAATTTGAGAACCTTGTGTCCATATTGACTATAAATCCCCCAGTTTATCATATGGTCCGTTTTTTGGGCCCCTAACATGAGTTCAAATTCAAGGCATCTCTTGAAAATACCGGTTTATATCGAACTGAAATAAAATATGCTTAATTTAAATGACCCTACGTCAATGTTAACTAGCAAACGTTTATTAGAACCAAAGGGGCCGTTTTTTGGGCCACATAAACCGAAATGTCCAGCAACTAAGCTTTTGAGGTATTAGGTACGTCTCAACTCACAGCATCCATTTAAACCATGGCTCCTTTACAACAAATAATGATTTTTTGAGCAAATACTTAACAAGGAATATTTTTATTCAGAGGTACCTTTGGTCCCTTAAAGGGGAACTTTTTTCCCCTATAGCCGATTTCGGCCATTAACTATTTCAAACAAACTATGACTGTAAGCCACTGTCATGCAAAGGTTTGGAGTCCTAGCTTAATAAACTGGGCCGCTATCGTGTTCCCAACTCGGGACTGGAGGACGGAATGAAGCACGGACGGATAAAGGACGGCCGAATAATTCGGTGGACGGAAGGACAGACGAACATGGCTGGGTTGTCTACGAATTTTTTCTACGATCCATATTACTTTATTTTGAGATGATGCAAATAGAAGGACAAATTTGGCATATACTCTATGCTATGGTGTAGGGTATAAGAACCAAAATTGGCGCGTAACTGTATCCTTTTGCCGTTTGTGTTACTGTGTGTGTGTGTGAGCCTTTTCGTGTTTTCGTCCTTCGTCCACGGGAAAGTGAGTGACCAGCTGTTGTTGTTATTGTTGCGCATAACGTCGTTAACATTACGTACGTTATATTCAGTCCGTCTGTTAGTCCGTCCTTTCGTCCGTCCTGTCTCAAACGTTAGCCAGTGTCCAGTTAAGCAAACAATGGCCGATCGATAGAGTTAAGGGTGGCGCACAATGTGCTGTCCCTATAATGATGGACGACAAAGGTATCGCACTCCATGCGTGCTGGCATGTGAGTGTGAGTGTGTGTGTGTGTTTCCATGCATGTGTGCGTTTGTGCTACAAGGGGTATGTGAAATTTCCTCTAGCAAAGGGGGTTAACTCGATTTTGGCGATAACAACTGCCAAACGGGAATGTAAGCATTTCGCCGTAAAACAACGCGCCACTGAACAACGCAACACTGGACTACTGTTAATTGCCTTGACCAGTTGTGTAAGGATATAAAGGATAATGACTGTTGGTCTTTTCATTGCTTCGCTTTGGATTCCCTGTACTCGAGCGATGAATCATTCCCATATCTCTTTGTGCAAGTATTTTATTGCTCATCTTAAATAAAATGTGATAGGGTTTCTTTGAAAAGCAAATTCTTATTGAAGGGGTTCAAAAATCATTAAGGGGGATGGGGGGGGTTATCATTGAAATTGAAACATCTGGAGGCATTTTTTTTTTTGTGAAACAATTAGGAAATCTAACATGTAATAAATGTAAAATTCTTGACTTTGTTCGTTTTTGTTTATCGGCAGATGCAAAAAAATTTAATCAATTTTGTCTTTTATTTGTAATTCACTCAAAGAAAAGGTTTTTTTAATTCAAGTAAAATTGAACTGAAATTAAGTAGATTTGATCCTACTTTAACATCCAGTGTATAGAATAAAAATGAACTAAATTTAAGTTTATATTAAACTTCTTAAAGCACCTTAGCCTATGGAGTCAAAAATGTACTAAATTTAGGTTCAATTGAACTGTAACTAAGTAAATTTGAAATTAATTACTTATTTTTATATGGCATTTGTCCTTGACAATAATTTAAAAAAGGTCTTGAAATAGTTGCACTGCAATTGAGAAAATTTTATAAACTTAAATGGTGTCAGTTTTGTCTATTATTTGTATTTCACTTCTAGAAATGGATTTTCTAAATTCAAGTAAAATTTAACTGAAATTTAGTAGATTTGATCTATCTTTGGCAACCAGCTTAAGAACTGAAAGTGAACTAAATTTAAGTAATATGGAACTATAGTTAGGTTAATTTGGAACTTTATAAGGCATCCAGCAGAACAAAATGTACTTAATTAACGTACAATTAATCTGTAAGAAAGTAAATTTGATAATTATTAATTACTCTATTTTATTTAGTATTTTTCCTTGAAAGTGATTGTGAAAACTGGGTCAATTAAATATTCATATAGCACTTAGGGTCTGTTCTATTTTAGATCGCTTTATTATTAAAATTGCGTTTGCTTTTTTGGTCTAGAAAAAAATCAATCGTCCTGGTCGATGGTACAATAAAACGCTACTAAATTAAAATTGCGCTTGGCACCTAGCATATGAAGTAAAAATGAACCGGATTTAAATAATATTGAACTATAACAAAGTTTATTTGAACTTCAAATGGCACCCAGTATTTGAAGTAAAAAAATACTAAATTAAAATAAATTTGGCAAATTTGATGTTTTTTTTTGACATCGAGTATCTTACGAGGGCGGTTCGGAAAGTTATTAGCCTATCAATGAAAGAGAATAGTAAGTTTTTCAAAAATATTTTTATTTTCCAATATAATCTCCTGAAACTTCAATACACTTAGTCCAACGCTTATCTAGCAATTCTATCCCTTGATTACAATAGTTTTCCTCAAGGTCTTCAAAATAGTGGTTTACAACTGTAATTGCATCTTCATTTGAGGTAAAACGCTTGCCAGCAAGGAATTTTTTTAGATTTGGGAACAGGTAAAAGTCACTGGGAGCTAAATCAGGCGAATAAGGTGGGTGGTCAAGCAACTCGTACTTTAATTCGTTGATTTTAGCCATTGTTAAAACACTCTTATGCGCTGGTGCGTTGTCTTGATGAAAAATTATTTTTTTGTGTTGTAAGCCAGGACGTTTTTCTCGAATTTGTACATTAAATTGATCTAAAAGGTTGCAATAGTACTCTGAATTTATTGTTTTACCCTTTTGCAGATAGTCAATCAAAAAAATACCTTTGAAGTCGCAAAAAACCGTCGGCATAACCTTACCAGCCGATTGAATTGTTTTTGCCTTCTTTGGGGCACTTCCTCCAGCTTTAGTCCATTGTTTGGATTGTTCTTTTGTCTCTGGAGTATAGTGGTGGATCCATGTCTCATCAACAGTTATGAAACGACGCTTAAAACCCATTTTATTTCGCTGAAAACGATCCAAACAAGCTTGAGAAATGTTCATTCTTATGCGTTTTTGGTCGACTGTTAACAAGTGCGGCACCCATCTTGCAGAAAGCTTTTTCATCTGTAGCTCTTCATGCAAAATTAAATGGAGTCGATCATTTGAGATGCCCATGAGGTTAGCTATTTCACGCACTTTTATTTGTCGATCATTTAATACCATATCATGCACTTTGGCTACAATTTCTGTTGTTGTTGCTGTTTTTGGGCGTTCATCTTCATCTTCAATGCTTGTACGACCACGTTTAAATTCAGCAACCCAATTTTTTACTGTTGCATATGAAGGAGCACTTTCACCTAACACATTCACCATATCATTATGAATTTCTTGTCCCGATAAACCTTTTTATGTAAATATTTTATGACACCACGCATTTCTAATTTTTCCATTGTAAAAAAATCGTGGATGCGTCTTTTGTGAACACCTGTTTCTATATGAAGGAGTTGCCAGATCGAAACAAAATTTAACATGTGTTCTTAGCAGAGATGGAAGTTTCCAAAACACTTAACTTTTTTATACTGCGCTTTTTGTGCTAGACTAAGAAGTTTCCGAACCGCCCGTATTACACAATTTAAGATCTTTTGATTTCTGGAAATTAATTTGCCGTTTGGTATAGAAATAAGTACAAATGCTAATGTTTTGCCAACAAAAATTAGACTATTAAATTTAAGTAAAATTTAACTTAAATTTTAACTTGTCAGTGTATGAAGTAAAAGTTGTCTAAACTTAGGTAATATAAAACTTTAATTAAGGTGATTTGAACTTTAAATGGCAGACAATATATGCACAAAGTTTAGATAAAATCGGTCGGTAACTCAGTAAATTTCAATTTCATACAGCACCCAGTAGCTCATCACTCAATCCTTGAAATTAGTTTGCTATTTGCTCTTAAAATAAGTTTCAGTAAAATCAAAAGTGAGTATATTTGGTCTTCTTTTGGCAGTATTTCAATAATAAATTTTAGATCACTTTATTTCTTGAAATTCGTTTTTTAGTTGGTCTAGAAATAAATTCCCTTGTTCGTAGTTAAATGCCCTTGTATTAAGATAAATATTATATAATGGCATATTTAAATTGAGTAAATTTTCTTTTAAACTATTAAAATGTTAAGGTATTTATTGGGTCTTAAATCACTAAAACTAATTTTAACTGTATCACAATTTGAAAACATGCTAAGTGGTAACCGAAATGAACGTTGTTTTTTTTACTTAAACTGAGTATGAGGTATCATTAGAACAATTATGGACGATTATAGCCAACAATAATGGATCAATTAATTTGAAGACGATAAGGTCAGAATATATACGAAAACATATAATTTTAAAAGTTTGAACAGTAGTTACTCAAATGAATGCTGTTTTATACTAATAATGAGTGTCATAAAAATAAACGATGGACATTTGTAAGTCAATAGTTGTTTTTTTTATTAATCTATATCAATTAATTTGAATGCGATTGGTTTGCACTACCTTGGAAAGACTAAGAGTTTATATGGCACTACATAACGTGTGATCCATTTCGGGTTTCCCTACTTTTTTAAAGAAAAAAGCACAGAAAATTCAAATGGAATGGGGAATGTTTATTATCATTTGAAAGAACATTCTTTGGCATTTAGTTTTTAAAGATTATGTCTATCAAATGCGGCCGCTGCTACGTCTCTGATGGTCCATCCGTTACGTCCAATTGTCGATGACTCGTTCGAGCATTTCGGCTGGTAACTGGCGAATGACACGCGTGATGTCTTGCTGCAAGGCCTGAACCGAAGCGGGCTTTTCCGCATAAACTTTAGACTTTACATATCCCCACAGGAAAAAGTCTAACGGTGTGATATCACACGATCTTGGTGGCCAATCGACCGGCCCAAAACGTAAAATTTTCTGCTCACCGAAGTGTTCTCTCAACAAAATCATTGATTGATGCGATGTGTGGGAAGTGGCGCCATCTTGTTAAAACCAAATGTCGCCGAGATTACGAGCTTTAATTTCAGGCATCAAATAGACGGTTATCGTGGCACGATACTTGTAGCCATTGACGGTTACGTTCTCACCGGCATAATTTTTAAAGAAATATGAACCGATGATTCCACCTGCCCACAAACCGTTGTTTTTTCTGTATGAAATGGCAGCTCTTGAACCTCTTATGGTTGCTCTTCGTCCCAAATGCAGCATTTTTGCTTGTTTACATACCCATTGAGCCAGAGATGTTGGCCGATAATGTTCACCATAAGTTGAACGAAGTGCACGAAACACATTCCTCACAGAAGGTGAATTTTCGTAAAAAAGTTGAAGGTTGAAGGAAGGATAAACGTTGTTCAGGCGTAAGTCTTTCCATGATGAAATGCCAAACAATACTAAACAAAAATAACATCAAAGCATGACACTACTCACACGTGATCTGACAAAAAAAGGCTATTGAAAAAAGTATCTCTACTTGGATAACCCATTATTACTACAGCCTTTTAGTTTATCAAACCTTTACAACTGATATTCAGTTCACAGCAACTGATATTGAAATAAAGAAAAATAAATCGAACCAGATCGAATGGTATCTTATGAGTTTTAGTGTAAGACAATGTGTATCCAAGGATTGGTTTTTTAGTTCATTTGGAAATTTAAATCCATTTTGAAGAAAATTTCAGTTCCATACGTACCGAATTTTTTTTTTGTATTTCAAAATAGCATTCGTAGTGCCTTCGAAGTTATTCCAGCATTATTTTTAGAGCGTATTATCTCGCGCATACTTAAATCTACAACTATTTTGCTCATACCTTAACCAAGTAAAAATTACTCACATTGAGTAAATTTTTACTATGCTACTGGTATACACTAGACATTTTCTGCGTATGGAAGTTGTTGACTTAATTTAAATATGATTTTTTTTGTGCTTACTGAAATTTAGTACAAGAAAAAATACTCAATTCAGAAGAACAATTTCTCAAATTGATACATTTTATAACTACGAGGGCGGTTCGGAAAGTTCTTAGCCTATCAATGAAAGAGAATAGTTAGTTTTTCAAAAATATTTTTATTTTCCAATATAATCTCCTGAAACATCAATACACTTAGTCCAACGCTTATCTAGCAATTCTATCCCTTGATTAAAATAGTTTTCCTCAAGGTCTTCAAAATAGTGGTTTACAACTGTAATTGCATCTTCATTTGAGGTAAAACGCTTGCCAGCAAGGATTTTTTTTAGATTTGGGAACAGGTAAAAGTCGCTGGGAGCTAAATCAGGAGAATAAGGTGGGTGGTCTAGCAACTCGTACTTTAATTCGTTGACTTCAGCCATTGTTAAAACACTCTTGTGCGCTGGTGCGTTGTCTTGATGAAAAATTATTTTTTTGTGTTGTAAGCCAGGACGTTTTTCTCGAATTTGTACATTTAATTGATCTAAAAGGTTGCAATAGTGGTCTGAATTTATTGTTTTACCCTTTTGCAGATAGTCAATCAATAAAATACCTTTGAAGTCCCAAAAAACCGTTGCCATAACCTTACCAGCCGATTGTATTGTTTTTGCCGTCTTTGGGGCTCTTCCTTCAGCTTCAGTCCATTTTTTGGGTTGTTCTTTCGTCTCTGGAGTATAGTGGTGGATCCATGTCTCATCAACAGTTATGAAACGACGCTTAAAATCCATTTTATTTCGCTGAAAACGATCCAAACAAGCTTGAGAAATGTTCATTCTTATGCGTTTTTGGTCGACTGTTAACAAGTGCGGCACCCATCTTGCAGAAAGCTTTTTCATCTGTAGTTCTTCATGCAAAATTAAATGGACTCGATCATTTGAGATGCCCATGATATTAGATATTTCACGCACTTTTATTTGTCGATCATTTAATACCATATCATGCACTTTGGCTACAATTTCTGTTGTTGTTGCTGTTTTTGGACGTTCATCTTCATCTTCAATGCTTGTACGACCACGTTTAAATTCAGCAACCCAATTTTTTTACTGTTGCATATGAAGGAGCACTTTCACCTAACACATTCACCATATCATTATGAATTTCTTGTCCCGATAAGCCTTTTTTATGTAAATATTTAATGACACCACGCATTTCTAATTTTTCCATTGTAAAAAAATCCCGGATGCGTCTTTTGTGAACACCTGTTTCTATATGAAGAAGTTGCCAGATCGAAACAAAATTTAACATGTGTTCATAGCAGAGATGGAAGTTTCCAAAACACTTAACTTTTTTCTGTTTATAGCGCGCTTTTTGTGCTAGGCTAAGAAGTTTCCGAACCACCCTCGTATACCGCTGTTTGAATGCTTGCATTGAAATTCCACAATTTTTAAAACCAATTAAACTATATTTTATAAAATTGAATGAGCTTAGACCTTATGCCCTACACTGAAAAAAAGTTATTTGAGTTTCTTTATGTAGCAATATTCATCAGCCACCCTGTCTGATTTAGTATCAAATCTTTACACATTTAATTTTAAGCAGTTCTGAAAGTGCATAAAGTTCATAGCCGGTGCAAATAGTAGTTGTAGCATTGAAAACTATTTATATGCCCTTCATGCAATATCTCCCTTTTTAAGGGACAGTTCGGAAAAAGTACCCCTTTTTAAGTACCTATTTTACATAAAAGATTTAGCCAGGCCGAACAAAACGTTTTGTTTTTTTTTACTAATTTCTTATTTACTAATTTCTCAATATCTTTTCTTTCTAGCTTCACACACTTTGACCACCGATCTTTCAATTTTATTATGGCCGTTTAAGAAGGATTGGATACAAAATTAAACGAAACGGTGAGATTTCTGCAAATCAGTTGCTTGGCCTGTCCAAAATAATATCAATCCATGCTTGGGCGGTAGTTGCCATTGCGGCACATAGTACCGGGGTGACAACCCTTGGCCAAAGAATTCCCTCTACGGGTTGATCCGGTGCTTAAAACCGTCTGTCGTGGGCCGAAGTATTTCACAGTGCTTCAGAAATGTTGGAAATACAAAACGGAATGCGTTTGACCACAGTACAAATTCAACATCCATACAGGCTTGGCCGAAAGTAAGTAAAATATAAATTGTGAATAATAGTAAATCTCTTTTTTGTTTTTCTAGGATCACCTTTTCTTCGAAAAAAAACAGTTGACCATTTGCGAAACAATTACTGGCGAAGCAGTTTTTCCAGAACCGTTGGCTTGCCATTACAAAAATCAGTGCATTACCAGTGCTTTTGTCATCAGTATCATCGCTACCAAGTGCTATTGCAGTATTATTTTTTTGAAAGCGTCCACCAGTCCTCACTGGGTAAGTTCATTACATACTTTTACATATAAAAAATTCCGACAATTGTTTCGAATCATTACCACATATTGAGTATTGTACGAATTTTTTTTTATAAAATCCCTAATGTTACTTTTCATATAAAAAATCCCTCAAAATTGTAGTGCAAACTTGTGTTACATTTATTTTCGAAACAATGGTGGAAATGGGAAAACTGTATTTTGTTGTTTTTCTTCCACTGCCATTGAATGAAACATGAAACACTGTAAAGGCCCACAGCGAAGGCCAAAGGTTATCACGGTGACACACAATGTGATGTGAACAAATGTTCACCAAAACGTAATGCAATGCAGGGCTAGAGAGCGAGGAACAGCTGCACAAAGTCAGTGAAGATTTTTAAAATTATAGTACAAAATTTGTCAGCAAATGAAAATAGATGAAGTTTTAGAAATTCAAGAGACTTTTATTTTGGTTTAGAAAAAAAGACACTGAACTCTTTTCCGCGCCTACCAGTGTTCCTAGGGCGACATGTAATCGAAAGCCAGTTGAAGTGCGGAATTGTTCGATTCCAGGATTCAAAATATCGAGGTAGCTCTTGGCAAGAATACAAAAATACTTCCACCCGTACGTAGTAGCGGCTTGGAGCTAGGACTCCTTAATCTGCAATCTATACCACCCTTCATGGCAGGTTCCTGGACTATAAGCGGTATTGATTCCTTTCAGGAATCGTGAGTTTTTTAACATCGTCACGTTATTATCTTCGTTATTTGCAAGAGTCTCTTTCTTACAAATTTCATTTGACCCTGTACCAAAGCATTCCTTTTAGAGTTAACCTTATTCTGTGACGATTGTTTTTTCCACACACGCTAGGGCATCAGCAAAGCATATGACTTGTGAGTCCTCGATCCCACGACAGCCGGTTCTACGCACCGGATCGACCCGAAGCAGCAATTCTTCGGCCAAGGGCTGTCACCCCGGTACGGTTTGCCGCTACAACAACTTGTGAGTCCTCCAGCTTTGTAAAGGTCACTTGTGATTTGTGAGTTTCCCCTTTAGACTCTGCTTTAGTGATACAGGACCTCTTTGGTTTGCGTTCCATGACGCTCTTCTAAATCTTCACTGTTATTTGATGAAATTCCTATGTGAAATTGTGTCCTTGGATGTGACTTGCTGAGATTCTTCTTTAGAGCCCCACTTACACCATCCAATAAGCCAACCTAACAATAGCGAGTTGGAAGGCTAGAATAGCAATCATTTAGCCGCAGAAAAATTAATTTTGCCACCCAATTGAATGATGAAATCCATGGGGTTGGCTCTCGGGCGGATTGAATGTACTATTTTCCACGACATTCAGAAACGCAATTGGCCTGATCTTCATGAGTGCGGCACAAAAATATCCAACATGCGTACTGTAAATTTATGTAAAATTAAATTCACATCCTGAGGGAATGATTGAATCTATAGGGATTCATCTACAGGTATTTTTTCAGAACAAAAAAAAATATAAAAATTCAAATCAAGTGTGGAATCTTAATTGTTCATTCAAAATTTATTTTTTGAATATATTTTCCTTCAAATGTTAGCCACAACTAAGCCTTATGGTTTCCATTCTAAGGGTCCAATTTTGGATGACTCGTTCAAGCATTTCGACTGGTATGGCGTAAATGAAACGCTTTATGATGCCCTCCAAAATCTGAATCGTAGCTGGTTTGTCATCATAGACTTTGGACTTTACGTAGCCCCAAAGAAAAAAGTCTTAAGGTGTGATATCACTCGATCTAGGCAGCCAAACTCACCGCTACAAAACGTTAAATTAGCTGCTCTTTGAAATGACCTTTCAATAGATATTTTGTTTGAGCAGCTGAGGCAACTAGCACCGTCCTGTTGAAACCAAAATGTCGTCAAGATTACCGGCTTTAATTTCAGGTAGTAAAAAGTCTGATATCATGGCACGATAGCGGGCATCAATCACGATAACGTTCCGGCCAACATTATTTTTGAAAAATATGGACCGATGATTCCACCAGCCCATAAACTGCATCAAACCGTGGTTTTCTCTGGCACCTCTTCTGGTGGCTCTTCGGCCCAAATGCGGCAATTTTGTATATGTGCCGCGCAAAAAAGTAAGGGACCTATGGGTAAAAACCAGTTTCGTTCAGGAGAGCCATTTTAAAGATTTAAATTCGTTTATCTTTGGTGTACCATCACTTTCATAAAACGCGCATGTCTCTGGAAGGGAACACTTTTGGGGCATGGAATCGGTCTCATTCGATGCTCAGATGTTGTCCAATCAAAAAAAAGTGCAAATTGATTTTTTTTTTTTACCTTTAGGTCCCTTTCTCTATGCGCTGTCACATATAGACGTTGCCGTTGAGCCAGAAATGAGCCTCATCCCTGAACAAAATTTAGGTCGAAAATTCTCATTTCAATAATACTGTTGCACAATTTGAATACGATGTTGCGGTGTAAGTCTTTTCATGATGAAATGGCAAACAATACTGAAAAGAAAATAAATAGGTTAAACACAACTCACGCGTAATATGTATGACAAAAAAACCCAATTTAAAAAATTACATCTAGATTGATAACCCTTTATGACATTATTAATAAAATCTGTGTAAATTGGAGCTTGTGCCCTGGGTTCAAGAGGACCAAAAACATTTTTTCAACTGTCTGCGTTTTTTTCTCCTAATTTTATACATTTATCTTTATCGGATCGGAACAAAAATGGTTATGGGTATAAGAATATTCAATGGGTATTAGAATAAAACTTTGCATAGATTGCCCAGATTAGCGCATGACTAAGTTCTTAGACCCAGGGTACACTACGGACTCATTATAAACATGGATATTTGAGTACTTACTGATTAAACGTTTACTTACGCCCCACATTGTCAATGTTGTTTTGTATAGTATTTAATTTTTGAGGGCATTAAATTGGAATTGGTTCTGATATCTTAAGATATTTTCTTCCCTTATTAAGCACGACATTATAAAAATAACTACTTATTTAAGTGTTTATGATCAAGTCATTATATCATGGTTCAAAATAATGCAGAGTGTAATGAGCTGTTATTACAAAGTAATGCAACAAGTAATGAGTGTAAAGACCTGTCACTACAAACTAATGCAAATAACTACTTATTTAGGTGTTTATGATTATGTCATTATTTCATGATTCAAAATAAGGCGGAGTGTAATGACCTGCCATTACAAAGTAATGCAAAAAGTAAGGAGTGTAAAGACCTGTCATTACCAAGTAATGCAAATAACAACTTTTTTAGGTGTTCATGATTAAGTCCTTATTTAATGATTCGAAGTAATGCAGAGTGTAATGAGCTGTCATTACAAAGTGAAGCAAAAAGTAATAAGTGTAAAGACCTGTCATTACCAAGTAATGCAATAACTACTCATTTAGCTGTTCATGATTAAGTCCTTATTTAATGATTCGATATGTGTAATGATCTGTCATTACAAAGTAATACAAAAAGTAAGGACATAGTATTACGAAGTTTTTGCTAGATGTGTTTTTTTTTTGCTTTAGCCATTCACCTCATCCAAAAACCAAACCTTCCAATATCGAGTTGGAAGGCTAGAGTAGCAATCCTTAGGCTGCTGTAAAATTGATTTTGCCATTTAAGGGAATGTTGGAATCCCTGTGTTGGCTCTCGGTGGTACTGAATGTACTATTTTTCCACGACATTCAGAAATGCAATTGCGCTGATCTCACCCACCTTCATTAGTGCAACACGATAATATCCGACATGTTTGCATGCCTCTGTACAATTAAATTCACATCCTGAGGCAATGGAGGAGTCTATGTACGAGCCTTAGGTTGGGATAGGACGTCTTCTCGACAATTATTAAGGCTTCTGACCAGATCTTATGCGCCTTCTTGAGAGCTGCACATTACCAAGCGACAGTACGTTTATCTCCGCAGGCAATTTGATTGATGAGGCCTAGAAACAAGCCTTCATAGCCTAAGCTGGGCGATGGGCCGGCATGTCATCCTGGTATATACCTTGTCAATGTGATCGCACTTATATAGTAGCCTGAGACATATGGACGCTCAAATTTAGATATATTTTCTTAACGAATCCAAATATGAATGTATTTTTATGATTTTGTTGAGATTGGGGTACATACTCATGGACTAACCAACCCTTAGGGATCCAAAATTTTGCCCTCTGGTCAAAAATACAAGTTGTAACTAAGGACATTTCGGCTTTTTAACTTTTGCAAATTTTTGTTCGTTTATATTGTGACCCATTGAATGATGTCTGACTTGTAAGGACTCTGATCCGGTTGTTCGTTCTCTTGTATACCGCTAGATCTGTTTTCCCCAGTCTATGATATCTCTTCTGACTTGTCTAGGTGGAGGGCGTAACACTGTCAGGTAGAAATTTGAATGATCTTCCGATAAAATCCCAGGAGCACATCTTGCTGTGTTTTTTCCGCACAGAGAATAAATTGGGCTCATGAAGGCTATCCTGATGTGTCTTAGAGCGACATTTTGACAGCTCAGCAGTGTCTTTCATTGTGTGTCACTCACGTTCATCGGCACCTACAGCCTAAAGCCCAGAGCGATCAAGGTTTTCTATTCCTTGCCTTGTTTCTACTCTGCAGAAGCAGTGGGGCTGTCTAAGGCGGGACTGTCTTGAATCGGTAGGATTCACAGTCGACATTTTTTTACCATCGACTATTACATTTAGACTAAGTCTCAGTTTTCCTGGTCTCAGTTAGTGCTGTTCCAACCTTTAGCCATACATTTTTACTTGTTCTAGTTCGAATTCCTAGGGCAGCTATAAAACTGATAATACATTTTCGGAAATTGAATACGACTTCGTTCAAAACATCTGTTGAAATTGCACTTTCGAAACGATTTGAAAATTGCGTGCACACACACACACAAACACACTCAGTTTTACCTTTGCCTAAACAAAACGTTTGGATGAACAACAAAGCAACGCTTTAGTTGTGATGGCTGGAAATCGCTAAGAAGATTAAACAAATTACGGCTCCCCCAATTACGTATTTTCTGCACAAACAGAAAAACAAAAAAACAAAACAAAAAACTCTAAGCACACGTGTCGAACGAAAAACAACGTAAGCCAATTCTCGAAATGTGTAACAAAAAATCCGGTGAAAATTTCCACAAAAAAAAACTGAAAAATACAAGTTTTTTTTGGTATAAAAAAGCAGGAAAATGCAGAAATCCTCCACCACTTCGATGGGCAAGGTTTCGGGGCTTCAGGAGTTAATGCAAAAAGAATATCAAAACAAACACCCTCAACATTTGCCAAAGGACGACCAACCGACACACACACACACATGCAGGCGTCTACCCATTACGTAAGAGTTAAATGACACCAGTCAGAAACACACACTCACATACGAGCCAGCACTCCTGTGAGCAGGATAAAGGATACAACAAGCCGGAAACTCCACCATCATCAAGGCTACCACCACCACCACCACACCACCATAGGTTATATAGTGCCCGACAATGGAAATCCACCCCTTTCCAAAGCACCCGCAACATATTTTTTTGCAAAAAATGATACGCACCAAAAAAAAGAACGGAAAAAAGTTCACTGGCCACTACAGCCCGACATGTTATGTACTCGTCTGCATGTGTGTAGGAACAGTAACCCCGGTCGTCGTCATTGTCATCGTCAACGTCATCATCATAATCGTCGTTACCACCAGTAGTGGTAACATCATCATCTTCATCCTTATTGTCCTGTTTATTCGCAGCGGCGAGTATTTGCTGTCCCATCCCTTTATTTGGCGTGTTTTACTTGCGATAAGGCTTAACAACACCCCTTTCCACTTCAACACATGTAAGAACACTCATATGACGGACTGTAGGGTTGTCACCACTTGTGGGAGGGTAATGGATGAATTCTGCGAAATCCATACGGGAGAAGGGAACTTTTTTTAGGGGCTATGAATTTGCAAGGACTGGTGATGCCTAAAAGTCAACGACTCGAATTTTGAATCTCAGTTGCTGCAGGATCAACGATGAAAGAAATTACTGAGCTTTTGATAGCGATGTCAGTTAAGCAGATGCTCCTTGAGGCAAACTGCTATAAATTGGAGCATCTAACATGCAGGGAGTCGAACTACCGGTAAGCAAAATGGACAGTGTCAAACTTAACTTTTTTTCTGGAAAATATGCACCTTCTTATAAAAGACCTGCTAGGAGCCCTTAATTTCAGCTTACAACGGAACAAGTAACAAATCTTTTAAAGCATGGTCCAACCAAAACGCGCGATGTTAATTGTAAACAAAACAAAATGTTTTTTTTGTAAGATAATTAGCTAACAAAAAATTACAGGGTGGAGCGCGGTAATTTGCTTGTTTGCGCTGCAGGCTGTGGCGGCACTGTTGGTGGCTGACGGGAGATTTGTATTTGTCAGCCTTTCAGTTGCAATCATGCATTGGACACGTGAGCAGAGGTCATTTTGGTTGAAGCGTATTTTTCAAATGCGCACTCGATTATTGCAGTGCAGCGTGCTTTCGTTTACGATTTGACGTGTCCTAGACGGCAATCAAATGTAAAATGGGTGACTTCATTGAGAACAGCCGGAAATGTGTCATGTGTACGAAGGGGACCTGAGAGAAGGATTACAACACCACAAAACATCGAGAGAGTTAGCAGTACAGCAATCTCCGAAACGTTCTGCTCGGAAGCAATTACTTACTCTTGGCATTTCCAGACGTTCTCACCACGGGATTCTTTATCATGAACTGAATTTCTACCCGTATAAAATGAACGTAGTCCAACAATTGTCAGCACGGGACTATTTGACACGGCGGACCTCTGTGAAGAAATTCTTGCTCATCTTCTCTGATGAGCACGTCGAAAGTTGTGAAAAAAGATCGCACGAAAATGTTCACGAGTTAATTCCATTTTTTTTGCCAAATTTATTATTTATTTAAGTCACTGTAAACAACACAAATGATGGTCGTGCGTCAAATCGAGTACGTTTATGCTTAAAAATGTCAAACTTTCCAATGGAAATGTCAGATAGCGCCAGATAGGCCAGAAATATATATAGCAGACGTCGTATTATAGATATACAGTTCAAATTTATTCCAGGTGTAGTGCCTGTTACATTTTAAGAATGAAACTCGATTTCGGTCATATGACCACCACGAGCCCGTGTACAGCGACCTAATCTTTGGACCCGATTTTCCACCACACCTGCAGATATTTTGGCCGAAACGTTAGTTATTTCGATCTGGATGTTGTCTCTGAGCTTGTCTTAAGTTGTTAGCTTGTTGGCATAGACCCATGACTTGATGTGGGGCCACATAAAAAGAAATCCAAGGCCGTTAAATCGCATAACCGAGGTGGACTTCTAGCGGACCATTTCTCGAGATAAAACCTTCAACGAATTTGAATTTGACTTTGAGTAAATCAATTGTAACGCGTGCTGTGTGGCTAGTGGCACCGTCTTGTTGAAACCACGTATCGACGATGTCAAGCTCATCCAATTCTGGCCAAAAATAATTTTCTAACATGGCATGACAGCGCTCTCCATTGAGGATAACCCTCACGATTGTTTTCATCGACGAAAAAATACGGCCCAATCACAGCTGCGGCATGAAAACCACACAGTATTTTTTTACGGATTCTTTTGTGTATCTTGAGGCACAAGTGGATTTGTTGCTGTACAATAATGCATATTTTGTTTATTGACAAAACCACGCAGCCAGAAATGAGCTTCTCGTCGCTGAAAATGATTTTTCGGTGAAATTCTGAATTTTCGTAAAACTTTGCCGGAGCCCAATCGGAGAACTTTCGGCGTTTCAAATAATCAAGTGGCTTTAGTTCTTGAGTCAGTTTGATCTTATAAGGATGAAGGCCAAGATCTTTGTTAAAAATACGCCACAGTGTGTTTTGAGAGATGCTCAATTCCTAAGAACGACGTGGAATCGGCTGATTTGGCTCATTTTGAACGAATACACTTAAGACTGCTACATTTTCGTTGCTTCGAGCGGTACGGCGTCTTTTTGGCTGCGGAACTTTCAAAAGTGAAAATTTGGGTCCAAATTTATTCACTTTAGCACGCACATCCTATCAGGAAAGACGATTATTACGGCCGCAAATTGGAGTAAGCTATCCTAAAGTTGCGACCACCGACTAAAAATTTCTGTAGTAATTTTTAATAATTTCCAAACGTTGCTCGAATGTAAACCTTTTGATGATGAAAATGTGGACTTCGACTAACGTTTTGACACTGAAAGATCATTTAAAATGTTTGAGGGTGCGTTGACATAATGATACGAAATGGTTATGTCCCTATTGGTAAACCCGTTATACGCTTATTAAGAAGCGTTTTAAAAACTTTTTGAAATTTTTCTTTTTATTTGCTCAAAATCTCAATCGGAGGGCCTTTAAGGTACATACTAGTATTTGCAATTGATCGCTGTCAAATTCTTAGGCGATCTAGCAATGTCCGTCTGCCCTAGGTCCTTGAAATTTTGCAAGATGATTGGTAAAGGTCATCAAATGTTTGAGATTGTAACTGAGCGAATTCGGCCAAGGAGAAAAAGCTTTACATTGAGGGACTCGGAAAAGGGATACGAGTACTTTTTGTAAGAATTTGTTTAGCAGGTCAAAATAAAAAACTTTAAAAATATATTAAGGGAGTGCTTTTTCTTAGATCGATAGATAGAGCGAAAGAGTGAGTGTCAGTGGAAATGTCTTGTGTGTATAAGTGTTTGTTTGCGGTAGTGCTGTTGCGCCAACCACTCTTATTTAGTTGAGAGTTAAAGTTCACATAAAAATGATTTGCTTTGCAATTACTTAAAAAATATTATCATCAATTCTTTTATCGGCTCAAAAAACAAAAGATTATTTGTAGGCAAACCATGGTTTAAATGGGGATCGTTACTTAAAGGGGCAAAGTTGCTGGACAATTCGGATTATGTGACCCAAAAAGCTGTCGGAATGGGCAAACCGGGCTAAAAATATGAACATGCGAGTGAGTAAAGGTACTCAGAAACGATTAATCTCTCTTTCTTTAGTACGAATCCAAATATGGATTTATTTTTAAGTTTTGGCAGAAATTAATATCGGACATATGGCTAAAAGGGCCCAAAAAGTTAACATTTTTTGTTTGGGCTTTAGTAGCATAGGGACGATGGAAGGCATATAAGGACGTTGATATTTGCTTTTATGTAGTAGGACCTATTTTCAAGATTTTTCATTTAATTTTCGTCATTTTTTTATTGATTCTGAAGAGGACACTTTTGCCAAGGACTTAATTGGTTGCCCTCAAGAGTTCAATTTTTTTTTTTGTAAATTGATTTTTTTTTTAAATTTACTAAAAACAATTATCCATTGTAAGCTTTATTGACTTTTAATTAATAATTTTGCCAATGTGATTATTTTGGTGATGTCATGATAATAAACAAATGTTATTCAAATTGTTAAAAAGTTTTGTTTTGAAAATAATGAAATGTATTTATTTTTTTACATCTACCACCGAAGGGTGGTATGAAATTTGTCATTCCGTTTGCCACACCATGAAATATTGATTTCTGGGACCCTATAAATTATTACTCTTGATCGTCGTAAAATCCAATGGCGATCTAGCCGGGGGATACTTGTGTCTGTTGAAAGCACGATAGCAGTATAACTAATCAACCTAGGATCCCGACATTTTTCATAAGATTTGGGATTGTAAGTTGGCCAAATCTGCCCAGGCAGAAAAACAATTACTTTTAAGGGACTAAAGGTAACTCGCTACAAGGTACACTTTTTTGAGAAAATAAAATTTTTAATGGAATGGGTACTTTTACTTAGGACGCACCTTATACCTCAAAAAAGTCCATAGTTGCCAAATCGGCCCTGGGAGAAAAAAAAATCCATTGAAGGTACCTCGCTAAAAAGCACACTTTTTTTAAGCATTTGCAAAAAAAATAATATTTTTTAATGAACGTACAATATTTAAAATTGTTACTGTTAGTTGGGACGCACATTATACCTTAAGATTAGGCCACATTTGCCGGACTAATTTACATATTCTTAGCCTATTATTTTCTCTGTAATATTGTGGAACTTTATGAGATGAGTCACACTAATTCTTTGGGAAGTTGTTCTTTACGTCTATCTCGCAATTGAAGTTGTTGATTAGTAATACACCAGTTTGTATTTCTTCTATCTTCGGGATGTGGTGCCCATTGCTTATGTTGCAGGCTAAATTTAAGCTATAAGTACTTGTAATTGTAGTTATACATGTGTTACGAGTATTACTTATATCAATTATTTCATTTGTTTTACAAATTTCTATTCTTTTAAAATTCTTACATCTTGATTTAATTCCAAAAATTTTACCTTTTCCTTTTAGTATTTAGTATTTATACTCAATTTTTATTATATCATTATTTCGTGGTTCTACCACGGGGGTTATAATGAGTTTTTGTTAAGTTTCTTTTATTGTTGATGGTATCTTTTCAATATCTTTACAATAAATTATCATTTCTTAATTCAATACATTTACTTCTAATAGTTTTAATGCTTCTTCTGCATTATTTTATGGCATTTGTTCGCTTTCTAATGTGTTCAGAGCAATTTTCATTTTTATTTAACAACAATAAATTTAATATATCAATTTTAGCCCATTGAATGGCTTATTTAATATTTATTAAATATTCTTTGATTTACCTTATTTTGTGTTCCAAATTTATTAAAGTTTCTTCAATTACATACTTATTCATACGTAATCATCTTTATTTATTGCATTAGATATTGACTAACTAATACGTGTTAAATTATTTATTTTTTTATTAAACAGTTCATTAATTACTACTTGTTTATTATTATACTCCTTTAATTAAAAAGATTATTATTGATTATTTGTAAGTTTTCACGATTGGGGGATCCAGCCATATATTTTCATGCTGTCCCAATTATATCAATTGATTTTTTGTTACGAAATTTTAAGGAGAGTGTACGCGTTTCAAGTATTTGTAAGGTTCGTATAAGTTCGTGCTTAAGGGCAGGGTATAGAATACTGTCCTTGGGATGTCTGAAATAATGAATCTGTATTTGTTAAGGTCGGTTAGGGGTATTAGTCTGAATGCCCCGTCCTGGATTTTAGCTGGGCCGCCGTTTGTTGTAAGTATCCGTAGTCGTATATATCTAGGGTCGTGGTAGCAGGGTAGATGAGAGGAATTCTGGAGAAAAAATAATGGGATGTTACTTTTTCGTGCCTAGTCTTTTGTTAATTTTTACGTAAGCGATTTCTCCTGGGTAAAATATTCGTATGAGTTCTAGGTTTTTATTATGATATATTAGATCCTTTTCTTGTTTACGTTTTAAGGCGGAAATATATTTATCTCTTGATTTTCGAAAATGTCTTGGGTCTGTGGAAATCCTCCTCTCGAAAAATACTTCAAGTGGTCTTTTTTAGGTAGTTTAATGAATAGTAAAGTAGTATTCGTAGACTTGTCTATGAGTTTAGCGAGTGAGCTTAAATTTCGCTCCGATTTTAAACATTGCTTTATTTCTGTCAGTGGAATGAAAACGTTCCTCGTGGCCATTAACAGAACTTGCATAAGGGTTTTTTCAATTTTAATTTTTGGAACGTCTTCGAGCGTAATCTTTATATGTACTTGTAGAATTTAGGGATGATTCGTTGTCAATTACTACTGATTCGGGCACGCCGAATTGGAAAAGGAGTTCCAGGAGTGGTTCCTTAACGTGTTGTATTGCTCTTCATTTAAGAATTTTAGCTTGCGCATATTTAGATAATATGTCTATTTCTGTCAGAAATATATTTTTGTCATATGTAAATTTGTTCTGAGCACTGTTCAATTATACTATTTATTTTCTTTGCCATTGCTGGACAGTAGAATTTCTCAAGACTTTCCGTGCGCTCTTTTGTGGGTTTTGATTATAATTTCATCCTGTTCATGTTTGTCCGTTATGTCTTGTGTCTAAAGTTTTGTAAATTGAATTCTATAGCAACTAAAATGTGTTGGCTATATTTCTTGAATTTTCCCCATAGCTCGTTCTTCGACTTTTATACAGTTGGTTACAGAAGGATTTAAATATCTCTTTAGAAGGTTTACAAATTTATCAGAATCATAGTCAGGTTCTTCAACGATATGTCTATGGTAAGAAGAAAACGCTATGTCTCCTTTCTATTTTTATATTATATTTTTACCGAAAAAGTGCAAAATTGATTTACGAGGCCCCCTGAGAGGATAATATTATCTTTCAAAACACTACTTCATAAATTTTCTTGATTATCCAATATTTTTCGACTACCATTTTTGTTTAGCGCTGGACAATGTTTTTCCCAAAAATAAATTCAAACGTATTTGAATATTAATCCGTGAGATGGTAATATTTCCTTCAGAAACTTAAACGTCGTTTGATTCCTTTACCACTCAACACACTTCTGATGATTAAAGGGCAATATTATCAGCGAAAAAGTGACAACGTTTTTTCTTTTTAAAGATTACCCCCTGTTAGGCAAGCAATAAATTTCCTAAATAATTTTTTCTGTTCACTGAAGGGCAATATTTTCAACAAAATGTTTAAATAATACTTTTTGAGTGGTTAATATTTTTTCAAAAGCTGAAACAATATAAGTTCTCACCCATAAAGTGCATCAAATTTGTTAAAAAAAAAACGTACCATTTTTTCACACTATAGTTGCGAAGGGACAGTGAAAGGTATATCAGGTTCGGCTTGACCGAACCTTACGGCGTTTGTACTATTTTATTCAAATCAACATATGTGACGCGCAAACTAGAAACGGACCTAAGGGTAAAAACCAGATTTCTTCAGGAGAGCCATTTTAAAGAATTAAATACATGTATCTTTGGTGTGCCATCACTTTCATAAAACGCGCATATCTCTGGGAGGGAACACTTTTGGGGCATGGGATCGGTCTCATTCGATGCTCCGATGTTGTCCACATTAAAAAAAAAAAAGTGAAAATTGATTTTTTTACCCTTAGGTCCCTTTCTCTGTGCGCTGTCACAATTTTTTAGTGAAATAAATATATATTTTTTCTGCTGTGGTCATTCTGCTCCTTAAAGCTTTTAAAATTCAAAATCATATAGTGTTTTTCAATATTAATATTACTAAATCGCAAATTAAAATTGACAGACAACGGCATATCTAATAAGAGCGTATATTCCAAACAGTTTTGCTTTATGAGTTAAAAAACGAATAAAATACCTTTAGTTCAGCACATAAAACCCCAGCTTCCATTATCCCTTCAGTTAAATTTACTCTTTCCCTAACTCTCTAACGGTCACCAAGCACCGGCATACACACCTGCTTGCAGTTAAAAATCCCTAAACCAAAAACCACCACTTTTTAAACTCAATTCACAATTTTATTTTTCCGAAAAAAATTCCCAAAAAATAGACATAAAATCAGTGCAAAAAACCCCCGAAACCAAAAATCAAAATTCACACACATGTGCGCGACAAATTAAAGCATCAATTGAAATCAATGCACGGCGATAATAATAGAACAGGACAAATCAAAAAGGATAATCACGGCCTCCGATATTGCGAACACAATCAGTAACAACAAATAATAATAATAAATACTACAACAACAACGACGACGACGACGACGAACAAATCAATGATGACAATGATAATAATGACAGCGATTTCAATGATGACGAGAACGTGGACAAGGACGACGATGACGACGACGATAAAAGAGGGAAGCATGTTTTGCCCAGCAAAAAATGGGATAAAAATGAAATGAACCCATTACGCACGCCACCAGAATGGACGCACGAATTACCCCGTTATGGGCCACAACAATTGAGACCGAAAGGATACAGACAGACCGAACGACAGACAGACACACGACAAACACGCCACGGAAAAATGAGGAGGAAAACCTCTTAAAAAATGGGTTGAAACAAACAAACAGTTTTGAAATTCTAAACTCACAACCTTAAAATTATCAAAGGACACGAATTCACACACACACACACGCACCCCTTACTGGTCTGAATCCTTTTCTACGTTGAAAATTAAGGGTTTTTTTTTTTTGAAAACTGCGCAAAAAACTAAAAAGCGATGCAAAATTTTACTAAAAAATAGACACATTTTCACCCAAAAACAAAAAAGAAATTACGCTGGCAGAAATTCAATGAACAAAGACGGCACACCAGTGAAAATAGACCCAATGACAGGATAACAAAAGGACCTACGAAACAACAACAACACACACACAAACAATTCATTTGCAACAATACAAGCGTACAAATGAAAAATTCGCAACTCGTGCGTGGTTAATTGTTGCATTTTTTCGGTCGATGTTGCTGTTGTTTCTAGGCTGCTCCCGAAGAGACGCACGCTAGAAAAATGACTGATGTTTTATTGATTATAGGGTTAGATTGAACACGACTAACGACAGGATGAAAGGATAAACGCTCTCATGTGTGTGCGCACACTTTGAGCATGTGCCACACACCACCATCAACAACAACAACTTGCGTGTAAAAAAAAGATTTAAAATTTCTGTAAATTCTAACAAATTTTTGAAACACTTTTTTCAAAGGCTCATGTTTGGGGTGAAAATAACGATTTTTTACTTACAACCCACACCAGGCTGGCTATTTATTGGCCATACTTATCCTGTTCATCCCTGCACAAAAAAATATAGACAAGCTGCAGTTTTAAACAGAAAAAAGTTGTCCTAAAATAGTGGGTGGTCAAGGTAACTTATGGCGTTTTCGTTTCTGAAACAAATTTAACCCTCTCAAAGGGTAATTTTATATAGAAATGTCCAATTTTTGGTAAATATTGTGTCCTTTAAAGGACAAAAAAGTGGCCTTATTTTTTTAAGTGAAACTAAACGAGAATTATATCGTTTTCGTTTCTGAAGTAAAAATTACCCTCTCAGGGGGTTACATTAAGATAACAAAATGGCACATTCTAGGTGTTCTAAATGAAATGAGTTACTTTTTAATACACTCCATTCTAGCGTTTAAAAACAAAAGCAAAACTGGAAGGCTCATAAAACAGTAGCTTTTAGTATCCCCTTCACTGTTAATTTACAAGGTCAAGGGATGTATGGCGTTTTCGTTATACACTTTTTTTTGGTAAATATGTTGTCCTTTAGGAACATTAAAGTGGTCATGACTTGTTGTGTGATATAAGACGTGAATTATAGCGTTTTCGTTTCTAAAGAAATGGATACCCTCTCAGGGGGTAGCATTACAATTTAAATTGCACTTTTTCGGTGTTCTAAATATTATCAGTAGTATTTTTATATACTCCATTCTATCGTGGAGAGTTTCAAATAAAAGTAAAACTAATAAGCTCAAAAAACCGTAGCTTTCAGTATCCCCTTACAATAAATTTACAACGTCAAGAGAACGTATGACGTTTTTGCTTCTGAAAAAAATGTATCTACTCAAAGGGTAATTTAAAAAAAAAACCCCAGTTTTTTTTTTTTGGTAAATATGTTTTCTTTAATTCTCAAAAAAGTGGCCATAACTTGCTGAGTAAAATTAATGGAGAATTATGGTGTTTTATTTCTGAAGAAATGATCAGCTCTCAGGGGGTAACATTAAAAAAATAAAATTGCACTTTTTCTAAATGGAATGAAAAACTTTTTTTAACAGTCCATCCTAGAATTAACAAAACAAAAGTATTTCTGATAAGCTCATAAAACTGTACCTTTCAGTATCCCCTTCACTATAAATTTACAAGGTCAAGGAAACGTATGGCGTTTTCGTTTCTGAAAAAAAATGTTATCTACTCGAAGGGGAATTTTAAAAAAAGTGTTAAGCACAAAAAAGTGTTCGTGAGTTGTTGGGTGATATTTAACGAGAATTATAGCGTTTTCGTTTCTAAAGAAACGGATACCCTCTCAGGGGGTAACATTAAAATCTAAATTGCACATTTTCGGTGTTCTAAATAGA
Organism: Hydrotaea diabolus; assembly: GCA_963513945.1. Classification (NCBI taxonomy): domain Eukaryota; kingdom Metazoa; phylum Arthropoda; class Insecta; order Diptera; family Muscidae; genus Hydrotaea; species Hydrotaea diabolus. The sequence goes on along the minus strand of OY740720.1, from coordinate 142,664,511 downwards.
ATGACTTACTTTTTTATATACTTCTTTCTATGGTGATGAGTTTAAAAACAAAAGTGAAACTGATAAGCTCACTGTAAATTTACAGGGGAAAATATTAAAAAAAATTTTGAACCTTTTCGGTAAAAATATTGCCCCTTCATGAATTGAACAAATCTTCATAAAATAGTGATTAATCAAGAAAACATATTGTTTCTGCTTTTGGAAAAAATATTCACCACTTAGAGAGTCGTATTAAAAACTGGCACCTTTTCGTTGATAATAATGCTCTTTTTTAATGAACAGAAAATATTGTCTACGAAATTTATGGCATTTGCGTTGCTGATAATAATTGTTTGCCTAACAGGGGGTAAAATATAAAAAACTGTGAAATTTGTCAATGAAAATATTGACCTTTAAAGAGCATAAATTGTTGAGTGGTAAAGAAATCATATGACGTTTGCGTTTCTGAAGAGAATATTACCACCTTCTGGATTAATATATAACTACGTTTGATTTTCTTTGGGGAATATATTACCCAGTACTAAACCAAAAATTTAGTCATACAAATATTGGATGATCAAGGTAATTTATGGCGTTTTCGTTTCTAAGGAAAGTGTTACCGTCTCTAGGGTGTAATATTAAAAAAGATTGCATTTTTTGGTAAAAATATATTTGATAAATCGAAAATAAATGGTCATAAAACATTCTGCTTCTGAAGAAATATATAAACCTTTTAGAGTGATATTTATAAATTTGTACCTTTACGATCAAAATATTACCCTTAAATGGAAAGAAAAAAGTGTTCTTGGAAATTTTTTTTCGCGTTTTCGTTTCTGAAAAATTTAAGATTATCAGGGGGAAATATAGGAAATAATTTTGCACTCCGGCAAAATATTACAAATTGCGTAATTAAACCCTGTTTCTAAATTTAGTTTTCCGAATTTATTTAAAACTCTCGTTGAAAATATCATCCTTTAAGGAGCCGAAAGGGTTCTAGGCTATGAATGGCATTGTTGTTCCAAAATAGGAAATAATTTTGCACTCCGGCAAAATATTACAAATTGCGTAATCAAACCCTTTTTCTAAATTTTGTTTTCCGAATTAATTTAAACTTCTCGTTGAAAATATTGTCCATTAAGGAGCCGAAAAGGGTTCCTAAAAAAATTTACTCACTCAGGGGAAGTACTTTAAAAATCAATATTTTCAGAAAAAATATATAGCCCTTTAATGAAAAAAACACAAAAGCCGTTTGACTGTTACTCAAAAATCCTCTCGTCATGACTGTTTTAGAACAAATACGAGTAGCATCCAATTCGAGTTATTTATAAAATATGGCTCCTCAACCTCTCGTTTGTCTTGACGTACTCAGTACTTGATTTGGTCTAAAAACCTTCCTCTAGATGCTAAAATCATGAAATCTTGCATCCTTACTCCACTTTGTCCCTTTACTGGGTTCTGTGTTCCCTGTAGGATACTAATGCACCCTCATAGAGTGGTAATTTAGTGTGAACTTTAAAGAGGTGGCAGCATTGGCCCATTTTTCTTAAAAAATGCTGCAAAGCTCCATTTTGGTTCACGGTAAGTTCTACAGAGGAAACCATTTTTTGTGGCCTGAGTTTGGACAATATTTTTTTTTTTGGGCAGGACAAATCATCAAAATCGATATATTTCGCTCCACAATCGATCTTTTGCGCTCTATGTTCGGTAATGTTGTTATTGACAGCCTATGTCCTATGTGGAAAGAACTGGCTATTGTGGCATCACCAAGATCGCTGCACGTGTTGTCAGTCGTTTCGGCAATTAGACTCTTTTTCTGTGGTTAGGCATTAAACTGTCAAGATTTTTTTTTGTAATTAACAAAAAATTATTTACTTTTAATTAATGCAATGTTATTACCTGGTAATGAAAATAGTTAGTAATTTGTTTCATTATTGATAAGTATCAGTATCTTTAGCGTAGGATTCACGCTGAGCGTGATGATGGAATTACCTTTTCGCTTAAAGTAATGGGATATCATTACGTTGTAATGTACCCATGGAAAATCATTAGTTTCATGCTTAGAATTTATGGTGAGGGTAATGAGACATCGTTATCTGTTAACGCAAATGGTAATATAATTATAGTAATGTTTGTAAGTCATTATTTTTTCGCTTCCAATTCATGCTTAAAGTAATGAAAAATGCTTTTGTTGCTCTCTTGGTTATGTCATTATTGCTAAGACATTTTTTGTGTTTAGAAGTGAGTAATGCTGAGATTAAGGAGATTTCATTCTATGGTAGGGCTAGTGGTAATTCCTGTGTATTGGTAAGTCATTACTTTTTGCTTATACTTAGTTTATGCTTAGCGTGGAAGGATGTCATTACTTGGTATTAGGTATTCATGATGGAGATAATCAGATGTCATTCTCTGCAATCACATTATTTTTTGCTTGGGATTAATAAGATGTCATTACCTGGTAATGAAAGTGGTAATGTATTTATGACATTTTGTAAGTCTTTTTTTTGCTTACAAATGAGAATTTTTTCCTGAAAGGAATGAGATGGCATTACTTGGTAATGGGCATGAAAAATCAATAGTTTTTCCTTAGGGTGAATGAGATGTAATTACCGGGTAATGAACGTGGTAATATATTCTGAGTATTTTTTTTGCTTACAATTCATGCTGCGGGAAATGAGATGTCATTACTTTGTAATGGACATGAAAACTCATTTGTTTCTTATTTGAACTTCATGGTAAAGGTAATAGGATGTCATTATCTGGAGGGGCAAATGATGATTTAGTTACTTTTTGCTTATTGATCTGCCTGAGGAAATGGGATATCATTTCCAGGTTATGAAAATGGCAATTTTGTATGCTATTTTTCTTGTTAGTTATGCTGCTGTTAATCGGAAGGCATTGCCGAGAAATGAAAATGGTAATGAGTTACACTTTGCAAGGTCTGGCTGGCTTTCTTTAGTTGTTTTGTGTAAAAAAGTCAGAAATTAAAAAAAAGATAGTGTTAAGTCTTCGGCCTTATTCAGGACCAGTTTTTGATTGAAAGGTTTTCGATGGCACATCATTAGTGGAAAGTCATTAGTTTCTTGTTTGGACTGCTCGTTAAAGGTAATGGGATGCCCTAATGAGATAAGGCAAATGATGATTTGGTTACTCTTTGCTTATTAATAATGCTGATAGTAATGAGTTGCCATTGTAAGGTAATTTTTATTAATATTATTTCCTTAGAATTTCTGCTGCTTATAATCAGAAGGCATTACCGAGAAACGAGAATGGTAGTGAGTTATACTTAAGGTCTTGCTGGATTTCTTCGGGTTAAAACTTTTCTTTGAAGTATTTTGTATAAAAATGTTAAAAATTTATAGGGACTTCGAACTAGAACTGGACCAGGTTTTCATTTCCACGATAATCTTTATAAGTTGGATTGGCTTCAAACACATCCCTTTAGACCTATCTCCAATTTGTCTGTATACCCGACATTATTTGTATTCCATTTCAATTCATTTCAAACTTTCGATTCCAAATTAGTAATAAAAGATAAACAACACAAGTGCGTAACAAGTAATTACTCAAAGAATTCTACCATTCCCAGGCTACCCATACCCCATCTTTTAGTCATTCCTGCCCCCCAGAGAAGCAATTAAAAAGCCACCCATTTCCATGGAAAGTATTGTCCACCCACTCGTTGCTTTTGAAAGAGAAGCGAATTGCCAGCAACAACAACCACGGCACAAAAAACATGTCATAAGATCAAAAACTTGTAATAAAGGACTCAAAATTTCCCCAAAAGTAAAGAATCCAACATTTTCTTTTGAAACCCCACACTCGCCCAAAAGAAAAACAATCGTCTATAGAAAACAAGTTTTTTTTTATATTCCCGAAGAGTTACCATGGAGGCCTACTGCAACCGAAAATGCTAGAGTCGGTGAGTTAGAGGTGCCTTCCCGTTTTTCGGAGGAGTGGGTGTAATTCTTCACTAAGTAAAGCAACGCCGAAAAAAGTGATAAAGAAAAAAATTAAAAGCAAAAAAATAAGAAAAATTACCCAAAACAAGTGACCCTATGACAGAAAAGTTTCTTCTTTTCTTTTTTTGTACTCGGGCATGTGGATGGTCGGTCGCTGGGTTGACATTAACGAAATGCTTAAATAGCGCTTTTGTCCTTAATGTCAACCCCGTGTTTTGTGTTTGGGGTTTTCTTTTTATTCTCTTCTTTTTTTTTTAAAGATGGAATGCTTTTTCAGTTGGCCTGACTCGCCACGTTCCGGCTCGGCTCGGTTATGTAAATGAGTTTTCATTATACAATTTTCTGAAAAGATGAAAAATAAACACAAAGTACCCAAGTACAAAAAAAGAAAAATAAGCAATGCTTTCATTTTTTTTTTACTCCTGCTGATGATAAATTAAAAATAAAAGTAATGAAAACAAGTTTAGATGAGATGTACGGAGTATTTATTTTTCTGCTTAAATATGATTTTTATGACAAATTTTGTTGGCCCTTGGTGGGGGGAGGGGAATGGGTTGGGTGGTCGTCACATCGCTGGCGGGAGAAAATTGGAATCACTGGCCTTTATGGTGCACAGATTTGTGTCTAAAAATTCTCTTTCTGAGAGTTGTTCTCCCTGCATTTGCCCTTTATGAGCTGATAGGAGATCAAGAGTTGTCGCATGTTACATCGCAGGAAAAACTGCTTCTTTAGAATCAGGTTTGTAAGTAAATATATACAGCTGGTTTTTGTAAGCTTAAATAATTTAATTGTGGAATATCCTTCTTTAGTACCTTTGCTAGAAATATTCAACGACAATCCATTCATTCTTAACAAACAGAATGCTGTGAAATCATGGTTTACATTTTTGCACATACGCCGAAATCAAGTCTTCCCAACTTCGAAGCCGTCTAGAATTACTTTGTCATGGAGAAAAGTATTTCAAATTTAAATTGGAGAAACGTATTTCAACTTATTTTCTCCCCCATTCAGAGAGTGGGAGAGTTAAACTCGACAATTTAGAGAAAAATATAAATCTAACCTGTGTTATTAGCAAATACTTATAGTCAGTTTCTCAATAATGCAAAGGGTAATGACTTGTCATTACCAGTAAATGTAAATGGCAATGAGTTGTTCTAACCGAGTTCATGTTAGGATTTTATTCCTTGCTTTAATATTTTTCGACATTTTGAAAACCTGTTCTCAATTATGCATAAGGTAATGAGTTTCCCGTTCCTGTTAGGGTTTTATTCATTACTCAATATTTTTAACAATGGTCGAGAAAACTAATGCTGTTGTATTTTGCTAACCTGTATTATAAGCTAGTACTTGTTAGTTTCTCAATAATGCATAAGGTAGTGAGTTCCCATTACCAGATAATGTAAATGGTAAGGAGTTTTACTAACCGAGTTCCTGCTAGGGTTTTATTCATTACGCAATATTTTTACCAATGGTCGGGAATACTAATGCTGTTGTATTTTGCTAACATGTATTTTCAGCTAGTACTTGTTAGTTTCTCAATAATGCAAAGGGTCATGAGTTGTCATTACCAGATATTGTTAATGGTAATGAGTTGAACTAACCGAGTTCTTGTTGGGGTTTAAATCATTGCTTTAATGATGATGTTTCATTTTGCTATCCTGTATTATAAGCAAGTGTTTGTTAGTTTCTCAGTAATGCATAAGGTAATGAGTTCCCATTACTTGTTAGTTTCTTAATAATGCATAAGGTAATGAGTTCCAATTACCAGGTTCAAGTTGGGGTTTAATTCATTGCTTTAATGATGATGTTGCATTTTGCAACCCTGTATTATCAGCAAGTACTTTTTGTTAGTTTTCTAATAATGCAAAGGATAATGTAATGCCATTACCATATACTGTAAATGGTAATGAGATGTACTTACCTTGTTTTTGTTGGGGTTTTATTCATTGCATTAATATTTTTGTATCGGCGATCGAGAATACGGATGGTCTAGTATTTTCCTTACCTGTATTATCGGCAAGTACTTGTTGTTAGTTTCTCCATAATGCATAATGTAATGAGATAATGTAAATGGTAATGAGTTTTACTAACCGAGTTCCTGTTGGGGTTCTATTTATTACTCAATATTTGTGACCAATGGTCGAGAATAGTGATGCTGTTGTATTTTGCTAACCTGTATTATCAAAAAGTACTTGTAAGTTTTTCAATAATGCATAAGGTAATGAGTTCCAATTACCAGATAATGTAAATGGTAGTGAGTTGTACTAACCGAGTTCTTGTTGAGTTTTTATTCATTGCTTTAATATTATTTGACATCTTTCCAGCCTGTACTATCAGCAAGTAATTGTTGCTAGTTTCTCAATAGTGCAAAGGGTCATAAGTTGTCCTTACCAGGTAATGCCATGTGGTAATAAAGTGTACTAACCGTTTAACGTTGTGGTTTTATTCATTGCTTCAATATATTACAACCAATGGTCGAGAATACTGAATCCATTGCATTTTGATAACCTGCAGTATCAGCAAGTACTTTTGATTAGTTTTTCAATAATGTAAAGGGTAAGGTGCTGTCATTACCAGTTAATGTAAATGATAATGAGTTGTACTAACCTAGTTCTAGTTGGGGCTTTATTCATTGCATTAATAATTTTGTACCGGTGATCGAGAATACTGATGCTGTTGTATTTTGCTAACCTGTATTATTAGCAAGTACTTGCTGTAAGTTCCCGAATAATGCAAAGGGTAATGAGTTTTCATTTCCAGATAATGTAGATGGTAATGAGTTGTCCTAACCGAGTTCATGTTGAGGGTTTATTCATTGCTTCAATATTTTTCGAAATTTTGCTAACCTGTATTATCAGCAAGTACTTGTTGTAAGTTTCCCAATAATGAAAAGGGTAATGAGTTTCCATTACCAGATAATGTAAATGGTAATCAGTTGTCCTAACCGAGTTCTTGTTGGGGGTTTATTTATTGCTTCAATATTTTTTCGAAATTTTGAAAACCTGTATTATCAGTAAGTAATTTTGATTAGTTTTTTAATAATGCAGAGGGTCATAAGTTGTCATTACCAGATAATGTAAATTATAAGGAGTTTTACTAACCATGTTCTTTGTTTGGGTTTTATGCATTGTTTTAATATTTTCTGACCAATGGTCCAGAATACTGATGCTGTTGCATCTTGCTAACCTGTATTATCAGCAAGTGCTTGTTGTTGGTTTCTCAATAATGCAAAGGGTCATGAGTTGCCATTGCCAGTTAATGTAAATGGTAAGGAGTTTTACTCATGGAATTTTTGTTGTAGTTTAATTCATTGCTTCAATATTTTTCTACCGATGGTCGAGAATACTGATGTTGCATTTTGCAGAAGCTTTGAGGAACTTTAATTCATTTACGAGGTGAAACTCCAGCTGAAAAGTTTCAGTTTTTTTCACCAAATCTTTTGCAGAAGCTTTGAGGGACTTTAAGCATTTATTTATGAGGTGAAACTGCAGCTGAAAAGTTTCAGATTTTCTCACCAGATCTTGAAATTTGAAAAATTTTGTAAACGTTGCGACCTTTCGTCATGAGAAAGATTTAGTTTTAGTCCTTCTGAGTCATTAGTGACTCTTTTGCTAGTGGCAGATACGAGGGCATATCAATAACTCTGACTTTTCGAATAAAACACAGTTTTTTTTTTGCAAAAAAAATATTTTTGCATTTCATATAACTACGAGGGAAGTTGGAAAAGTGCCGATATTATTGATATGCCCTCGTAGCTCTGTTAAAATATTCACTATTTTCAAATAACTCTTCTCTTATGCAGTAAATGCATCAGATTGCTTCCCCCACTTCCGTGTTAATTTCAATTTAATAGAAGACAAAGACGTTTCATTCTTTACAATTTTATAGAGGACCACAATTTTATTTTGCATTTGTACACCCACCACAACCGTCCAATGAATAAGAGAAGGACAATGATTTGAATCTCACACAATGCGTTCGGTTCTGCTTAAAATGTGAATTAAGAGTTTTTAACTCATAAAAATGGTGGAATTTTAATGGAAAATGCCGCCAAACAGAAATAACAAATGTTCATTCTTTTCTATGGCCACGGCCGCCTCCCCTACCTCCGCCCAGGACACTCAACATTTTGCCTTCGTCATTTCTCAGCACCGAACAATGGGAACATTTTTGGAAATTTTGGAAAGGATATGTAAGCGTTCAACCAAACTTCGTTGTTAATGCTGATGTTTCTGCTGCTGACGCAGTTGATTTGGTGGCTAGGACGAGGAGCGCAGTGAAAGTTATAAGTTGGAGGTTGAAAATGTCGTCTAATGTTTTTTATCAGAGTTAGGGAAAACTTTTTCTCCTCCGGCCTTTTTTCTCTAATAACAAAGCTAGAGTGTGACTCAGCCATCTTCATACAAAAGTTTTGGATACGGATCGGTTTTATGCTGATCGTACCGGACTTCTACAGGAAACACCAGCCAGGATTTTAACAAAATAGATTTTGAAACCTCTTTGCACTTTTCAACAAAATAGATTTTAAAACCTCTTTGCACTTTTCAACAAATTACAATTTTAGAACTCCTGTAGAGACAATTTTTTTTTAGTTTTTTTTGAAGTAATCTTAAATATTGAGTGTCCATGAAGGTAGCTGCTGTGCATATTTGGCTGTCAGTTTTGGCCCCCACCTTTGTAGAATTTAGAACCTCTTCGCACTGTACAACGAAACCAACTTTTTAAAATTCCCCTAGAGACAAAAACTGTTAGCCTTTGAAGTAATCGAAAATTTAGAGAGTGTCCATGATGCGCGGTTCGGTTTTGTCTGTCAGTTTTGGCCCACGCCTTCGTCTTGTGCGAATGGCTCTGCTGGTATCAAGGCTCATGAAGATGTTGGCTTGGATCGTTTATGCCACGGCACCTGGGAACCAGCTAGTAGGTGGACTTCGCATCTGGTTTTTTACACACAACCATCAATTTGGGCCCAGTACGAATTGAGGAGATTATTCCAATCAGATTTCAACTGAACCAATAACCTGGTAGCCACTCCTACTTCTTCTTGAGGATGGTTTTTTTTACTAACTTGTAAGCTCTTTGGGATTAAGTAAGAGTGACTATCTGCCTGTAAGGCCCACCTTGTGTCCTCTAAGAGTGTTATTTCGTACTTTTATTAAAACAGTGGAGATGTCAATCTAAGATCTGGTGGAATCTGGTGTGTTTAAAACACGGACGTCAATTTAGGCCCAGTATAAATAGAGGAGATTACTGCAACAAGATTCGAATTGAGCAAATTACCAGTTTTGTTTTTCGAGGTTGAGCTCCTACTGGGCTACTGCCCGCTTTCTGCGATTAAGTCAGAATGATTATTTGCCTGCTAGGCCCTCCTAGTGTCCTCTGAGAGGGTTATGTTGTGCTTCTATTGAAAGATTGGATATTTCTATCTAAGATTTCTACATTGGCTGGAGTCGATGGAGTGTTAATCGTTCTCTACCAAACAATATTATTTTGAATATTTGTGTAAATACCCTTTTGCTGAACAAAGTTACCTCTGATTCTGTATCTAGTTACCCCTGATTTAAAAGAAAAACACCTAGAGGTTTTCGTTAACTTCCAGTACGACCCTCGTAGATGCTTAAATGCCTAATAATAATGGCGAAAAAAGCATAGGATAAATTGAATATAACAAAATGTAAAACAGGAAAAACAAAACTACCATTAACACCGACATTAAGACATCCTGCACAGATAAAAAAAACAAGAAACTTTTTTAAAAATTCGGCCGAAATCACAGTTTACCTCCGATTCAGTGCAGTTAAAACAAAAACTCTCACAATGCAGACTGCTACAAATGATTGCGCAAGTTAAAGTTGATCTCAAAAACAATAGTAGTGCTTTTGTTTAAGCCCTAATAAATACGATTGTAACCTTGGTGAACCTTTCAGTCTTATTTGGGCCGCCCTGTATCTTCTGGAAATTTCGCTGTTGAACTTGTCTCTTGGTTTTTCTAGTGGACCAATTTTTGGATAACAGGCCCCAGACTAGCTGAATGCTATCCGATGTTTTTCAAGGTGGTAGTTTCAAAGTCAAAAACTATTTTAAATCGAAGCTGTAGCAACCTGCTTTCCTCATTTATGTACTTCTTAAGCTTTCTTCTTATATTCTTTCATCGCAAGCTGCGCTTCCAAAAATGTGTCTCCTACTACGAACAAAAAACATATACTCGTATTGTTGAGGTGACTGCCCCTGGCCGAAGAGTTTCGGGTCAATCCGGTACATAGAACCGGCAGCCGTGGGATTGTCTCCTTCTAATGCCCTTTGACATCTCGACGTTCCCCATTGCGGTAGGGCATAGCAACACCAATTCCTCTTGCTGCCATTGTTTTTGTACGGCCTCCCATGAACGGTTAAAAATAAAAAGTTGGCATTCTAATGAAAAATTGCCGAATAGTCGGAAAAGAAAGTAATAATAACGAAACAATGGACTTGAGCGCAGGAATTTGTCAGTAACGTTAAGAAAAATCGCGGCTAATTTTAATTTTTCTTTCCTTAACAGAAGAAAAGCGAAAATGAAAAAAAACAGCTCATCTAGCAAATATTTCGAAGGACAACGAGGAAAGAAAGGTGTGGGGGAAAGGTTTTCGTTTGGCTTGATTATTTATTTTTTCGCTGGTTTTAAACCAAACTCGAAGGGCCAAATAGTCCCCCACACACAAAAAAAAAAGAAAGATGAGTTGCTTAGTTAATATGCCTACTGAAGCTGGTGTTGCCAATGCACGTTCTCCTCTAGCCCAGTTAGTCCGACCATCCATCCATCCGACCGGCCGTCTCTGGGGGTGCTATGTCATTTATACATCAACATTCAGGCCATGATTATAAAACGAAACGAAACAGAGTGAGAACCCGAAAAAGAAAAGAATAACAGCCAACTTTTTTTCTGCTGATAAATAATGACCCGGCACAAAACTGGTCGAGAGATGAGGAATTCTTTTTTTTTCGTCCAGTTTCTAAACGCATTTTTCTCAGTTTCCATGGTCGAGGGTTTCCATTGTCTTCTTCCTGTTGGACTGAGCTCAAGTTTTTTTTTGGTACGAAATGAAAAAGTTTTGCTTGTGTGTTGCGAGTGTCCCTAATTTAAGGCAAGGCGAAATAAACAAAACTTAAAAGTCTACCTAAGAATCCTTAAAAAATAACCCCCCCCCCCCCTCTCCACCCGAAAGAATGCTGCGATAGAAAGTTTTAAATTATGGAAACGAATGACTGTTGGAGTAGTTTTGTAGTACTATTTGGTCTCTTGATTAACGTGGTCGTCCCCTCTTGGATTTGTTTACAAAGGATTTGCCCCTTGAAATATAATTTTCTAAGAGTCAGAACGGAGTTAAAGTTTTGTGGTGGGACAGTGGTAAAGCGGGTAGTGTAAAGCAGGTTCAAAGTGCATCAGACTATAGTGCTTCTGATTCAAAGTAAAATTAAACTTTATTTTTTTTTGCCATTTTTCTAAACAAGAAAATCGGTAACCATAAAAACATAAATACAGGGTGGAGCGCGGTAGTTTGCGTTTTTGCACTGCAGGCTGTGGCGGTTCTGTTGGTTGAAGAGAGTGGAGAGTATGCGTGGCTTATAGTAGCTGACGGGAGATTTGTATTCGTCTGCCTTTCAGTTGTCATTTTGTGTTGAAGCGTATTTTTCAACTGCGTTTGGTTGAGGCAAATGTTTTCTGCACGGCCTATCTCTTTGAGGGGTGATGATTACTGGCCGGCACATTCACCAGACCCATGCGATTTTTTCCTTTGGGGTTACCTGAAGTCGTAGGTGTATATCTACCGTCCCAACACCTTGGAAGGCCGAATTAACAATATTGAGGCTGAAAATGGAACAATGCCAGTCGAAATGCTTGTTAGAGTTCATGAAAACTTCAGAAAACGTATGCAGTAGCAGTGCGTCGATAGCGAAGGTCGACATTTGCCAGATACACTATTTAAAACCTTTTAATTTAAAAATTCCCTTACTCTAAAAAAAAAATTAATTTTCCTAAGGTTCATAATTTTTTTTATTTCATCCTCCCTGTCTGTCATTCGAGTGATTAAATTTTAAAGGGTCGTGTTCCACTTCCTTTGAGAAATTGTCTTCCTGTTAGCTCTTCCAGTTAGCTTGGTGAATCTTCACCTAGACCTTTTTGAAATATTCTTTAAATCCGACCGGTCCTCAACCAAGGACAAGTGCATTTCCGAAAAGTTACTTCCACTGTGTGCTGCTACAAATCTCCGAGAATCATCTGAACCAGATTTGACGCTCGACTTTTTGTTCATTTCCTTCTACCAGCCAGCCAGGTACTATCATGGATCCCCGCTACCAAAAAATAACATTCTCCTGCAGTGAAAATAAATTACACTACTCAACAAAATGAAAAAAATTTCATGTACTCCGGATGCGATAATTTTTTCTGTGTAGATAACCTTGACATGAGCTCGAAAAACGCAATAAAAATTTTTTTTTTCGTTTGGTTTTTGTTTTATTTTTTTTTTTTTTAATTTTAAAAATTGTTTTTTGGTTAATTTGTTTCGTCCGGCATAACTCGGGAACCACTAGCCCGATTTAATTGAATTAAATTTTAAAAAATTTAAAATTACAACTCCCTTAATCTGTTCATATATTGTTTTCCTATACAAGCAACAGTTTTCAAGTTAAAAATGAATATATAAAGGAAAAAACTTATTTTTTGCCTAAAGATTTAAATTTTTTTTTTTTAAAAATCCATAAAAAATCCAAAATGAAAAAAATGTCAAATCTTATTACTTTTACGTAAAGTCACATAACCTATGACCAAATGAGACAAAGATCATGAAAATCGATGCACGCGTTTCGCTTTTATTCGCAATTGAGTAAAGGTATGAATTTCAAAAATTTGCTCGACATATGCATATGCTTTGTCAATGGTAAGGTTTTTTCTTTTTTATTACAAAAAAAATTAAAATTTGTTGGGTGACAAAAATATATGACTTTAGCAAACCTTTACTCAATTGCGAATAAAAGCGAAACGCGTGCATCGATTTTCATGATCTTTGTCTCATTTTGCTCATAGGTTATTTTTATTGCGTTTTTCGAGCTCATGTCAAGGTTATCTACACAGAAAAAATTATCGCATCCCGAGTACATTTTGACTGTTGGCTAGTGTTATCTTCTATTGAAGTCTAGCCACCAGAATTGAAATGTATCCCAGTGAACTATTCCGTATTGCTATCTGGATTTTTCTACCCGTTCAAGAACTAAAATTATTTAATTTTGAATTGTGTGCTACTTTTAAAGGGACTGTTAGAAATCTTGAAAAAAAGTCAGTATCATATTCCGCGGAAAAAATTAATCGCTTTACTCTTGAACAACTTTTGGAAACACAACTTATATTCAAAATCAATGATGTGTAGCCTAAACAGTTTATGCAAGCATTTATAAGGATTTTCGTTCAAAACATCGCACCCACCAAAGGCTTGTCAAATTGGAAACACTTTTTTGTGCCCCTAAAATTGGAGGACGATCATTGGATTCTACAGGTTTGTAAGCTATCTCACCTAGGCCATGTCATCTAGAATTTGACGATTTGACGTCGCTAGACCTCTTGTGTGGGGTAAGGCCCTTAAAGCCTATATCGAGCAAGCCTTTCGTGATATACTTATAGAGCCAAAAACTGTAGCAAGGTCTTGCAAAGTTGGGTTTAGAAGCCTTTTTTGATATAGAGCCAGAAACTGTCGCAAGGTCTACCAAGGATACCACACTGCGAAGTTAGACGAGGCGAACACATTGAAATTATATTTCTTAAATATTTTTTACCATTATGGACAAATTTAATTTAGAGGAGTCGAAACTTAATTACCCTTCATAATGGATTACGGTCCAATATAAAAAAATTGTCAAGGTTGCGTGGCTCCGGTCTCCTTACTCTCATACCAACAGAATATCTGCTAACTTATATTGTCACATCGCTATTAGATTACGAGTTATAGCTTTTTAATGTTCAGGGTTGTATGAGCTGAACGACGCCCTTTTGTCCAGTTTTACCATAATTTAGTTTATAATAATTTCCTAGTCATTGATTTTATACCGTCATGTTTTTTGAAATTTCTTAAAAGGGGTCGGGGCTCCGCCCACTTTTGCCTGGGTGCGTTTCGTTCATCATATCCTTAGATAGATATTGCCCTTTTAAGTAAGCGATGCCACGCCCTTTTGTCCAGTTTTACCATAAACTAGCTTACAATAATAACCTAGTCACTGATTTTACTCCGTTGAAATTTTATAACAATTGGTCCATTACTTCGGCCTTAAATGCGATATTATTAAAGGGGCGTGGCCCCGCCCACTTTTTCACCAGGATGTGTTTCGATCCATTTGAACATCATATGTTCCAAATATCATCGTCAAAGCTCTACTAATTTATGAGATAGTGTATTTTCAGGTTTAGGGTTGAGTGGGCGATGCCACGCCCTTTGTCCAGTTTTACTTTAAATCAGTTTATAATAATAACCTTTTCATTGATTTTATTCTGCTAAAGTTTTATAACGATCAGTCCATTACTATGGGCATAATTGCGATTTTTTAAAGGGGGCGTGGTACCGCCCATTTTTTCACCAGAATGTGTTTCGATCCATTTCAACATCATGTGTTCCAAATATCATCGTTATATCTCCAGTAATTTGTGAGATAGTGTCCTTTTAAGTTGAGGGTTGAGTGGGCGTTGCCACGCCCTCTTGTCTAGTTTTACCATAAATCAGTTTATAATAATAACCAAGTCATTGATTTTATTCAATTGAAATTTTAAAACAATCGGTCCATTACTTTGGCCTTAAATGTGATTTTTTAAAGGGGCGTGGCCCGCCCTCTTTCCACTGGCATGTGTTTCAATCAATGTTTAAATCATATGTTCCAAATATTATCGTTATGTCTCTAACAGTTCATGAGCATTGATCTTTTTAAGTTGAGGATTGTGCCACGCCCTCTTGCCCAATTTCACCCTAACGTAGTTTAATGATTGCTTTTTCATTGAGTTCATTCTGCTTAAATTTTATAACGACCGGTCCACCTTCCGTGGCACCTCTACATTATTCAGCCCGGGTGTGTTTTGTTCCATGCTAATATCATATCGTTCCAAATAACTCGTATATCTCTAATAGGTTATGAGCTATGGTCTTTCTAATTTCAGGATTAGGTGGCCGGCGCCACGCCCTTTTGCCCAGTTTTACCAAAATTGAGTTTATAATAATAAACAATTCAATGATTTTATTCTATTAAATTTTATAACAACACTGTACAACACTAATTTTAACACATGAGCAAGACCTTATACACGTGAAACTAGAGGCTCTCTGGAGTAAAACTGCGTTTACAGTTTTTCATTCTCTGGTCATTTGTCCTTTTTAGAGGACTTTAAAGTTTTAAAGGACATTTAAATAGAAAAAAATATTTTATATATTTCTACTCATCCTACGATGCCGAGATAAAAAGCAAATGAAAGAGGAGACTCCCCTCGATTTGGCAAAAATATTTGTGTTATATCAGGAAAAAGGACTTTATTCAAGTCCTTTCAAAATTTTGTCCTTTAATATCCTTGAGAATTTCCAACCATTTCATCCAGAAAAAATATATGTTAAGGACATTAATATACGCTAACACGTTGCTGAATTTCATTTTACTCACGTTGTTAGTTTAGTGTACAAATAATTTCAAAATGTACTATAAAAAAATATATATATACGTAACTCCCTAATATTAACCAATTTTTTTTTAAAATAAAATCTAACACATGAACAAATGGATATACACATAAAACTGGAACCCCCGTGAATTAAAAGTACGGTCACAGTTTTTCATTCGGTGATCCGGTCTCCCCTTAAGAGCGCTTTTCAGTTACAAAGTGTTTTTGATATTTGTGCTTCCACTAATGACGGATGAAAATCGTTAGTGATCCCGAAATTGTACTAAAATTCTTACATCGTTTTCGTTCTCTTTAAAAAAACTCAGATTTATAAAGCAGGCCACAGAAGAATTGTCTGTTCTAAAACTGTTATGCAAATAAAAAGTGATTTTTTTTTGTTCTTTTTAACGTGAGAAATTAAAAAATAATAAAAAGTGAGTAAAAGTAAAACAAATTATGGAGTGCCCCAATCGCAATAAATTTTGTGTTGTCTGCGGACTATTTGTACCGAATCAAAAATCGCGAAAAATTACAAAAACCTTTGTGGAATGTTACGAACAATACTTTTTAATTAATTTTGTACCAAAAGTGTGGTATCAGCCTGAAGTTGTGTGTGGCTATTGTTATCGTGGTATACTAGGTTCGAATTCCGTTAACCGACACCAGCATCCGATAAAATATGTTTATGGTACCGATGTAAAGGAAACATATGCAAATATACGCAATATTCTTAAATTAATTAATTATGACCTTCATGGATGGGTGATTTGTTGTGATCTCAAAGTGGTTGCTATTTTACAAGGCTTAAAAAAGGATTTTCAAAGCATCAATGTTTCTTGTGTCTCTGGGAAGGTAGACATCGTGAATTACACTATACTGAAGATTATTCTCCCACCCCTTCATATAAAATTGGGGCTTATTCGAAATTTTATTCACGCTCTGCCTCGTGAAGGAGAAGCCATGATGCACCTTAAGACAATTTTCCCAAAATTAAGCAATGCCAAAATTGATGCTGGTAAGTTAAATAGGTATGTACATATAAACTTAAAAGCGAAAAATACTTATTTTTTTAGGTGTACTTAACGGACCACAATTAAAGAAATTGATAAATTGTAAGGAGTTTCCGAATTTTCTAACAACAGTGGAAAAAAAGCGTGGTATTTCTTCAAGGATGTAACAACAAATTTTTTGGGCAATAACAAATCTGAAAATTATAAGGAGATTGTTCGTAAAATGGTCCGTAGTTTTGGTGAAATGGTTTCAACATGTCACTTAAAATACATTTTTGGATAGTCACATTGATTTTTTCCCAAGCAACTTAGGTGATTTTAATGACGAGCATGGTGAACGATTTCACCAAGATCTTACCACAATTGAAAATCGCTTCCAAGGAAAAAATACTTGCCATATGTTGGCAGAGTATTGTTGGACACTTTGTCGCGATACCAATACTATTCATAAGCGCCAACAGAAATGTATACGGTTTACCTGAGAAGGACGCTAATATCGACATTTTTAAATAGTTTTTTATACTTATATACTTATGTAGTTACATAAACTTCTATCACATTAAAGGACAATGTAGTCATGAATTTGGTCAAGTTAAATTTTAATTTTGTACATGTTTAATATTAAAAGAAAAATAATTAATGGATTAATAAATAAATATTGTTGTCTTACACATAATTAGATATGTGACAGCCGTACAACTGCATCTGAAATTCTTGTCTTTGACTCCATATACATTGTATGTATATTAAAAGTTTTTGAATTTTGTATGAACCTTAAAACTTTAAAGTGCTTTTAAAAGGAGACTAACAAAGTGAGTACAATGAAATTCCGCAACGTGTTAGCGTATATTAATGTCCTTAACATATATTTTTTCTGGATGAAATGGTTGGAAATTCTCAAGGATATTAAAGGACAAAATTTTGAAAGTACTTGAATAAGGTCCTTTTGTCCTGATATAACAACACAAATATCTTTGCCAAATCGAGGGGAGTCTCCTCTTTCATTTGCTTTTTATCTCAGCATCGTAGGATGAGTAGAAATATATGAAATATTTTTTTTCTATTTAAATGTCCTTTAAAACTTTAGTCCTCTAAAAAGGACAAATGACCAGAGAATGAAAAACTGTAAACGCAGTTTTACTCCAGAGAGCCTCTAGTTTCACGTGTATAAGGTCTTGCTCATGTGTTAAAAAAAAAATTGAAATTTGTCTTACGGTGCAATCGGTCCATTTTACTTTGGCCTTTAATGTGATTTTTTTAAAGGGGGCATGGCACCGCCCACGATTTTTTAAAGGGGGCGTGACACATTTCTGTCTGGGTGTGTTTATTTCATGCCAATATCATAGCGTTCCAAATATCATCGTTACTCGTATATCTCTAATAATTAATGAGCTATGGTCTTTCTAATTTTAAGATTGGGTGGATGGTGCCACGCCCCCTTGTTCAATTTTACCATAACCTAGTTTATGATAATTTTCTAGTCGTGGATTTCATTCTGTTAAAAGTTTATAACGATTTAATATATGTGACAGCGCATAGAGAAAGGGACCTAAGGGTAAAAAAAAATCAATTTTCACTTTTTTTTTGATGTGGACAACATCTGAGCATCCAATCAGACCGATCCCATGCCCCAAAAGTGTTGCCTCCCACAGATATGCGCGTTTTATGAAAGTGAAGTCGACGATTCTAAGCTTAAATAGAAAGGGAACTAATCTTTACAATGGCTCTCCTGAACAAAACTTTTCATCAACTTTTCACTTTTTATTTTTTTTGATGTGGACAACATCTGAGCTTCGAATTAGACCGATCCCATGCCCCAAAAGTGTACCCTCCCACAGATATGCGCGTTTTATGAAAGTGAACGCGACGATTCTAAGCTAAAATAGAAATGGAACTAATCTTTAAAATGGGTCTCCTGAACAAAACTGGTTTTTAACCTTAGGTCCCTTTCTATTTTGCGCGTCACATATGTATTTTTGTATAGGGGGCGTGGCACCGCCCACTTTCTCACCAGGATGTGTTTCGCTTCATGCCAACATTATATCGCTCCAAGTGTGGTCGTCGTAATTTATAAGAGATAGTTTATGAGATATTGTTTTTTAAAAGTTCAGGGTTGTGTGGGCGGTACCACGCCCTTTTGTCCACTGAAAACCCCCGGTCTCTTGACACTAGTTGGTTGTGTCTCCCACTGTGGATGATTGCGATATTCTGGTATAACTCACAGTGCCAATTTGGCCTTATTGACCTGAAGTGATGCCGTGTTGTCCAGGTCACGGGCCTCCATATGGGAGCCCTTCCTAGCCATTTCGTCAGATTTTATGTTGTCTTATACGTCAATGTGTTCCGGCACCCAAATAATCCTAAGGCTTCATGTGTCAGGGAAGTCATTACCTCTGCATTCAGGATTATTTTTGTATTAACCATGGTAGATGTCAGGGATATAACCAACATTTTCGGGCTCTGATATTTTAGGCTCTATGGATAAGAGGCTTTTTGGATCTAATTTCGATGTGAGGTGGCTACCTTATCATTTGATTTCCACCAAATAAAGCCTTACAAACCACTGTCCCTTCAGTAGTTAATGAAATTAACAAATTGTCTGTGCTTGGATGGATACCTCTAGCCGACAATCAAATGATGAAATATTTACACGGCCGGGGAAAGGTAGCGAGCAACCGCCAACCAACCTGTAATCAGCAACCCCGTGTGTCGCATTAAAAAAAGAAGAAGAAGAAACAACAGCTCACAGCTCTACTCGCCAAGCTAATGAAACATAAAGAAAATAATTCACAGAATTTTCTTAAAAAAACGAAAAAACAAAAACAAGAAAATAAAAAACTAAAGGCTTTTGTTTTCAACTCGGATGCTCTGATGGAAAGTCTCCCAACCACAGCACACGCGCGCACACACACACCTACACAACGAATTGGCCGAGTTTTTCCCTTACAAAAAGGCCCAAGAAAATGACAGAAAACTGACAAACAACAACAACAGCGACAACGACGACTAAAAATGCGACTACGAGTAGTACAATGAGCAGGAAACTTTGCCAGAATTAAACAAAAGAAAAACACAAAAACAACGACAAAATACTTCTTAAAAAGTGGAGACAACAAATAAGAAGAAGAAGAAGAAAAATCAAGGATTTTCCTTTAAAGCTCGCCCAGCACAAGCCTAACAACCCAAAATGGTCGCCGAGCATAACAACAGCGACGAAGAACGAATCCTTATCTCGGCCAGGACAAAAGGAGGCTTCACCGAATTGCCGCTGACAAGTAGAAAAATTGAAAGAAAATTAAAAATAAAAACGAAGAAAAACACACAAAAGTAAAATATTTTTAATTTATCACCATTTCACCATCAAAGGAACGACGAGATGCATGCGTTTGGAAGACAAAGTAACATGATGTACTGCCTCCTCCGCCTCCTGGCTTGTCCTAGCACTTCTGCATTAGCAACCAGCCGCCTACGCCGAGTCACTCACCGAGTAGTCAGTCGGTGACATGCCAAGCCCAACCAGCCATGGCCAAGTTGAGAAAACCTTTTAATTTTCGCGTGTTTGCATTTGTTTCCAGATATATTCTTTCCCTTCTTTTTATGCTGGCCAATTATTAAAATCTCAATGATTTTCCAAATAGTGACAACATTTTTCCACAACGCTGACTTTGGTGGACAGTTTTTTTGGTTTGGTTTGGTTTTTGATTGAATCTGTGTGTGTGTAATGAATGGGCGGCTGTTTAAGAATGACGGTAAATCGAGATGCCTATGTTCGGGTTTAAGACACCATCGCTTTAGCATCGCCAATTCAGGCAAATTCCAGCATTTCGACTTGAACCTTATCGGCGCAAATAGCAGTTAGCAGACGGTCGACGGATAATTCTTGTTGACTAAAACTAGTTTCCGTACTAAGTACAAATTACGAGGGTTGCTATATGTGACGCTTAAAATAAAAAGGGACCTTAGGTTAAAAACCAGTTTTGTTCAGGAGAGCCATTTTAAAGATTAGGTCCCTTTCTATTTAAGCTTAGAATCGTCGACTTCACTTTCATAAAACGCGCATATCTCTGGGAGGGAACACTTTTGGGGCATGGGATCGGTCTGATTCGATGCTCAGATGTTCACATCAAAAAAAGAAAAAAAATGAAAATTGATTTTTTTACCCTTAGGTCCCTTTCTCTATGCGCTGTCACATATATATTTCTGGCAATCTGACATTTCCATTAGAAAGTTTGACATTTTTTAGCATACACGTACTTAGAACGTTTTCACGTACGACCATCATTTGTGTTGTGACCTGAAAAATCAATTTGGCAAAACAATGGAATTAACTTGTGAACATTTTCGTGCGATCATTTTTCACCACTTTCGACCTGGATTATCACGACAAGAGTGCATCGATGAACTGAAATCTTTGAATGGCGATGAAGAACCATCCTATAGCACTGTGAAAAACTGGTTTAATGAATTCAATCGTGGCCGACTCTCGCTCAACGACGAAGGTCGTGAAGGTCCTCCAAAATCGGCCGTTGTGCCCGGGAACATTTATGCCGTGCGTGAACTGATAGTGCAAGATCGTCATGTGACATACCGTGAGATAGAGGCATCCTTGGGCATTTCTTCCAGCAGCATACATTCGATATTGCATGAACACCTGGTCGTAAAAACGGTTTGTTCTCGTTGGATGCCGCACAATTTGACAATCGCTCAAAAAAAGGCTTGTGTCGATTGGTGCAAAAAAAAAATTTAAAACATACAATCGCGGTGCTTCAAAAGACGTTTATAAGATCGTCACAGGTGACGAATCATGGAGCTATGCATTAGAGCCCGAAACAAAACAGCAATCGACCATGTGTATCTTCGAAGTCGTTCGAAGTGCTTCGTGGAAGAAGCCGATTGGTGCAAAGAAATTTTGAAAAAATACGATTGCGGTGCTTCAAAAGACGTTTATAAGATCGTCACAGGTGACGAATCATGGATCTATGCGTATGAGCCCGAAACAATACAGTAATCGACCGTGTGTATCTTCGAAGACGAGCCAAATCCAACGAAAGTTGTTCGTGGAAGAAGCACTTCGCCTGTTTCTTCGGCAAAACTGGTCATGTGGCGACTGTTTCGCTTAAGCAACGTAGGAGGTCAATTCTGAGTGGTACACCACAATTTGTTTGCCGGAAGGCTTCCGAGAAATTCGAAAAACGAACAAGAGAAGACAAATCATTGTGCACCATGACAATGCGAGCTCTTCCACATCGGCTAAAACCAGCGCCTTTTTGACCGGCCAAAACGTCGAATTCATGGGTAATCCGCTCTACTGCTCTGACTTGGCTTCTTTTTATTCCCGCACACCAAAAAAAATTCGTGGTCAACGATTTTCGCCACCAGAAGATGCTGTTAAAGCTTTCAAAAACCATGTTTTGGAGGTGTCTCATTCGGAGTGGAAAAAGTGCTTCGGCAATTGCTTTAAGCGCATCCAAAAGTGTATAAATCATGCTGGAGAATACTTTTAAAAACAATAAAACCATTTTCATTATTAGGTCAGAAATATATATAGCAGCCCTCGTACAAGCAAGTAAATCCTTGTGCATTTGCCTATTCGAACGGAATTTTGCCTAAAAAAAATATTGGAAGAAGACAACCGCTTGATAAATTGCTTGTTTATGTCTGATGAGGCATATTTTGAACTAAACGGCAATGAACACAACAAAAATTGCCCTGTATGGAGTGATTACTTCTTTGAAGAAAACGGTGTAACAGGGACTGCCAATGGGGATCATTATTTAAAGATGTAAAGGGAGAACACAACTGCGACGAAGACGTATCTGATTCAACAACATTTGGTTCCAGAAAGATGGAACAGTTGCACATGTAGCCAGGCCGGTAATGGCAGAGCTCCAACGAAAATTCCCAAACAAATTCATATCCGGAAATTCCAATAAAATCCCCTAAGCTCACCGGACCTGTCTGCACCAGACCTTTATTTATATGTGGTTCTGTTAACCAAGAGGTGTACGAAACGAAACCACGGAATTAGACTGATTTGAAGCAGTCCAATAAAAACAGCTATTAAAGCGATCCCAACTTTAACCCTTCAGGCCGCAATGAATAATTTTCCGATCAGGTGTCGCATATGCGTGGATGAACATATGGAGGTCGTTTGCGATTTATCATCTTTAAACATAATTAGTCATTTAAAATTAAATTGAATTTTCTGTACAATAAAAAAAAATAAATTTAATAAATTTATTAAAAAAAAAGTTATTCGATTTTCTTACTGTAGCACAATTACTGCGTCACCCTGTATTTTGTTTCACACATAATTGTCATAGATCCTTCTATCAAAACAAATAATATTAAGATGATTCCATGAAAACTTTTGTGTTTGATTTACAATTAACATGGTGCGTTTTAGTTGGACCGCACTTTTTCCTTCGCCATTGAGCAAAAAATGCTCTAACCAAATTTACTTTATTGCTAGGTACGTTTAGTCTTTTAAACGGCGGTAACATCATTTTTTTCTGGCCGAATTTTGTGCAAAACGTCGTGCAAAATTTCTGGGTCCTGCTTGAATTTTTCTGACCGCATTATGATTTTAACAGACATACGGACGGACATGGCTAGTCCGTTTTAGGATTTTACGATCAATAATAATAAGCAACGGCGTTTAAAGATACACTGGAAAATATGGCTATACGTTCCCCGCGACAATAATATGTTCTCTGCAATAAAAGTATGTTCGTCGCAACCATAGTGTTTTTTTTTTAGTTTTATTATTTCCCCAACAATAGTTACATTGGAAATGGTTTTATTGTTTTTCAAAATATTCTCCTTTAAGATCAATACACTTTTGCATGCGCACAAACCAATTTTCGAAGCACTTTTTCCACTTCGATAGAGACGCCTCCAAAACATGATTTTTGAACGCTTCAACAGCTGCTTCGGGTGATGAAAAGCGTTGATCACGCATTTATTTCTTGATGCTAGGGGATAAGAAGAAGTCATTGGGTGGCAAATCAGGGCTGTTCGGTGGATGGCCGATCAATTCGACATCTTGAGTGGTCAAATAGCTCATTGTTTCAACTGATGTGTGAGAGCTCGCATTGTCGTGATGCAAAATGATCCGTCTTCTCTTATTATCTTTCCTCATTTCTACTAACACTGTTGGCAAACTGATGGTTGTATACCACTCATTATTGACCGCCTACGTTCCACTAAAGGCACTGTGGCAACATGGCCGGTTATACTGAAAAAAACGCAACCATTTGCTTCGATGTACTTCTTCCACGAACAACTTTTGTTGGATTTGGCTCGTCTTGAAAGACCCATACGGTCGATTGCTGTTTTGTTTTGGGTTCATATGCATAGATCCATGATTCGTCACCTGTGACAATGTTAGACACTGCCTTTGAGCAACCGCAGTTATACTTTTTCAATATCTCTTTCCACCATTACATACGAGTCTTCGTCATTCAACGAGAACAATTTTTTTTTCACGGCCAAATAAACATGCAATATCTTATTAATGATTCTCGTCATAATGCTCATGGATTCCTCAATCTCACGGTGACTCACATGTCGGTCTTGCTTAATCAGTCCACGCACAGCATCGATGGTTTCTGGCAAAGTGACCGAAGTTGGACGTCCTTCACGAAATTCATCCTGGAGCGAACGGCGTCCGAGACTCTGAACTCTTGGTACCAGCGATTGAGAGTGGTTTCTGATGGTGCTTCATCGCCAAACGTCGAAACAAGTTGATTTAAACAAACACTCTTGTCTCTATAACCCACGTTGAAAATCATAAAAAAACATCGCACGAAAATGTTCACGGGATAATTCCATTTTTTGACTGAGATGAATTTTTCAACACACTATAAACAAAAAAAATTCGCCCTCAAATGACAAAACGTTTTGAGTGAAGTTATGCTAAAAAATGTCAAAGTTTCCAATGGAAGTTCCAGTTTGCCTCTGGGAACATTAGTATTGTCGGGACCCGAAATATAAATAGCAATCCTCTATATGTAAAGGGTAATTCTTAGTAATTCAAATGAGTCTCCTGTATAAGTCTTTTGATTTGTTGCAGAAGTAATCGTTGCCAAAGACTGCTGAAGAAAAACGTTGGCGGGTTAAGAAACAGCTGTACAGTCTAGCAGGCAACCAAGCCAATACGTTTCACCAATTTTTTACGTTGATATTTATTTAATTTTATAAAAATGTTAATGATTTTTTTTTGTTTTAGGTTATGACAGCAACATTTATTTGCCGCAAAAACAATTTAAAGCCTTCCCCATGAAGTTAACGCAAAAACTGCTTTCCAAAAGGACGATGTCAGCACTGAAATGAAAAGAAGGATCGTGGAAGCAAATGGGTGCTATTTTGGGCTCGACCAATAGATTAAGAGCAGAACCTTTCTCTTAAAGGACGAAGTTATTCTCTTAAAGGATTTTAAAATGGACTGTCCGTGCTTTTATTTGACGCCGAGGCATGGTAGCTTACAAAAGCAAAGGAAGATGTATTGGGAGTTTTCGAGAGGAACGTCTATGGGTCCATCATGTGTCGACTGAACCGTAAGCTGTATTCCGACAAGGCTGTAGTTAAGCTTATAAAAAAACGATTACGCAGTTTTTAACATGTCGATCGAATGGAAATATTCAGCCAGGAAGTCGTTAGAGAATAGCAACTATGAAAAGCGCAGACAGGGAAGCCAATACTCCGCCACATTTCCTACAGACCCGGTTTGCTGAAACTTGCGCACAATTCTCCCGATTGTGGACATATTTGGTCGATTATGCTGACCACAACATCATGAAATGCACGAAATGAATTTTGATTTGAACATCCATTTTTGTAAAAGGCTTCAACAACCGCCAATGCCGGTGGGGTGACCAGGTGTATGAGAATGAGAAAATTCTTAATATTTGAAACTGGTGGAAGCACTTTAATCACCAAAGTGCTTATAACATCTTAAATTGAACAGCCCCAGATCAACAAGAAGTTGTGGACCCACCCAGTCACAGTAAGTAACTATGTTGATTAAAATTTATTAAGTTTTTTTAATTGTATTTATTTAATATTGAAACTGCAGGGAAGCACTTTATACACCAGTGCTTATAACATCTTAAGTTGAACAGCCCCAGATCAACAAGAAACCCAGTCACAGTAAGTAACTATTTTGATTTATATTTATTTAGTTTTTTTAATTGTATTTATTTAATTATTTTCATTTCATTTATTTAATTT
This sequence comes from Hydrotaea diabolus, assembly GCA_963513945.1. Lineage (NCBI taxonomy): Eukaryota > Metazoa > Arthropoda > Insecta > Diptera > Muscidae > Hydrotaea > Hydrotaea diabolus. Next base: position 142,638,670 of record OY740720.1, on the reverse strand, counting down.
TTTTCATTTCATTTTTTCTTAATTTAATTTTTGTTAATTAATTTTTTTTTTATTATTTTTTATTCAACTCATTTAATTTTCAACTGTATTAATTTTAACGTGACCTGATCATACCACCCGCTCCACCAAAGTCCCACCAACAATTGTGGTTAGTTAAAGTGTCCCAGACTCACACACACACACACACTCACTGTAGCCTAGAAATTATTTTTAATTAGCCATTGTTGGCCATTGTCATTAATATGAGCGAGTGGTACTCGTACAAGTGACTGCAAAAGTCCTTTTCATCTTCTGCTTTGGACTCGTAGGACTTCTTTTTCTGGGACGTGTGAGAGAGTTTTGTTGTCCAACTTAAAGATGGCGTAAATGATGACCGGACATTGAGCTGTCATTTGCATAGCAAACGTTTTGTTTCTGTTTTTTTTTTTGTTGGCGTTAATTTTTTTCCTTTCGTTTCTTTTTTCGGACATTGTCTTCCGCTGTAGTCGCCGTCTTTGGCACTTCCTTCTTCCTTGTTCACATTTCATTATTTTTTAATTATTGTGTGAAAAATATGTAACTTTTTCCCTATTTTTTGTTTGGCTCTCCACTGACGCTAGCGGCTATGTGGGGGTGAAAACTACACAAATAGCGCAGAAATATTTTCACATGAATTCATTTGAGCAGAACGCCCAAACGATAGGAAAGATGACCAGCGCGGACATTTCTTAAAGACATTCTTAAGGATTCTTCTTCCAGGGCCTTTGGCGGTGGTGGTGGTGCATACCACCTTACATGTGCATATGTAAGGTGGGTGTCTTTAGGACTTCGGACTTTTTAAGTTGGCGGCTTATTTGAATACTCCCGGACATTGTGAATGGCTTCAGTTTGGTTAAGACTGTCTTAAGTAAATATTTTACTAGTGTTTAGTGGTCGTAGGAGTGCTAGGCAATGTATGAATGTGAAAAGGATAATTAGTGGTTGCAGGATTTGTCAAATATTTAATTTATTGTACGATAAGTAGTCAGAAGGATGGGAAAATTACCTTATGTGTGGGCTATTTAATTTCTTCTCATCAAGTAATTTCAAGTTAATAAATTTTTCTCTACCTAATAATAAGGCGTAGGAATACGATAAGATTAGGCTTAATGACCGAATGTAGGTGTTGGTTCCAGGGCGATCTCCTCAATCGCAAGATAAAACGATGCAACGCTCCGTGTTGTTAATAAAAAAAAAATTTGACTGAACATCTCATGGCAATCTTTTCTTATTTGCCCGCCGCGCTTATCAGCATTGACACTCCTGAAATTATCGAGTACTACACACAGAGAACCGATTCGGATTTTGTTTGCCAACTGAATGATTGAGGTTACATGCACCTTGAGTATTAAACCAGTACAACCGAATGTTAGTTGGTGCTCTGTAATTTGTAGTTATTGGAACTGTATTAGGCATACCAAGTAGCCGAACCTACAGAGGAGATTTTTGGATCTAAAAACACTTGTTCAACGAAAAGAATTAAAATTTTAGTCAGAGACAAAAAACTGTTTCCTTACGCAATTGAAATAAAGGGTGGTCCAACTAAAACGCATGATGTCAATTGTAATTCACACAAAAAGTCTTCATATAATTTTCTAAGTTTACATTCTTTATTATGATAGACTACGATTATAAAAAATTTGGTGATGGTAACCGAAATTCCTCTTTTGCAGTTCCAACCGATTTCCAACAAAATTTTTCTCTGTGGAACCGATTTAGCCTTGCTAACATGCTTTTGCTAGAAAAACGCTGCTCTTACAGGGCAAAGTTATCAAAAATTGGTCAGACCGCTTGAAGTGCTGCTGCAAACTGAGATCATATTTGTTACCACACCTGAATTATTTGCCAACCGATTGTTGACAATTATGTGTGAAACAAAATATCGGCCAAATGCAAGCCACGGCTTCAGTGACATACCTCTATCCGATGGTCCATATTTTCAGTGACTCGTAGACATTATGGAGGTTCAATCTCATTTATGTGCGGAATTATATCATGCGTTGGCTCTTGAATTGTTCTTGTTAAAAAAAGGTGGTACTCGTACAAATGACTGCAAAAGTCCTTTTCATCTTCTGCTTTGGAATCGTGGGACTTCTATTCGTGGGACGTGTGAGAGAGTTTTGTTGCCCAACTTAGCTCTTGAATTGTTCTTGGCCTATTAACGTACTCTTTTCTTCTTCTTTTAAATGTCACCAACGAAAGAATTGCAACAGTGTCAAATCACATGATCGTGGCGGCCAATTTTCATCGCCACGACGAGAGATAACACGGCCATTGAGTTTCTAGCTCTAAAGAGCCATTGTTCCGTTGGCTGTGTGGCAAGGGGCACCATCCTCTTGTAACCACATATCGTCCAGGTCCATATTCTCAATTTTTATTTACAAGTCCATTATCATCTCGCGATAGCGAACACCATTTACGGTTACTGCTTGGCCAACCTCAGTTTCGCAGAAGAACGGCCCGATGACAGAACGATGGCAGAACTTACTGGGCGAGCATGCACAGGTATTTTCACATTTCCTACAGACCCGTTTTGCTGAAACTTGCGCACAATTCTCCCGACTGTGGACATACGAGGGCGGTTTGGAAACTTCTTAGCCTAGCACAAAAAGCGCGGTATAAACAGAAAAAAGTTAAGTGTTTTGGATACTTCCATCTCTGCTATGAACACATGTTCAATTTTGTTTCGATCTGGCAACTCCTTCATATAGAAACAGGTGTTCACAAAAGACGCATCCGCGATTTTTTTACAATGGAAAAATTAGAAATGCGTGGTGTCATTAAATATTTACATAAAAAAGGCTTATCGGGACAAGAAATTCATAATGATACGGTGAATGTGTTAGGTGAAAGTGCTCCTTCATATGCAACAGTAAAAAATTGGGTTGCTGAATTTAAACGTGGTCGTACAAGCATTGAAGATGAACCACGTAGTGGACGTCAAAAAACAGCAACAACAACAGAAATTGTAGCCAAAGTGCATGATATGGTATTAAATGATCGACGAATAAAAGTGCGTGAAATAGCTAATATCATGGGCATCTCAAATGATCGAGTCCATTTAATTTTGCATGAAGAACTACAGATGAAAAAGCTTTCTGCAAGATGGGTGCCGCACTTGTTAACAGTCGACCAAAAACGCATAAGAATGAACATTTCTCAAGCTTGTTTGGATCGTTTTCATCGAAATAAAATGGATTTTAAGCGTCGTTTCGTAACTGTTGATGAGACATGGATCCACCACTATACTCCAGAGACAAAAGAACAATCCAAACAATGGACTGAAGCTGGAGGAAGTGCCCCAAAGAAGGCAAAAACAATTCAATCGGCTGGTAAGGTTATGGCAACGGTTTTTTGGGACTTCAAAGGTATTTTATTGATTGACTATCTGCAAAAGGGTAAAACAATAAATTCAGAGTACTATTGCAACCTTTTAGATCAATTAAATGTACAAGTTCGAGAAAAACGTCCTGGCTTACAACGCAAAAACATAATTTTTCATCAAGACAACGCACCAGCGCACAAGAGTGTTTTAACAATGGCTAAAATCAAGAATAAAAGTACGAGTTGCTTGACCACCCACCTTATTCTCCTGATTTAGCTCCCAGTGACTTTTACCTGTTCCCAAATCTAAAAAAAATCCTTGCTGGCAAGCGTTTTACCTCAAATGAAGATGCAATTACAGTTGTAAACCACTATTTTGAAGACCTTCAGGAAAACAATTTTAATCAAGGGATAGAATTGCTAGATAAGCGTTGGACTAAGTGTATTGAAGTTTCAGGGGATTATATTGAAAAATAAAAATATTTTTGAAATACTAACTATTCTCTTTCATTGATAGGCTAAGAACTTTCCGAACCGCCCTCGTATGTATTTCGTCGACTATTCTGACCACAAAATCATGAAGTGCACAAAATTAATTTTGATTTAAACGCCCATTTTTGTAAAAGGCTTCAACAATCTTAGCGTGCTAATCGAATTATTGTATTTTTTAAAAAATGCCATAAAACAACCTTTTTTTGGTTATGATGAAATTTTAGTTAATGTTACTAATAATTAGTTAGAATAGCAAAATGTTTGCAAAACTATTGTTTGCCACAACCATCAGTGGTGGCATATAAATACCTTTTATTGTGTTTCATTCATATGACCGATCAATAAGTTGTGACTGCAGTACGACGATCATGTTTAGCATCTTGTGTTATTTCGAACCGATTATCCACTACGATTATAAACATTTGGTGATGGTAACCGTTCTCTTTTGCAGTTCTAACCGATTTCCAACCAAATTTTTCTCTGTGGAAACCGATTTAAATGAGTTCAAGGCTAACATGCTATTGCTAGAAAAACGCTGCTCTGAAAGAGCCAAGTTATCAAAAATTGGTCAGACCGCTTGAAGTGCTGCTGCACACTGTGATCATTTCCAACTAAATTTTTCTCTGTGGAAATCGATTTAAATGAGTTCAAGGCTAACGTGCTATTGCTAGAAAAACGCTGATCTGAAAGGGCCAAGTTATCAAAAATTGGTCAGACCGCATGAAGTGCTGCTGCACACTAAGATCATATTTGTTACCACACCTGAATTATTTGCCAACCGATTGTTGGTGGTTGCACCATTTATGTATCGCAACAACCGAATGATGATTGGGTACACTAAAGTTTTCAGTAGAGGGAACAGGCACTATCGGTTGAGGAGACACATTATCGGTAAGCCTAACTAATTAAGATGATTATTGTTACTGAATTTGTACATGTTTTAGTTGTTGTTTTAGTATTTGATTTCGGTGGTCGTTAACTTGACAAACTGATGGTTAATTTTTATGTATTAAAATATTTGCTCTGATTTTTGAATTATGGGCGGTTTTTTTTGGGAAACTTGTTTCCTACTGTCGATTATATTAAGTTTAAATACAGAAGTGAAAGATTTTCTGCATTAAATTGATATAGTGTATCATACAATTTCATTTAGATTTTAAGTTATCAAAAGCAATTTTAAGTTTCTAAAATACCAAAGTTGGATGTTTGTTTAACTGTCTCGCGATACCAAGAGAGATTTTACCTGAGGAGAAGGTACTACCTCGGCAGACGAGCGTTGTTCTGGCTCAGCTGAGATCTGTGTGGTTCATCCGCCGGAAATTGATGCCAACGTTCCGGACGTTTGTCTCGCCAGCCATCAGGGACCACATAACGTGCTGGACCTCTTCGATTGTCCAGCCTAGCCCACTAAGCTGATCCCTCAGGTATCTTTAGACGCATCCAGTTTAAATGGCGCGTTTCCTTCAAAATCAAATATATTGTTGTTACATGAACAACCAATGAATTTACTGAATTCGTTTAGTGTAACCGATTTATTTGTTGTGAGCTCCGAAATATTATCGTGGCTAACATCTTATGATATGTCGAACCATATAGCCATCAATGCCATCGAATGTTGGTGATTGCAACAGAAACTATGTTTATTCAACCGAATGTTTGTAGTCCCGACCGATATTCAACAGATTTTGTCGCTGTATGCAGCTAAGCTGAAGCGGCTATATTAATAATTCGGTACGAGTATTTCATAGCTAATGACAAAAACGTAGCTTCAACATAAATTCGGAATCGTTTTGAGATCTCACACTGTTGGTTAAAATAAATTTCTCTTTCCTTCAGCCTTATCTGGTCACTCCGTCATTTTTAGTTTTAACACCACACACTCTATATGACAGAAGTCTACGCCAATGAGCCACTTAATGTCAGCAACGAGCGAGTGTCCAGTCCTAGCACACGTAATTTCAAAAATGTATACTAAAATATTTAATTTAAAATATTTTTTTTTTTTTTTATCATTATCAGGTCACCCTGTATAAGGGTCATTGCAAGGTAAATAGCAGTTTTCTAATGACATCCAAGACATACAATGTTTTCTTCCTTTAATTTATTCTAAAAAAAAATTCCAACCACAAACGACTCCTGTTTATGGCCATTATCTCATTCCTCTCCTGGCCAGTTGTTTTTCTTTATTTATGGACTCCAGTCGCCAAGGAGTCAAAACTCCTTTGACATGCTCCTAGCAAGTCAACCTTTTGATCCTTTAAACATTTTATGTCTATTTTTTTTATAAATGGTTAAACTAAAGGTCATAAAGTGATGTGACAAAAGAGGTACAAAATAAAAAAAAAAACTCCAACTCCGTTTAACTATAGAAATTCTTTCACCTTAAGGTCGCCTGAAGGGGCCGCCAAACAACAAAGCATATTGAGGTGACAAAAGGGCAGGTGTGTATGGTGGCCGCCACGCTGCCCTACAGGCAGCCGGACAGGGCGAGAGATAAAAAGAACGTTCTACATTGATCTGAGCTGGATAACATCTTGCTGTTAACTAGAGCGGCTTGTTGTTTCCTTTCGATTAATTGATGCATTGATCGTTGGTTATGTTGCGTCCTTCCCAAATGGTTGGTCCTTAAGGCATTTCATTTCCAAGGTATTTTAAGGAGACTGATTTTCAAAGAGGATTTTCCTTATCGTCCTTTTTTTGGTGCGCTAAGCACGTGTTAATGGAGATCCTTTTGATTCGATTTCTAGGAATTTCTGCGTTTTCTTTAATTCTCTAATTACACATATCCTGCAATTAAGGTCCTTAAACTCTGCTGAATAGTTTAAGGGCCCCCCAAAAACGCCTCCATTATCGTCCATTAGAATGTGTGTTCAAATTTTCACTTTTCCTCTTATTGATTTATTCTATAATCTGTAATCATCATCATTGTTGTTTCTTACTTTCACTTAGAAGCGGAAACGCTTGCTTACCTTTCATCCTTAGCCTGTGCAATCCTTGTCATCAGCATCGTTGGCATCATCTGCGCTTTGGGCCGTGCCTTAAGGGCAACACCTCCACTGCACGCGCTCACAGTTGTCGATCCGCACCGAGTGCGTTTGCGTACGTTCTTTATCAGCATCTAGGACAGGAAGGATATCGCCGGTATAGGATAACACTTTATATTGTCTTTGATTGTATCGGGTGTGTGTGTCTGTAGTTTCCAAATTGTCAGTCGCTAACGCCAATCTTTTTGTGGCATAAATATTGGGATACTGTTTGATTTTTAGCTTAAATATGACAAGGAAATTCTGTAGGAGAGCTCAAAGATTTAGCAGGATGTAGAAATGAATACAATCTTTTGCTATGGTTGTTTTTCCTTATATTTCTTCAGGGCAGAAAGAGAAATTAGTTGGACTAGAAATACTTGCATGCAGAGAGACCTGGCCGCACAAGGTTACAAAAGGACTTAACCCATTTACTTCTAGAGGTGTCTAAATCAACTCGAGGTTTTGGCACTAGCGGGTCTGTCCGTCTGTCGTTCAACCTCGTACCTACCAGGTATTCATCCTACCGTCCAGCTTTATAACCTCCATCTTTACTGTCCTATCACGATGTGGGTGTCCAGTCTCATGTTATATGGAACAGAAACTGGAAGTAGCCTTTTGGTTACGAGGTCTGACCGGAGACTTTAATATGGTACCACGGGCAGTCAGGAGCCCCCAGAACTTGATGTGGCCTGACTATATGGTGCGGGCCTTCGGGGAGTGTCGTGGTGCCTGTGGTTTGGACCCAAATCGCGGGGTGAACTTCGGTTCGATGTGGAGTTGCATTGCGACCGAGTGCTGTGACCAATAGAACAGCAGAGGTTTAGATAGTCCTCGACCCCTAACCAAGAGGGAAGCCATGACCCATAACTGTTATGCTTCGAATTGGTACTGGCGGAATCAATCCAATGGGGCGTTGGCCGTGGTTCAGGCCATCGTGGCGAAAATCACGTAAAACTCGGCGACTCTGTCCTATCACGATGCGTTTAACTACATTCATGTTTGAATACATCGCATGGTTTGTCCGATACTTTAGTCCTGTCTACGCAGCTTAACCGCAGATTTTACGAATGATTATTCATTCAAAGATTACTAATATACTTTCATGCGCTTTTGGATAGTACCCATGCTTCGGCGGCAAATACAAACACTGGTATTATCTCTGCATTGTAAAGTGTAGACTTTACATTTCGAGGCAGTGCTCTGTTCTGAAGCTTGTTAACGAGCCCAAACTACCACCTATTTCTCAACACGATCCCTCGTTTTCTTTTTTAGTACTGATATCGTTTGAGTCACATAAGGACAATCATACTTTATGTGGTACGAACCATAATCTTCTACTATGCCAAGGCAAAAAGTTCCCAACAGGGACTCTAGAGTTGTAAAGAAACGCTAGCATAACAACTCTTGAGTTATGTGGCTTTTTTAGGTGGACCTATCATAGATGTACCCAAAAGAAAACGGGGTTGGACGAAAAAAATATTGCGTTTAGATAAAGAAGCTTTCTTTTCGTTCGAACTGATTTGTATACCCTACACCATACTGAGGTACAAACAATTAAGACTTAGTTGTTGTTGTAGCGGCACATAGAACCGGGGTGACAGCCCTTGGCCGAAGAATTCCTCCTTTGGGTCGATCAGGTGCTTAGAACCGGCTGTCGTGGGATCGAAGACTTAGTGCTGATGTTTGCCGCACCCTAAATAAATGGAGATATCCCGCCTTTATTATACCGATCGATTCGTGTTTCTATAAAGCGATGTCCGTCCATCCGTCTATATATCAATCGTTGAAATCAAAGTAGAGATCTTATAAATTTTCCGAATTCGATGAAACTTGTTACACTGTGCCTGTAAGGTAGAAGTAATAACCCTATTAAAATTGGTTCTTACCGGACCATGTGTTGATTTAATACAGAGACCTTCAACGATTTCAGAACCTGCTGTTCAAGGCGACATGTTTAATAAAATATGCAGACCAGTTTTTCTTCGTTCATAGTTTGACTCAGTTTGGGGCCTGCACAAGGAGCCTATAATCCCTTCATGGTGTTTTCAGAGGTCAAACTTCAAATTTGAGTCAACATTTTTTTCAAACGTTTATAAATAAAATTACTAATTTACGTTTGAAAAAAAATTGACTCAAATTTGAAGTTTGACCTCGGAAATCACCATGAAGAAGGGTAAGAGCTAGGTCAAAAATTATGTAAGAGAAAAATGTTTGCCTGTATATTTGCAACACGAAGGCTTAAGGTGTATTATCCGAAAGTCGTCTGGTTTACGAGTTATAGCTCATCGAAGCTTGCAACTAGTTGTACTCCATTTTTAGGGCTAAAAGTCGTGACGGACTGGCCGGTTTTCATCCGATTGAAAATATTTTTGCACGGATATTATTTTTGATGCCCAATGTACTAGAAAATGAGCGGGGAGCGAAAAGAATAACACTTTTCCATTTTTCTATGTATTTCATGGGCGCTCTTCTATACATGTTAAGGCCCAATTAGTCTTGACGGTGGACGGTTGATTCTGCAACCTGCAGAATTCTACCTCGTCAACCGTCAAACTGTCAAGATTAAATGGACCTTTAAGGCCCAATTAGTCTTGACGGTGGACGGTTGACGGTAGGCAATCAGCTATTTCAGTTGGGGGTTGCATTTTACATGTGTTAGAGAGAGATAACTACAGTTTGACGGTTGACGACGGTAGACTTCTGCAGGTTGCAGAATCAACCGTCCACCGTCAACCGTCAAGACTAATTGGACCTTTACTCAAAAACAATTATTCCTTAAAAATCTGAATATGACATTAAGTATACGATTTTACTTAATTAAAGGCCTTGCCCCATTAGCCAATGTTCCATAGGGTCCCGAAAATTTGGATCTGTCAAACATGAAAGCAGCACTAACAACCACAGCCTCGAATACGGCTAATGCCATACTGAAACGGATTCAATGGTGGAGAGTGTAAAAGCTTCGACCCGACCGAAAGAATATAATCCACATACGAGGGCTGCTATATATAATTTTTGCCTAATAATGAAAATGTGAGTATTTATCATCAAAAATGGTTTTATTGTTTTTCAAAGTACTCTCCAGCTCAAAGCAATGGTCGAAGCACTTTTTCCACTCCGATTGAGACACCTCCAAAAGATGGTTTTTGAACTCTTCTTCTGGCGACGATAATCGTTGACCAAGCATTTTTTCTTGATGTGTGGGAATAAAAAGAAGTCATTGATGCCAAGTCAGGGCTGTACGACGGCTGACCCATCAATTCGAAGTTTTGGCCATTCAAAAAGGCGCTGGTTTGAGCCGATGTGTGGGAGCTAGCATTGCCAATGTGCACACTGATTCTTCGTCCTCTCTTGTTCGTTTTTTGAATTTCTCCGAAGACTTCAGGCGAACAAATTGTGGTGTACCATTCAGAATTGACCGTCCTAAGTTGCTCAAGCGGAACAATCGCCACATGAGCAGTTTGCCAAAGAAACAGGCGACCACTTGCTTCGAAGTGCTTTTTCCACGAACAACTTTCGTTGGATTTGGCTCGTCTTCGAAGACCCACGCGGTCGGTCGCTGTTTTGTTTCGGGCTCATACGCATAGATGCATGATTCATCACCTTTGACGATCTTATAAAGGTCTTTTGAAGCACCGCGATCGTATTTTTTCAAATTTTTTTTGCACCAATCGACACAGGCCTTTTTTTTAAGCGATTGTCAAATTGTGCGGTATCCAACGAGAACAAACCTTTTTGACGGCCAGGTGTTCAAGCAATAACGAATTTATGCTGGTGGAAGAAATGTCCAAGGATGCCTCTATCTCACGGTATGTCACATGATGAAATTTTATTATGAGTTCACGCATGGCTTCAATATGCTCTGGCACAGCGGCCGTTTTTGGACGACCTTCGTCTTTGAGCGAGTGTCGGCCACGATTGAATTCATTAAACCAGTTTTTCGCAGTGCTATAGGATGGTGCTTCATCGCCATACAAAGATTTAAGTTCATCGATGCACTATTGTCGTGATAATCCACGTCGAAAGTTGTGAAAAATGATCGCACGAAAATTTTCACGAGTTAATTCCACTGTTTTGTCAAATTGATTTTTTTAAGTCACTGTAAACAACACAAATGATGGTCCTACGCAAAACGTTCTGAGTACGTTTATGCTAAAAAATGTCAAACTCTCCAATGGAAATGTCAGATGGCACCATGACAAAAAATATATATAGCAACCCACGTAGAATCCACAGAGTGGTGCAAGGTATAAATGTGATTCTGCATATCTATGAGGCGACACCTATCCATTAGTATATCTTTTTGCATACATTTCAGGTGGCGCCAGGCAACACTAAGTGGTGCCTATGCCAGTAATGTATATAGCATCCCTCGTAGAATGCACAGAGTGTTGCAAGGTATAAATATGATTCTGCATATCTATGAGGCGAGACCTATATATTGGTATATATTTTTTCATACATTTCAGATTGCGCAAGGCAACACTAACTGGTGCCTAGGCCAGAAATATATTTCGCCCATAAAATAACCTACGAGGGCGGTTCGAAAAGTTCTTAGCCTATCAATGAAAGAGAATAGTTAGTTTTTCAAAAATATTTTTATTTTTCAATATAATCTCCTGAATCTTCAATACACTTAGTCCAACGCTTATCTAGCAATTCTATCCCTTGATTACAATAGTTTTCCTCAAGGTCTTCAAAATAGTGGTTTACAACTGTAATTGCATCTTCATTTGAGGTAAAACGCTTGCCAGCAAGGATTTTTTTTAGATTTGGGAACAGGTAAAAGTCACTGGGAGCTAAATCAGGAGAATAAGGTGGGTGGTCAAGCAACTCGTACTTTTATTCTTGATTTTAGCCATTGTTAAAACACTCTTGTGCGCTGGTGCGTTGTCTTGATGAAAAATTATTTTTTTGTGTTGAAAGCCAGGACGTTTTTCTCGAATTTGTACATTTAATTGATCTAAAAGGTTGCAATAGTACTCTGAATTTATTGTTTTACCCTTTTGCAGATAGTCAATCAATAAAATACCTTTGAAGTCCCAAAAAACCGTTGCCATAACCTTACCAGCCGATTGAATTGTTTTTGCCTTCTTTGGGGCACTTCCTCCAGCTTCAGTCCATTGTTTGGATTGTTCTTTTGTCTCTGGAGTATAGTGGTGGATCCATGTCTCATCAACAGTTATGAAACGACGCTTAAAATCCATTTTATTTCGCTGAAAACGATCGAAACAAGCTTGAGAAATTTTCATTCTTATGCGTTTTTGGTCGACTGTTAACAAGTGCGGCACCCATCTTGCAGAAAGCTTTTTCATCTGTAGTTCTTCATGCAAAATTAAATGGACTCGATCATTTGAGATGCCCATGATATTAGCTATTTCACGCACTTTTATTCGTCGATCATTTAATACCATATCATGCACTTTGGCTACAATTTCTGTTGTTGTTGCTGTTTTTGGACGTCCATTACGTGGTTCATCTTCACTGCTTGTACGACCACGTTTAAATTCAGCAACCCAATTTTTTACTGTTGCATATGAAGGAGCACTTTCACCTAACACATTCACCATATCATTATGAATTTCTTGTCCCGATAATCCTTTTTTATGTAAATATTTAATGACACCACGCATTTCTAATTTTTCCATTTTAAAAAAAATTTAACATGTGTTCATAGCAGAGATGGAAGTTTCCAAAACACTTAACTTTTTTCTGTTTATACCGCGCTTTTTGTGCTAGGCTAAGAAGTTTCCGAGCCGCCCTCGTAACAGTGTTTCAAAAAATTCTTTTCCGTTTTAAGAATATGATCTAGGGATGGGTGACCCCCTGAGGGGTTTCCTCTGCGCAAGCTTCTCGTTAGTGTCGCGAGACCTAGAGTGTAGGTTAGTCGTCTTAGTGTAAGTAACTCTAATATCTAACATGCAATGTCGATAGGGCCGCTTTCATTGAAGGAGATGTTAGTGAAAATCCCCTTTGTTCTACAAAGGAACGGATTATACTCCTTTTACTTAATTGGACTGGATCCACAACCTCTTCTTAGTCTGGGACTGCTCAATAAATGATTTATAAGCACTGCGGTCTTGGGCATGCTTCCTTTAGTTTCTAATCCCAAGGATCTGCGCATCATCCTCTACTTAGTCTCTCCACCGGAGACTCGGTCTTCCCTTTTTTGCGCTTTCCTTGGCAATTATCATCTGACGTCTTTATGGCTGGAGCGTTGGTTTCGTGGACCGTAAAAACGGGACTTAAGTTCAAAAGATGGGACCACCGGTAAATTTGGACATCGGGGTACTCCAATTTGAGCCGGTTTTATTAACTAAGAAAATATGGTTTTATTTTGAAGATTTAGCTGAGATTGGGGTCGACGATTTGGCTGTGAAGTGGCCGCCAAGAAACGGACCACTTTAAATCAGGGCGACTGGTTATATAGGATTCAATCTGTCTGTTTTTAATGGCGTTTTTTCATAGTTTTTTTTTGTCAAGTTAGAGCTGCAGATCACCCCTTCTTCGACTGTATTTCAGGCATAGATTCCAACGGATTTCTCTAACTTGTAGGGTAGAGTCTTCGATATGTGACGCGCCAAATAAAAGGGACCTAAGGTTAAAAACCAGTTATATTCAGGAGAGCCATTTTAAAGAAAGGGACTTCTATTTGCGCTTAGAATCGTCGACTTCACTTTCATAAAGCGCGCATATATCTTGGAGGGAACACTTTTGGGACATGGGATCGGTCTCATTCGATGCTCAGATGTTGTCCATATCAAAAAAAAGTGAAAAGTTGATGAAAAGTTTTGTTCAGGAAAGCCATTTTAAAGATTAGGTCCCTTTATATTTGCGCTTAGAATCGTCGACTTCACTTTCATAAAACGCGCATATATATCTCAGGGAGGGAACACTTTTAGGGCATGGGATCGGTCTCATTCGATGCTCAGATGTTGTCCACATGAAAAAAAGAAAAAAAATTAAAATTGATTTTTTTTTTACCCTTAGGTCCCTTTCTCTATGCGCTATAGTCTGGTCTATGTCAGATGTTAATTCCTCGTGTCATACTGAGTAGAGTATTCAAAATTTTCAGCAGGACATTATCTGTATTAGTTCGAGCTAATATGATTGATTTCTATTTTAGTTTGTTCACATTTAAAAACTCAAAACTTGTCTACTCCTATTTCTACGGCTGTAATTCATGCAAAGGATTACGCCAAACTGCCAAGCTAGAGTCGACGGTATAGTCCTACCTATAGCCACAAAATTTATAGCGGGATATAATCTTTTATATATCGATTAAATATGTTTAATTTCTAATTTTGTTTAAAAACTCAAAACTTTTCTACTCATGCATAGGATGCAAATGATTACGCCAAGGTAGAGTTACCGATAGAGTCCTGCCTTATACCAGACGTCCTTTCCTTGTCTCATACTGAGTAGTGTTTTCAAAACTTGCAGCAGGTTATCATCTTTTTTTATTTCGAGTAAATATGATTGATTTCTCTTTCAGTTTGTTACCGTTTAATAACCCAAAACTCCACCTGTTCCCTTTTGACCTTTGACATGTGTCTTGTTGTACAATGCATCATTTTAGCTCAAGTCAAAAAATATTAAAACAAAAACAAAAGATTATCTAAACTCCTATAAAAAGTGATCCAATATAACACGAGCAGGTGAATTGATAAAACCGAATTGCGATCATTAAATTAAAATGGCATTTTGTGAAACCTCTTCCATCATTTGTAACAATTATCAGCAGACAGAGAAAAACAAGGATTCCAAATTACCAGAAGTCTTCAAGAGTGCAAAGTACTTAAAATGTTCCAGGAAGAAAATTTTTTCTGGAACACTGTTTTATGGGTAATTGTAAGCCAAGATCTTAACAACACTTTTCCTTACGGCAAACTGTAACAGAAATTAAAAGAAGAGTAAACCCAGTTTCATTTCATTTTTTTTATCTGCACCAAAAGATGGACTTAAGGATAATAAATAACACCACATGCAACTTGTAACAAACATGCAGCAGCAACTGCCCGCACCGTCGGCGGCTCTACAATATTGCAATCATTTGTTGTCCTTTTGTCCAGTTGTTGTTTTTGGCCCACAGCAGAGTCGAGCCTAAAGAAAAGAAGCCGCCGCCGCCCAACAATGTCAGTCATTTGTAACAACACTTGTCAATGTGAGCCAAGTGACAGAGGTGAGGTAGCACGTCAAACTGACCGTACCGTACAGAGTGAGTGCTCGTGTACATGACGATTGAAGTCAAATTTCGCCAGCAATTCGAATTTTTCGTGGGCTCTCTCTGTCTACACAGTCCAGCGACTCCTGCTGCGTCTTCAGTTTTCTTTCCTGGCACAAAGAAAAGAAAACGTTCTAGTAACGCTGCTCATTTGCTATGCACCTTTTGCACGTTTTGTTTTCTAAATTTCTGTTACAATTTTAATGTTGTTGTTTTGTTTTCTGTTTCTGTTCAAAAATGATTAATTACTTGGTAAGGAGTCCCCCCTCAGCTCTGTTTAGGACAAGTACGAACTACTGGAGTAGTCGGCCATGCGTCCCTGCCTCGCTACAGGTAGTTTTCGAAGTTTAAAGCCTTTTCTTGTTTTCCTTTCTTCTCTTTTTGTTTTTCCAATGTGTCAAAGGTGTTGTTTTATTTGTCTTCTGCCTGAATTGTTTCATGTTTAATTTATGTTTTGTTTATTATGTTTCTATTTCAATTAATTAACTCGCACAATAGAAATGATTAATGTCTTTTTGTCGATTTTAACGAAAAACGTGCATTTCTCGAAAGGAGTTAAACTGAAATTTCTTAATTTACTTAAAACGAAAAAACGATCTTTATCCTTTTTTTATTTGTCTTGCGTTTAAATGAAAAATTGCTTGCAATTTGTCTGCCTGCCTTGATAGATGGAAATGTGAATTATTTCAAAAAATGTGAATCGAGAATATTTGGCTAGGTTTTTAAGCCGGCATTCAGTTGGTCTCAATTCTTAGTTGGAATGTGACTAATTCAATTGCTAAGCTGTTGTTTAGCTATCGTCAAAATAGAGCAAACAGTCCTTGTTGCTAGACAATTTTGACAGTTTTTGGCCCTCTGCCCTCTGTGGGCCCTAATCACTGAACATTGAATTTTTGATAGAAGATCTCTTTTTTTTCAGTATTAGAAACAACATTTGAGAGACTCATCAGTAGCCATGTTTAGGATTGAGGAACGAGATTTACCAAAAAATCGTGTTTTCAGATGGAGCTCATTTTCATCTCGGTGGCTATGTCAATAAGCAAATTTGCCGCATACGGGGTTCGGAGAATCCACACGTGAAATTCGACACGTGATGCCAATACATCCACAACAAGTCACTGTCTGGTGTGGATTTTGGGCTGGCAGCATCATTGGGCCATTTTTCTTCGAAAGTGAGCAAAGAGCCGCCGTTAACGTCAACGATGAGCGTTACCGCGCCATGTTCAGCGAATTTTTGTTTCCAAATATTCAAGAGAATGACATGGACTACATTTGATTTTAACAAGACGGGGCCACATACGAGGGCGGTTCGGAAACGTCTTAGCCTAGCACAAAAAGCGCGGTATAAACAGAAAAAAGTTAAGTGTTTTGGAAACTTCCATCATTGCTTTAAACACATGTTACATGTTTGTTTCGATCTGGCAACTCCTTCATATAGAAACAGGTGTTCACAAAAGACGCATCCGCGATTTTTTTACAATGGAAAAATTAGAAATGCGTGGTGTCATTAAATATTTACATAAAAAAGGCTTATCGGGACAAGAAATTCATAATGATATGGTGAATGTGTTAGGTGAAAGTGCTCCTTCATATGCAACAGTAAAAAATTGGGTTGCTGAATTTAAACGTGGTCGTACAAGCATTGAAGATGAACCACGTAGTGGACGTCCAAAAACAGCAACAACAACAGAAATTGTAGCCAAAGTGCATGATATGGTATTAAATGATCGACGAATAAAAGTGCGTGAAATGGCTAATATCATGGGCATCTCAAATGATCGAGTCCATTTAATTTTGCATGAAGAACTACAGATGAAAAAGCTTTCTGCAAGATGGGTGCCGCACTTGTTAACAGTCGACCAAAAACGCATAAGAATGAACATTTCTCAAGCTTGTTTGGATCGTTTTCAGCGAAATAAAATGGATTTTAAGCGTCGTTTCATAAATGTTGATGAGACATGGATCCACCACTATACTCCAGAGACAAAAGAACAATCCAAACAATGGACTGCAGCTGGAGGAGGTGCCCCAAAGAAGGCAAAAACAATTCAATCGGCTGGTAAGGTTATGGCAACGGTTTTTTGGGACTTCAAAGGTATTTTATTGATTGACTATCTGCAAAAGGGTAAAACAATAAATTCAGAGTACTATTGCAACCTTTTAGATCAATTAAATGTACAAATTCGAGAAAAACGTCCTGGCTTACAACACAAAAAACTATTTTTTCATCAAGACAACGCACCAGCGCACAAGAGTGTTTTAACAATGGCTAAAATCAACGAATTAAAGTACGAGTTGCTTGACCACCCACCTTATTCTCCTGATTTAGCTCCCAGTAACTTTTACCTGTTCCCAAATCTAAAAAAAATCCTTGCTGGCAAGCGTTTTACCTCAAATGAAGATGCAATTACAGTTGTAAACCACTATTTTGAAGACCTTGAGGAAAACTATTTTAATCAAGGGATAGAATTGCTAGATAAGCGTTGGACTAAGTGTATTGAAGTTTCAGGAGATTATATTGAAATATAAAAAAAAAAATTAAAAAACTAACTATTCTCTTTCATTGATAGGCTAAGAACTTTCCGAACCGCCCTCGAATCACACAGCAAACGCACTGTTTTTGAAAATCGAATAATCAGCCAAAACTGTCATGTCAGTTGGCCGCCTCGGAGATGTGATTTGAATCCTTTGGATTATTTTCTGTAGGGAACCATTAAGGATAAATGTTACGCAGAGCATCCAGCGACAATTGAAGCGCTGAAACATAATAAATATGGTGATCCATCTAGAGGTATTTTTTCAGAACTAAAAAAAATATAAAAATTCAAATCAATTGTGGAATATTTGTTGGTAATTTCAAGGTCATTTTATGGCATTTATTTTTTGTATTGTGAAAATAAGCGTTCGGTGAGAAATGGGAAGATCCGCTGTTTTCGACCCAAATTTTGTTCAGTGATGAGGCCCATTTCTGGCTCAACGGCAAAGTCATTAAACAAAATTGCCGCATTTGGGCTGAAGCGCAACAAGAAGAGGTTTAAGAGGTGCCATTATACCCAGAGAAAACCACGGTTTGGTGCGGTTTATAAGCTGGTGGAACCATCGGTGCATATATTTTGAAAAACGATGATGGCCGGAACGTAACTGTGAATGGTGCATGATATCGATCTTTATGCTACCTGAAATTGAAGCCCGTTATCTCGACGACCCTTGGTTTCAACAGGACGGTGCCACTTGCTGCTCAAACAATGGATCTACTGAGTGGTCATTTCGATAAGCGTCTAATTTCACGTTTTGGACAGGTGAGTTGGCCGCCTAGATCGAGTGATATCCCACCTTTAGACATTTTTCTTTAAGGTTACTTAAAGTCCAAAGTCTGTGCTGACAAACCAGCTTCGATGCAGGGTTTGGAAGCCCACATTACGTGTATCATTAAAGCCAGACCGGACGTAATGCTCGAACGAGTCATCTAAAATTGGATCCTCAGAATGGAAACCCTGAGGCGTAGTTGAGTAGGGACATAAATACTGTTACACACGTTTTATGCTGTAAAATAAAAAGCACTGAATGTTGTTGGACCAAATATTTTTTAATATATTTATTGATGTATATTGTATCCAAAAAGAATCTACTTATTTGAAATGTCCGCCTTTTGCCTTTACACACGCCTTAAGTCGCACTGGCCAAACGTCAATAGCTGCACGAACCTCGTCCATTGGAAAATTGGCCACAGCTCGAACCAAAGCAGTCGTAAGAGATCCAATGTTGGGGTATCTTTTGTGACAAACCTTGTCCTCTAAAACCGTCCACAATTTGTAATCCAATGGGTTCAAATCTGGACTGCCTGAGGGCCATTCTTCAGAGGAAATGAACGCTAACAACTTGTTTCGAAGCCAGGCCTGGGACGATTTAGCCTTATGAGCCGGCGCAGAATCCTGCTGGAAAGTCCATGGCTGGTTTTGGAACAGGGAATTGTTAAGAGGCTTCAAAACAGCTTCCAAAATGGTTTCTTGGTAAACGTTGGCCGATGTTTTGACTCCTTGTTCGCAGAAATGCGGGTCAGTGACCCCATCGTAAGAGACACCCCACCAAACCATGACTGAAGCTGGGTGATGACCCTTTTCCACCCTTGGTATAAGTTTAGATGTTTCCTTAGATGACAGGGCATACACTCTATCATTTTGCTTGCTAAATTTTTACTGAACGTTAGAAATTTTTTCATCGGTGAACAAAATGTGTCTGTGCAAGTTATCAGCGTGCTTCACCAAAAGACGATTGCATTTTTCAATCCTATTTTTTCAAAGCTGCATGTCTGGTACGTCGTTTGAAAGCCCCAAGTCCCAAGTCTTTTTAAAGATTCGACTCATGGACTTTTGCATGATATTCATCTCACGGGCCATGATTTTCTGTTTTCGGAGCGGATTTCTGTGAATTCTTGATATAACGGCTTTGATGACATGCAGTGTTCGAACAGAGCGTGGACGGCCCGACCAGTGGCGGTCTTTTACATCTCCACTCTCCTCAAACAGTTTTATGCATCGGTAGACGAACATACGGCTAATCCCTAGTGGCCGGAGCGTTTTGAAAATGTCGCTTTTTTCATTTTACACTTGAAAAGCGCTATTACAGCAATACGGTTCTCATTATCTGATCTTTCCATGATGAAAGTTGAAACAATTTTAAAATCCTATAATTTCCTATAGACCCGGTTTGCTGAAATTTGCGCACAATCCTCCCGACTGTGTACACATTTGGTGCTGACGAAAAAAATCACAAAGTGCATTTTGAGTTAAATTCTCATTTTCGTAAAAGGCTTCAACAATCTTAGCGCTCTGCTCTATTGTGTACTTCTCCATGGTTGAATTTGTCAAACTCTGAAACACAGATATGCCAAATTAAGTTGGGCAAAACAACTTGACGTTTAGGTGTGGCTTACAAATAACATCGTGCATTATGGTTGGACCACTATTCACTAAAGGTTGTATTTGGCCGTATTTGCCAGTCGATCATTCGAAGTTTCTTTGTGAAAATTCTGGAAAATTCGTTTTGCCAACATCCGTTGGTCAACGAAACGCTAGATTGGTCAAAAATATTACTGCTGTTCCGGAGACTGTGCTAGAGGCCTGGGACAGTCAATTCCATACGAGAACTCAGCCATGCACAGAGATCAACTGGTACAAGTACAGAAATCAACTGGCCAAATTTTCTGCCGCAACTGCCACAAAATCCAATTTACGATGGTACGAGATAGAGCCTGACCTTGCACAGAGATCAACTGATACCAAATCCGAAAACAGTCGGCATTTTACAGCAGGGTCTGCCTTTTCATTCGAAAGGACATTTTATGCCATTTATTTTTTGAATGTAATTTCCTTCAAATGTTGGCCGCAACTATGCCTCAGGGTGTCCATTCTGAAGGTCCACTTTTGGATGATACACACCGTGGATTTCGCTTTGTAAGTCTTTACATGATGAAATGGCAAACAACACTAAAACGCAAAAAATCAAGTCTAACAAAATTCAAGCATAATTTGTGAAAAAACACTTTTGAAAAACAACCTCTAGATTGATCACCTGTTACAAATTTGAAAAAATATGGACCGATGATTCCATCAGCTCATAAACCGCACTTAACCGTGGTTTTCGCGGTGTAAGTCTTTCCATGATGAAGGGGCTTGTACTCTAAGACCTGCTTGTTGTAGAGCTTAGGAAATATTCTGTCTTCACTCACAATTACATACATTCCCCTTTACTGAAAATACGGGTGGGTCCTTATTCATAACGGAGGCCTATTGGGTCTATAGAAAAATAATTATCATAAGATAATAAATACCAGATTTCCTTAAATATCATAAAAATTAAACAATAATCAAATAGGCTTTCTTGGACAGACAAAAATTACTATTTAATCGACTCGAGAAATGCTTCAGCGCATAACTCCAATTCAAGCCATTTTCTATGTTTTACACTCCCACTGTCATAGCTACACTTTTACCCTTTTCCTCACATTATCCTTGACGCACACACACTCAAATACTCGTTCATTCATTAAACATTAATTATGGCTTAATTAGAGGTATCATCGCCTGAGCCAGGACGATCCAACCCTTTATTTTCCCTGCATCGACGACGGACGACACTCCAACTCAACAATTAGCGGCGCAATTAACAGCAACAAATGCAACCCTTTTTTTCAGCAACACTGCACAAGGATAATCGCATCATCCGCGTACTTTTTGCCTGTTCCTGCGCCTATGTGCGGTGTCCTGTTCAATAGACCATTAAATTGCAACCCTTTTGAAAGTGACAACATAATTTTTATTTTGTTAATGACAGGCACTGATGCGGTTACTCGCTCCAATGAGGAAAGGGTTACGGTTTACACGCCAGCAACCCTTTATTTACGGGTTGATGTCTTCCTTTAAGTGATTGATGCGCATTAAAGAGTTACTTTTTGTATTGGGACAAAGCGACCGGATTATGTTGTTATTATTGTTGGATAAGGACGACTGGGAAAAGGGGGTTGCTACAAATGGCGAATCAACAGGTATGCGTGCTTTAATTGTGGCAAAGGGTTAGGCTTGAAAGGCACTGAAGGATGTATGTGGTTAACAAAACTGATATCGATAGGATGTTGTCATTTAAAGTCTACGAGGATTCTTGTTGAAACTTTAAAAAATAGTTTTGTTCGAATGTACTTCTAAAGGGTGGTCCAACTAAAACGCACGATATTAAATGTAAATAGAACAAACAAAAAGTTTTCACAGAATTATCTCAATATTCTTTATTATAACAGAAGGATCTATGAGAATTATGTGCGAAACAAAATAAAGGACAAATGCACGCCACGGCTTTGGTGGCGTACCGATATCCGATGGACCATATTTTAAATGACTGAGACATAATGGAGGTTCAAAGTCGTTAATGTTCCAAATTATCTCATCATTTAGCTCTTGAATTGTTCTTGGCTTCAAGGACGTACACTTTTTCTTTTAAATATCCTCAAAGAAATAAGTCCAACGATGATCGTGGCGGCCAATCAACATCGCCACGATGTGAAATAACACCGCCATTGAATTTCTCGCATAAAAGAGCCACTGTTTCGTGGCCTGTTTAGCAAGTGGCACTATCTTGTTGGAACCCCATGACGTCCAGGTCCATATCCGTCCGTTATCATCTCGCGATAGTAAACACCATTTACGGTTCCTGCTTGGCAGACCTTATTTTCGAAGAAATAGGTCCCGATGACGCCGTCAGCCATTAAACCAAACAGTCACTATTTGTGGATGCATTAGTTATTCAACAATCACTCGTGGGTTCACATTTGCCCAATTCCGCTTGTTAATGAATTCTCTGGCGTAAAAGTTTGGCTCCTTGCTGAATATGATTTTTTTCTTAAGTCACCATTGACTTCTGTCTGTACAACCAATCATTAGGCGTATTGCAGCCACGTGAAATGGTCGGTAGGCTTTAGTCCTTAGAGTCAATTGAACCTTGTAAGCGTGTAAATTCATTTATTCAAAATTTGCCTCATTGATGTTCGTAAGATGTTCAATTGTTGGACATAACGACGAGTCGCGGTGGACGGCTCTTCTGCCATCCTATCAAGAACAACATCAATGTTTTCCGCATAACGAAATGGACGTCGATTTAGACGGCTCTTCTGCCACTCTATCAAGAACAACATCAACGTTTTCCGCAGAACGAACTGGTCAAGAATGCACAGGTATTTTCACATTTCCCTCCGACCCGGTTTGCTTAAATTTGCTCACAATTCCCTCGATTGTGGACTTATTAGGTCGAAAAAAAGTGCACGAAATTCATTTTGATTTGAACGGCCATTTTCGTAAAAGTCTTTCACAATCTTAACACGCCGCTCAATTGTGTACCTCTCGATGGTTGCATTTGTCAAACACTGAAACAAAGAAATGTCAAATAAAGTTAAAAACCACAGTTGCATCTGTGGTTTTTAACGAAAGCCACTGTGAAACGGAATTGGTGGGAATTGGCTCTACGCACAGTTCGAAGATTATACGCAAAGGGTAATTCTCATTAGTTCAAATGCGACAACCGTATAAGTCATTTAATTTGTTGCAAGTAGTCATTGCCAAAGACTGTTGAAGAAAAACCTTGGCGGGTTAAGAACCAGCTGTACAGTCTGCCTGGCAAGCATAGCCAATACATTTCAACAATTTTTTAGTTGATTCTGAAAAAGAAACAACAAAAGCTAAAAACTGTTCAAGTCAAAAAACTACACGTTAAGGTGTGAGATTCACCATTAACATCGTGCATTATGGTTGGACCACACCTATATCGGGTGTTCAATCTAAAGGTATATTTTCAGAACAAAAAAAATATAAAAATTCAAATCAAGTGTGATATCTCTATTGTTCATACGAAAGGACTTTTTCGGGCATGTTATTTTTGAAAATAATTTCCTTCAAATGTTGGCAACTGTATTATGGAAATGAGCATTCGGTGAGAAAGGGAAAGATCCGCTGTTTTCGACCAAAATGTTGTTCAGTGATGAGTCCATTTCGGACGCAACGGCAACGCCAATAAACAAAATTGCCGCATTTGGGCTGAAGAGCAACAAGAAGAGGTTCGTTCAAGAGGTGCCATTGTACCCAGAGAAAACCACGGTTTGGTGCGGTTTATAAGCTGGTGGAATCATCGGTGCTCGCTATCGCGCCATGATATCGATTTTTATGCTACCTGTAATTGAAGTCCGTAATCTTGACGACACTTGGTTTCAACATGACGGTGTCACTAGCCATACAGCAGCTGCTCAAACAATGGCTCTATTGAGAGGTCATTTCGAAAAGCAGCTAATTTCAAGTTTTGGACAGGTGAGTTGGCCGCCTAGATCGAGTGATAACACACCTTTAGATATTTTCTTTGGGGTGATGTAAAGTCCAAAGTTTATGCTGACAAACCAGCTACGATTCAGGTTTTGGAAGCCAACATTACGCGTGTGATTAAAGCCATACCGGTCGAAATACTCGAATGAGTCATCCAAAATTGGACCCTCAGAATGGAAACCCTGAGGCGTAGTTGCGGCCAACATTCGAAGGAAATTATATTCAAAAAATAAATGCCATAAAATGTCGTTTCAAATTACCAATAAAGATTCCACATTTGATTTGAATTTTTATATTTTTTGTTCTGAAAAAATACCTATGGATCACCCTATTCTTGTGCGACCACAACGAAAGTCAGTAAACCCCATTTTACGATGGTGTCTATAGTACGAGGGCGGTTCGGTAAATTCTTAGCCTATCAATGAAAGAGAAAAGTTAGTTTTTCAAAAAAAATATTTATTTTTCAATATAATCTCCTGAAACTTCAATACACTTAGTCCAACGCTTATCTAGCAATTCTATCCCTTGATTAAAATAGTTTTCCTCAAGGTCTTCAAAATAGTGGTTTACAACTGTAATTGCATCTTCATTTGAGGTAAAACGCTTGCCAGCAAGGATTTTTTTTAGATTTGGGAACAGGTAAAAGTCACTGGGAGCTAAATCAGGAGAATAAGGTGGGTGGTCAAGCAACTCGTACTTTAATTCGTTGATTTTAGCCATTGTTAAAACACCCTTGTGCGCTGGTGCGTTGTCTTGATGAAAAATTATTTTTTTGTGCTGTAAGCCAGGACGTTTTTCTCGAATTTGTACATTTAATTGATCTAAAAGGTTGCAATAGTACTCTGAATTTATTGTTTTACCCTTTTGCAGATAGTCAATCAATAAAATACCTTTAAAGTCCCCAAAAACCGTTGCCATAACCTTACCAGCCGATTGAATTGTTTTTGCCTTCTTTGGGGCACTTCCTTCAGCTTCAGTCCATTGTTTGGATTGTTCTTTTGTCTCTGTAGTATCCATGTCTCATCAACAGTTATGAAACGACGCTTAAAATCCATTTTATTTCGCTAAAAACGATCCAAACAAGCTTGAGAAATGTTCATTCTTATGCGTTTTTGGTCGACTGTTAACAAGTGCGGCACCCATCTTGCAGAAAGCTTTTTCATCTGTAGTTCTTCATACAAAATTAAATGGACTCGATCATTTGAGATGCCCATGATATTAGCTATTTCACGCACTTTTATTCGTCGATCATTTAATACCATATCATGCACTTTGGCTACAATTTCTGTTGTTGTTGCTGTTTTTGGACGTCCACTACGTGGTTCATCTTCAATGCATGTACGTCACGTTTAAATTCAGCAACCCAATTTTTTGCTGTTGCGTATGAAGGAGCACTTTCACCTAACACATTCACCATATCATTATGAATTTCTTGTCCCGATAAACCTTTTTTATGTAAATATTTAATGACACCATGCATTTCTAATTTTTCCATTGTAAAAAAATCGCGGATGCGTCTTTTGTGAACACCTGTTTCTATATAAAGGAGTTGCCAGATCGAAACAAAATTTAACATGTGTTCATAGCAGAGATGGAAGTTTCCAAAACACTTAACTTTTTTCTGTTTATACCGCGCTTTTTGTGCTAGGCTAAGAACCGCCCTCGTATTAATCAAGATTTTTCTTGGTTTGCTTACTATAGTTGGGTATATGGCTGTGGCACAACAATACTATGATCTCCACAACCATATTACGATCCCCACATTCCTTATATTGTTGTACCACATTCATATATCTAACAACAGTATTACGCTCTTCGAATATTGTTACCCCAACCATACTTTCTTCTTTTCAAAAATTTTACCATTTCTTAAAAATTACAATTAGAATCCTTTAAAAACTACTAGGTCTTACAGAGTCATAGACATTTAAGATGGAATTGAAGTGTGTACAATAAGTTGAGGCCAGTCAAAAACCTTTCTTATTGATTTTTTTTGTTCAACGCTTTGATTACGAATATTCTATGGAGTCAACTCCAATAACTTAGCTCCAACTTACCCCAAAAGCACTCCCCCACTCATTGCAGTAAATAAGGATTAAAGGAAGGATGTCACAAATATCTTCACAAATAATCCACAGCCAATTTGATTACATTTAAAATTCGTTCAACACAATCGCAAAACGCTCACACCAAACCAAACGATAATGAAGAAATCATAAAAAACTGAACGAAAACATCAAATGGCCAGCAACAATAAAAACGATAAACGATATTGGCTTGTAGAGAAAGGCCTACCTACCCCAGCCCCCCAACCACTACAAGAAGCCCTACCAAAAGGGTATAACAACGAAGCCACATAGAAATGGCAAGAATATCGACTCACACGAATAAAAAACGGAAAAAAACTGGACATCAATGACGACATATAATTTAACGTTTCATTGGCATTTTCGATTAAGGCTCGGTGGAAGAGCAAAGTCAGTATCATCGCTGGTATCTGAAAGGACTAATGCACGTGTGTGTGAGGACTCTACGCTAAGGCCATTGCAAAGGACAGGCGATGTACGGACGTACGTTCATATGAATGTGACACAATGTCACACAATTAAAGGAATGCCACAAAAACGAAATTTTTATCTACTCCAAGAGCAACTGCTGCCGGCCCACCACCACCGCAGGCACTACGACGAGCCTAACGAAGGAGTACAAAACTAATACAGGTCCCCCTCCTTGCACTACAAAAAGCCTAGTATCCTTTCGCTGGTAAAGATATCACATACACACGTAAGGATACGAGTACGAGTACAACTGAGTCTATCATTTTGCTTATTAAGGATAAGAAAGAAAGCGACAAGCAACCAACAAAAAAAAACCGAATTGGAAATGAAATCAAAGTCCTTTGAAGGGGGTACGGCGCAGCGTAGGGGTAGAGCCCCAAAACAATGGAAATTGTGAAGGAGTTCACCATGAATGGGCGTCGTTGCCGTACATATGCCAGGATCACATAGGCATACACCCACACGCACGCACGCCCGTTTCAATGATTACGAGCTGTAGATAAAAAACAAACAGTTATGGCCAAATAAATTGACTTGTCCTTTATTAGTCGTCGCTAGT
Organism: Hydrotaea diabolus; assembly: GCA_963513945.1. Lineage (NCBI taxonomy): Eukaryota > Metazoa > Arthropoda > Insecta > Diptera > Muscidae > Hydrotaea > Hydrotaea diabolus. The sequence goes on along the minus strand of OY740720.1, from coordinate 142,611,611 downwards.
CCTTGTAGAAGGATATCACAGGGAACGTTTGTAAGAAAGCCTTCATTGTATTGCAACTGTGTGGAGTTAGCCTTAAATGCCACCATGTCCAATATTGCTTTTGTATGCTGGGGGAGTTTGAGAGAATTTTCGGTGGAATTCAAATGCTGCTCGGTGTTGTAGCTAAAACGATTTAAGAAAACCCTGCTTTCGAAATCCGTAATTAAAGGATAATATTCAGTAGGATAATCAACTTTCTCTTTTTTTGAAAAAAAGTTTAAAATCAACAAGTATAAACGAAAATATGTATGGCTGTGTCGAGTTTTTTGTATTCTTTTATATAATCCACCATGAACGACACTGGAACTACGAGTTTCCTCCGGTTGCTGACGTTATAGCTCGCGGGTTAAGGGTACGTTACAGAAATTTATATCTGAAGTGACAGAGAGTGAAACACAGGCCTTGTTAAGAAGCCTGGGTACAGAATCAGTTTGAGATCGCGAAGACACTCGAGTTAAGACGAATTTATTATCGCCTTAAGATTAGCTTAGACACACTAGTTTTCCTGGGCAATTAATCTGCTACAGATCTTGAGGATATATTCTTAGTTTTCACACTTCGCAGACATTATTCGGCACTTCTACTCTGACCTTTACCAAATTACAGTTGCCAATAAGGATCCTGGCCTGGGAACCCTTGAGACTACAAGTCTTGCTCAATCACATCCAAAACAATCACATCCATGGTATACCTCGCTGTGTGTTAAATGGCACCATCCTGTAAGAACCATATATCCTCTTATTGTATTGTCTCAAGAGCCGGCTGAAAAAAATCTGCATCTTCGGCAAGTACCGCTCGGACTTCCCAGTTACGGCAAGACGGTTATCCTGGAAAAAGTAAGGGGCCAATGATGCCTACTCGTGATATGGCGCACCACACTGTCTCGCGGTCCGAATGCAGAGGTCTCTGGTGAAGTTCTCTGGGGTTGGTTTCACTCCAGTAGCGCATATTTTGTTTTGCGGAAAAGCACGCTGCACTGCAATGATCGAGTGCGCATTTGAAAAATACGCTTCAACACAAAATCACCTCTCCGCACGTGTCCAATGCATGATGGCAACTGAAAGGCAGACGAATACAAATCTCCCGTCGTCTACTATAAGCCACGCACACTCTCCACTCTCTTCGACCTACTACAGTGCCGCTACAGCCTGTAGTGCAAAAATGCAAATTACCGCTCTCCACCCTGTACTTTCTTCCAATCTCATCTACATGTTAAACGTAATTCGAATCGGATCCGACTACTTAGTAGGGACATAAATACTGTTACAACGTTTTATGCTGTAAAATAAAAAGTACTGAATGTTTTTGGACCAAATATTTTTTAATATATTTATTCATGTATATTCAAAGAATCTACTTATTCGAAATGCCCGCCTTTTGCCTTTGCACACGCCTTAAGTCGCACTGGCCAATCGTCAATAGCTGCACGAACCACGTCCATTGGAAAATTGGCCACAGCTCGAACCAAAGCAGTCTTATAAGATTGGGGTATCTTTTGTGACAAACCTTGTCCTCTAAAGCCGTCCACAATTTGTAATCCAATGGGTTCAAATCTGGACTGCCTGAGGGCCATTCTTCAGAGGAAATGAACGCTGGCAAATTGTTTCGAAGCCAGGCCTGGGACGTTTTAGCCTTATGGGCCGGCGCAGAATCCTGCTGGAAAGTCCATGGCTGGTTTTGACAGGGGAATTGTTATGAGGCTTCAGAACAGCTTCCAAAACGGTTTCTTCAGTGACCCCATCGTAAGAGACACCCCACCAAACCATGTCTGCAGCTGGGTGATGACCCTTTTCCACCCTTGGGATCAGTTCAGATGCTTCCTTAGATGACCGCGCATAGGCTCTATCATTTAGCTTGTTACATTTTTCCTGAACGTTAAAAATTTTTTCATCGATGAACAAAATTTTTCTTTGTAAGTTATCAGCGTGCTTCACCAAAAGACGTTTGCATTTTTTAATCCTATTTATTAATCCTTAAAGCTGCAGTTTATTTAATCCTTAAAGCGGCAGTCAATAAATGTCCGGTACGTCGTTTGATAGCCCCAAGTCCCAAGTCTTTTTTAATGATTCGACTCATGGACTTTTGCGTGATATTCATCTCACGGGTTATGATTTTCTGTTTTCGGAGCGGATTTCTGTGAATTCTTGATTTAACAGCTTTGATGGCATGCGGTGTTCGAACAGAGCGGGGGCGGCCCGACCGGTGGCGGTCTTTTACATATCCAGTCTCCTCAAACAGTTTTATGCATCGGTAGACGAACATGCGGCTAATCCCTAGTGGCCGGTTTAAAAATATCGCTTTTTTCATTTCACACTTGAAAAGCGCTATTACAGCGACACGGTTCTCATTATCTGACCACTCCATGATGAAAGTTGAAACAATTTTAAAATCCCGTTACAGACTAACGCTATTGAGGTTAGCTTTCAAAACCCATATGACATTAACGGGGTATGTTCAGTTCTACTACTGAAAAGGGTGTGTTCAATGTTGTAACAGTATTTATGTCCCTACTAAGTAATAAGTTGTGAAGACTTTTTATTTCAACTTCCTCTCTTTGTTACTTAAAAATGAGAGTTTTTGAGAAAAATTGTACAAATAAAGGGTGGTCCAACTAAAACCCACGATTTTAATAGTAAATAAAACAAAAAGGTCAAGGTCTGACTCACATTTAACATTGTGCAATATGGTTGGACCACCCTTTACAATCAAAATATTGCAAAATTATTATTCACATATGTGACAGCGCATAGAGAAAGGGACCTAAGGGTAAAAAAATCAATTTTCGTTTTTTGTTTTTTGATGTATACAATAGAGTGGAGTGAAAACATGCTTTTTTTAATTTGAAAAAGTTAACCTCGAAAAGAGATGTAGTCTGGGGTCCTAAAGAGGGGAAAAATAAAAAAAAAATTTAAAAAAAAGTTTAGGGGTCGCGCCAAAATAAACAAATACACATGTTTGAAGGCGTGAATTTTCCTAACCCCTGAACCGATTTTAAAGTTTTATGTCAATAAATGTTTGCAATAGCGTAAACAATGAAATAAAGGCATGAAAAAATTTAAAAAAAAATTTCTCATTGTTCAAAAATTTCAAAAAGTAAAATAAGTCAAATCGTCCCTTCTTCTGAAAATTGACTGAACAATGAAATCGCCACCAAAGCTACAAATATTAGTCGATTATCCTCATATTTGCCTCAAATACATTTGTTTGGGCACTGAACAAGCTCAAACTTTTAAATTTTGAATAAGTTAAGTCGTTAATTTTTAGGATTTTTCTAAAATCAACGCCAAAATAGCGATAATTTTCAAATTTCTAGGGAGTGGCGCGACCCCTAAAAATTTTTTTAAATTTTTTTCTTTATTTTTCCCCTCTTTAGGACCCCAGACTACATCTCTTTCCGAGGTTAACTTTTTTATTTGAATTTCACTCCACCCTAGTGGACAACATCTGAGCATCGAATGAGACCGATCCCATGCCCCAAAAGTGTTCCCTCCCAGAGATATGCGCGTTTTATGAAAGCGAAGTCGACGATTCTAAGCGCAAATAGAAAGGGGCCTAATCTTTAAAATGGCTCTCCTGAACAAAACTGGTTTTTAACCTAAGGTCCCTTTCTATTTTGCGCGTCACATATTTAGATAAAATCGGACAAGGAGGCTTGGTCCCGCCCACACAACCCTGAACTTAAAAAGACAATATCTCGAGCTGATGGCAGATGTAAAGGTGAATTTAGGAACATATGATACTGACATGAATCAAAACACATCCTGAAGAAAAAGTGGGCGGTGCCACGCCCCTTTATACATTAAATATAAAATGTAAACAGAATGAAATCAATGATTAGCATATTATCATAGATTATATGTTATTTACGGCCAAATCCATAAAAAAAATTATGGACTGATCCTTAAAAAATGTTAATGTAAGGAAATCAATCAATAAGTGGCACCTCTACGGGAAATTGAACTGGTACAGAACCAGTCATGTGATAAGTCCCTTATCTTGGAGAACAGTCCCTATTTTGCGCGTCACATATTGAATTACATCGATATTTACTTATTATATTTTTAAACTATGCAATTGTGGAGATATTTAATTGTGCTTTTAAACACTGAAACAAAGAAAATTCAATTTAAGTTGGGCAAAAAACTAGACGTTAAGGTCTGACTCACAATTAATATATATGCACTATAGTTGGACAACCCTTTGCATAAAAATATCGAAAGTTATTATTTAATTATTGAATTACATCGATATTTCCTTATTATATTTTTAAACTATGCAATTGTGGAGATATTCAATTGTTCCTTTTAAACATTAAAAGAAAGAAATGGCAATTTAAGTTGGGCAACAAACTTGACGTTAAGTTGTGACTCACAATTAACATTGTGCATTATGGTTGGATCACTCCTAACAATCAAAATATTGCAAATTATTATTAAATTATTGAATTACTTCGATATTGGCTTAGTTTATTTTTAAACTATGCAATTGTGGAGATATTCAATTGTTCCTTTTAAACATTAAAAGAAAGAAATGGCAATTTAAGTTGGGCAACAAACTTGACGTTAAGTTGTGACTCACAATTAACATTGTGCATTATGGTTGGACCACTCCTAACACTCAAAATATTGCAAATTATTATTAAATTATTGAATTACTTCGATATTGGCTAAGTTTATTTTAAAACTATGCAATTGTGGAGATATTCGCTTGTTCCTCTTAAAGCATTAAAGCTACTAAAGAAAGTCTGCCCAGGTGCCTCAGGTTGGTCGCATCCTTTTATAACTGTTACACACTCACCCACACAAAGACAACACAAAAGTGCGTGCCTTGTAGCAGCCACACTTACTAACCGGCCAGTGTCCTGTGTCCCATGTTTCTTACCTCTTTCAAAACAAGCCGCCGGCACAATGGAGGAATAGTGCGTAGTAGCAGCAGGCCTTGTTAACTTGTCCGAGAATGTAGTGGGATGAATGCCACGGCAAGGGCTACGGCTACGACTAGGGCTAGTATGAGTACTCGTATATGATAATGGCTGGTGACCATAAAAAACAACAAAACACATTTTATTTAAGGGTCAATGGGGAATAGTTCTGTCCGTCTGTCCGTCCATCCGCCTGTAGTATGTCGGAACAACCTATGGCATGATTTTAACGTTGTAAAGATTTTGATTTTGTCCTTTGATGATACGGCATGTATGTAAGTGTGTGTGTGTGTGTGTATAGGTGTAAGAGTGTATGTGTGTATGTGTGAGTAACAATCCCATCAATTGCGTGCGCATCATTACATTGTGACAATGTGCGTGCGTTCATTTCCAGTTTGGACTTATGCCTAAGAGATTCCTACGTCCTTTTGGCTGCGTTGCGCCATTACCAGTCGATACAATTGGGAAGGACCAGCCAAACGACCCTCGAAATGGGTTCACCTGTTCGACAGAGAGAATTGGTTAAAGCAGTTGTATTTCGTTTTATTTTATCTTTAGCACTCTGGAGTTATTATTGGGCGCATAAATTTCTTTAAATATTGATCCAATTAAATTGGGTTTACCATTTTTATTTGTTTGCTCGGGTTTTAATCCTTGAAAATAACCGTGTGGAATGCGGCTAGCGGCCGGCCAGAGTGTGAGTTGCAGCTTGGGACATTTCGTTAAACAAACGACGGTTTGAATTGTGTGGGGTCTTGTCATTCGTTGGAACATTTTAATACGAGTTCGTCTCTGTTGTTAACCTTTTTTTAGGGTATTTTCTTGTGGTCTTGTCTTGGCGGTTTTTCCTATTCTTCGTTAGTTGTTTTGTTTTATCTTTTTGCTCTTGACCTTGTTTGTAGTTTTGTTTTCTCCCCGCTTCCAACTCCTTGTTTTTCTCGCCGCGTCACCTGAAGTTGGTTTTCATGTTAATGATAGGGTTCGGTTCGTCGATGTGTGCCCTGAATTATGTGTCAGTCGTCGACAGGTGTAAGCTGTAATTTTCATTCATTTAATCGTTTAATTTATTGCGGGGAGTAGCCATAGATTGTAATTATTTTATATGGGATATTTGGAGCATTTGACAGGGAAAGGAGATAGAGTTTTTTTTAAAGAAACCATAAAATAAATCCTTCTAACTAGAAAGAGATAATGATTGCTTTATTAAGATATGCAAAGGGTTTGAATTTGAAAATTAGTACAAACGATCCCTTCAACTCTTCACCGTCCTTGGTGGACGTTGTAAAATTGGGTCTCCCGAAAATAGCTAAATACGAGGGCGGTTTGGAATGTTCTTAGCCTATCAATGAAAGAGAATAGTTAGTTTTTCAAAAATATTGTTATTTTTCAATATAATCTCCTGAAACTTCAATACACTTAGTCCAACGCTTATCTAGCAATTCTATCCCTTGATTAAAATAGTTTTCCTCAAGGTCTTCAAAATAGTGGTTTACAACTGTAATTGCATCTTCATTTGAGGTAAAACGCTTGCCAGCAAGGAATTTTTTTAGATTTGGGACCAGGTAAAAGTCAATGGGAGCTAAATCAGGAGAATAAAGTGGGTGGTCAAGAAACTTAATTCGTTGATTTTAGCCATTGTTAAAACACTCTTGTGCGCTGGTGCGTTGTCTTGATGAAAAATAATTTTTTTGTGTTGTAAGCCAGGACGTTTTTCTCGAATTTGTACATTTAATTGATCCAAAAGCTTGCAATAGTACTCTGAATTTATTGTTTTACCCTTTTGCAGATAGTCAATCAATAAAATACCTTTGAAGTCCCAAAAAACCGTTGCCATAACCTTACCAGCCGATTGAATTATTTTTGCCTTCTTTGGGGCACTTCCTCCAGCTTCAGTCCATTGTTTGGAGTGTTCTTTTGTCTCTGGAGTATAGCGGTGGATCCATGTCTCATCGACAGTTATAAAACGACGCTTTAAATCCATTTTATTTCGCTGAAAACGATCCAAACAAACTTGAGAAATGTTCATTCTTATGCGTTTTTGGTCGACTGTTAATAAGTGCGGCACCCATCTTGCAGAAAGCTTTTTCATCTGTAGTTCTTCATGCAAAATTAAATGGACTCGATCATTTGAGATGCCCATGATATTAGCTATTTCACGCACTTTTATTCGTCGATCATTTAATACCATATCATGCACTTTGGCTACAATTTCTGTTGTTGTTGCTGTTTTTGGACGTTCACTACGTGGTTCATTTTCAATGCTTGTACGACCACGTTTAAATTCAGCAACCCAATTTTTTACTGTTGCATATGAAGGAGCACTTTCACCTAACACATTCACCATATCATTATGAATTTCTTGTCCCGATAAACCTTTTTTATGTAAATATTTAATGACACCACGCATTTCTAATTTTTCCATTGTAAAAAAATCGCGGATGCGTCTTTTGTGAACACCTGTGTCTATATGAAGGAGTTGCCAGATCGAAACAAAATTTAACATGTGTTCATAGCAGAGATGGAAGTTTCCAAAACACTTAACTTTTTTATGTTTCCGAACCGCCCTCCTACGAGTATCTCTGCTCGGCAGGTTTAAAAAAATTACAACCTACTTCCAGGCAGAGAACAGATTCGTTGCCACACTCGATTTGTTTTTGCCAACCGAATGATTGAGGTTAAATGCACCTCGAGTATTCCATTAGTACAGCGGAATGTTAGTTGGTACTCTGTAATTTTCAGTAATTGGAACCAAGTATCTGAACCTTCAAAAGGTAATTTTTGGTTCTAAAAATTGTCTTGTCTAACGAAGAAACGTGAAATTTTAGTTAGAGACAAAAAACTGTTTGCTTACACAATTAAAGTACTTGAAGTACTTATAGGAAGGGGGAGGTTCATGGCGAGAAAAAAGTGGAAAAGTTGATGGATTATTTGTAATGCCAAAAATTTGGTAAATCGGCTTATGGGTCGATTATGGATGGCAACCAAAGTTTAGTGGCGTTGCCAGTTGCCGAATTTGCATTACGGATGGCAACTTCAACCGACAGTTGTCAATTTCAGTTGCTAAAAAAGGGGGGGCGTGTAATTTTTCAAATTGGTGTGTAATTTTTTAAAGAAATAAAATGTGAAGTTCAGAGGTAATATACATTTATTTTTAATTCTTCATATATTCAATATTACATATTTTTTTCTGGTGTTTGTCGGCTTCATGATGGTTAAAATTACCACCAAGCAACAATTTGAAATCCTGGTAGAGAAAATGGAATGTAACCCAAACCTAGCTCGCAGTGTACGGGTTTTTGGTGAAACCAAAGCCACTACGGATGAAGTGTGGAGGGGAATTGCCCATAATTTAAATAGCTATGGCCCACCTTCAGGTACTCCAGAAGAATGGCAGAGAGTGTAGCTTTTGCTCTATTAGTTGGACAACTTCGCTCAAAACCACGGACAATGTGGGTTGAGCCACGTCGAGGATGACGTCATTGCCATGGGACTTCTAAAAAAACTTCCCTCCACAAAAAACCTCAAAGCAGCACACACTTTTAAGAGTGGAGGTATTGCGGTCGACCGGTAGCTTTTTTTAAAGCAATTTTTTAAATCTTCCACTAAATAGACAACGGCATCTTTTGGAAGTCGGAAATACGCCTTAAAGCTAAGACGAACAATTGATTATTGAAAAATTTTCAAGATAGTAACATCTACTCACAGTACAGATGGCAATTCTAAGGGATTAGAGCTGTCTCTTAAATTCCTTTTAATAGATGCCACTTCCTGGCCATCTTCTTCTTCATCAAAAAAAAAAGCTCCACTGAGCTAATCATAAAAAATTAAATTTTTATTGTTGAAATTTACATTTTTGAGTTGAACTGTTTGTTGTGTTTACAAAATTTCAAGTTGCCGAAGTGTCAAAACACTATTATCGACGGCAACTGACAAAAGTTGCCATATTTATTTTTTTTCAGTTGCGTTGCCAGTTGACAACTCAACTGGAGTTTGTTGCCATCCATAATCGACCCATTAAAGTCAGTCCCCTCAGTATCGTAAGGGACCACCTGTTGTTTATTCCCACTTAAAGAGGTTCCCCACTATACTTAGTAGGGACATAACTACTGTAACAACATTGAACACACCCATTTCAATAGTAGAACTGAACATACCCCGTTAATACCATATGTGACGCGCAAAATAGAAAGCGACCTAAGATTAAAACCAGTTTTGTTCAGGAGAGCAATTTTAAAGATTAAGTCCCATTCTATTTGCGCTTAGAATCGTCTACTTCACATTCATAAAACGCGCATATCTCTGGGAGGAAACACTTGGGACATGGGATCGGTCTCATTCGATGCTCAGATGTCCACATTAAAAAAAAAAAAAATTGATTTTTGTACCCTTAGGTCCCTTTCTCTATGCGCTGTCGCATATGGGTTTTGAAAGCTAACCTCAATAGCGTTAGTCTGTTACGGGATTTTAAAATTGTTTCAACTTTCATCATGTAGTGGTCGGATAATGAGAACCGTATCGCTGTAATAGCGCTTTTCAAGTGTGAAATGAAAAAAAAAAACGATATTTTCAAAATGCCGCATGTTCGTCTACCGGTGCAAAAACTGTTTGAGGAGACTGGAGATGTAAAAGACCGCCACCGCTCGGGCCGCCCAAGCTCTGTTCGAACACCGCATGTCCTCAAAGCCGTTAAATCAAGAATTCACAGAAATCCGGTCCGAAAACAGCAAATCATGGCCCGTGAGATAAATATCACGCAAAAGTCCATGAGTCGAATCATTAAAAAGACTTAGGACTTGGGGCTTTCAAACGACGTACCGGACATTTATTGACTGCAGCTTTAAAAAAAATAGGATTAAAAATGCAAACGTCTTTTGGTGAAGCACGCTGAAAACTTGCACAGAAAAATTTTGTTCACCGATGAAAAAATTATTACCGTTCAGGAAAAATTTAACAAGCAAAATGATAGAGTGTATGCGCGGTCATCTAAGGCAGCATCTGAACTGATCCCAAGGGTGGAAAAGGGTCATCACCCCGCTTCAGTCATGCTTTTGGTGAGGTGTCTCTTACGATGGGGTCCCTGACCTGCATTTCTGCGAACAAGGAGTCAAAACATCGGCCAAAGTTTACCAACAAACCGTTTTGGAAGCTGTTGCTGTTGTGAAGCCTCTTAACAATTCCCGGTTCCACAACTAGACATGGACTTTCCAGCAGGATTCTGCGCCTGCCCAGAAGGCTAAAACGTACCAGGCCTGGCTTCGAAACAATTTGCCAGCGTTCATTTCCTCTGAAGAATGACCCTCAGGCAGTCCAGATTTAAACCCATTGGATTACAAATTGTGGACGGTTTTAGAGTACAAGGTTTGTCACAAAAGATACCCCAACATTGCTTCTCTTAAGACTGCTTTGGTTCGAGCTGTGGCCAATTTTCCAATGGACGAGGTTCGTGCAGCTACCGCGATCGCATGAACACCTGGCCGACATATTTTTAGCATACACGTACTCAGAACTTTTTGACGTACGACCATCATTTGTGTTGTTTACAGTGACTTAAAAAAATCAAGTTGGCAAAAAAAATGGAAGTAACTCGTGAACATTTTCGTGCATTCATTTTTCACAACTTTCGACGTGGATTATCACGACAAGAGGGAGTCGATGTACTTAAATCTTTGTATGGCGATGAAGCACCATCCAATAGCACTGTGGAAACCTGGTTGAGTGAATTCAATCGTGGCCGACGCTCGCTCAAAGACGAAGGTCGTGAAAGTTGTCCAAAAACGGTCGTTGAGCCAGAGAACATTGATGCCGTGCGTGAACTGTTAATGCAAGATCGTTGTGTGACATATATATTGATAGAGACATCATTGGGCATTTCTTTCAACAGCATACATTCGATATTTCATGAACACCTGGCGGTAAAAAAGTTTGTTCTCGTTGGATGCCGCACAATTTGACAATCGCTCAAAAAAACGGCTCGTGTCGATGGGTGCAAAGAAATTTTAAAAAAATACGATCGCGGTGCTTCAGAAAGACGTTTATAAGATCGTCACATGTGACGAATCATGGATCTATGCGTATGAGCCCGAAACAAAGCAGCAATCGACCGTGTGGGTCTTCGAAGACGAGCCAAATCCAACGAAAGTTGTTCGTGGAAGAAGCACTTCGAAGCAAATGGTCGCCTGTTTCTTGCGCAAAACTGGTCATGTGGCGACTGTTCCCCTGGAGAAACGTAGGACAGTCATTTCTGAGTGGTACACCGCAATTTGTTTGCCTAAAGTCTTCGGGGAAATTCGAAAAACGAACAAGAGAAGACGATTCATTGTGCACCATGGCGATGCGAGCTCTCACACATCAGCTCAAATCAGAGCCTTTTTGGCCGGCCAAAACGTCGAATTGATGGGTCATCCGCCGTACAGCCCTGACTTGACACCCAAAGACTTCTTTTTATCCTGGCACATCAAGAAAAAAATGCGTGGTCAACGATTTTCGTCGCCAGAAGATGCTGTTGAAGCGTTCACAACCATGTTTTGGAGGTCTTTCACTCGGAGTGGAAAAGGTGCTTCGACAATTGGTTTGAGCGCATGCAAAAGTGTAGAAATCATGCTGGAGAATACTTTGAAAAACAATAAAACGATTTTTGATAATGAATATTCGCATTTTCATTATTAGGCCAGAACTATATATAGCAGCCCTCGTATAAGGACACAGTTTTTTGCCTCTACAGAAAATTTTAAAGTATTTTTTTAAACAAGTGCGGCATGTAGGTATAGGCTTTTCGATTCAAACATTTTTTCTGGAGATTCAGATTCTTCTTATATTCTACGTATACTTTAGTTACAACTACTGAACGTTACAGAGCGCCAATCAACATTCGGTTGTACTGATGACATACTTGAGATGCATGCTACATTATTCGGTTGTGGCAACGAATCTGTTCGCTGTGTGCACTAATAACGGGCCCCATCGCAATTGAGTTTAGCTAGTCAATTGTCCTTTACTGCCTTATGGACATGTGGGGCTCTAGTAAAAAAATCTTGACAGGGAAAAAGAAGCAATGTCCGAGGCAGAAATAGGGCAAGGATGAACATTGGTCCTTTGACCATACGTGGAATAAAATCAAACCAGCTTTCAACACTAGCTTGTCCGGCTTTTGTCGAGAAGTACTCCCATTGAAGGGCTTAAGGAAGCCCGCCAAACATGAATTGTTAGACAACGATTTTTTTTGTAAGATAGGGTGGTATTTTTAATTTATCCTTAAATAGATTGGTTTCACAACTTTTCAGAGTATTTGTGTATGTAGGAACTTATATATGTATGCCTGTGTGTTCGTGAAGCTGTATTCTCTATAAATAATTGTCCTCATGCAGGAAAAGTGTCCCCAACCATAAACACTCGATTATTGAAAGCACTTTAAACAACAGGATACTTTTCCAAACGTACGCTTAATGTGCCCTCTTACGATATCCTTATAATTACTATGAAGTCATAAGAAACAACTATTAAAGGATATTTCATTATTTATTTCCCAAAAAGAAAGCGAAAAATAATTGAATAGTTTGAGAGTTTGTGTTTTTTCCACCAAGAAGTTCTCTCAATTCCAGACCATAAAAATTATAAAGAAATACTCGTACATCAAACAAAGTGTGCATTTCTTGTTATGAGCGAACCCATTATGGTTATGATTTTTATTGCAAATTAAACAGCAGGAGCTGGCCGTGGAATTCACATTAAACGAATCCTTAGAGCGCGCGAGAAGCAATTGATGAAATGATGCTGGCCATTCGTTCACATGAAGTACTGCTGATACTCGCACATCATCCGCCAATCAGCCGGGGTCGCGGTGACGCTAGTGACAAATGGAATTGTTTTACATTGAGATTTTATTGGAAATGAACGTATGTTTTTGAAGGGAAGGAGAGGGTAAATATTGGCATTGCCGTCTTCCTGGGGAGGATTCGTTGCGTTTCAGTTTTTTTTAAGAGTTCATAAATTTTAATGAATACATATTGCACGCAATTAAATGGAATTAATTGAATGTTTGTCAAGGATTATTTATGGCGCTGTTGTTTTTCCAATGTTGCTCCTTGTGTCGGCGGGGCTAAGTATGAGGAGTTTTTAAGGATTAAGTAAAGAACTTTGAAAGGAGTTTAGAGATGATGGTGGAAAGAAGGTGGATTTCCGACAAAGTTTATTTAGCAACGCCAAAAGTTCGATTAAAGATTAAAAAGGACCCAGGCACATTTGAGCCATTGAAATCACACGCAGAGAAAAAATATGGTTACTATATGGTCACGACAACAATAGTATGTTCTCTGCAATAAAAGTATGATCGTCGAACCTTTAGTATTGTTTTTTGAATTTCAATTTGACAACAGTATGATTGCCGCAATATTAATATTGTTGAAATGTAACAATAGTATTGCCAAATTAAAAAATAAAAATATGGTTGTAGCAACAATATAAATATGGTTGGTGCGACAAAAGTATTGTTTTTATGGGTTTTATGTTAACAATAATATGATTACGACAATCATACCAGCGAAATCGTATTTTTTTAATTTGACAATGTTATTGTGACGAGTCTTACGTAATAATAGCATACGAGGGCGACCGCAAAAGTAACTGGTCTAACATAAAAAGAACCGTTTTTTTGGAATTATTATTATTTATTTTTCAACATAATCTCCTTCCAACTTAATACACTTCATCAATCGTTTTTCAAGTTTTTTAATTCCATCCGAAAAATACGATTTTTCAAGACCTTCAAAATATGCCTCAGTTTCAGCAATAACCTCGCTATTGGACGAAAATTTTTTGCCACCGAGAAATTTTTTTAAATTTGGAAACAAGAAATAATCAGAATGAGCTAAATCTGGACTATATGGTGGATGCGGAGCAATTTCAAATCGTAATACGGCCAGTTTTGGTTGAGTTAAAAGTGCAGCGTGTGAAGGAGCATTATCTTGATGAAAAAGAACTTTTTTTCTTTTTTAAATGCGGTCGTTTTATCTTGATTTCTTTACTCAAGCGATCCAATAATGCACAATAATATTCACTATTTATAGTTTTTCCTTTCTCAAGATAATCAATAAATAGTATACCCCTTGCATCCCAAAATACTGTGGCCATTACTTTTCCTGCCGTTTCTAGTTTTCGCCTTCTTGGGACCACTTTTACCAGCTTCTATCCATTGTTTTGACTGTTCTTTGCATTCTGGGATGTAGTGATGGATCCATGTTTCATCAACAGTTATGAATCGGCGCAAGAACTCTATTGGATTAGGCTGATAAATCGCTAAAAGCTCCTCGGAATTGGTCCAACGGACGATTTTTTGGGGCAAAGTCAACAAATGCGGCACCCATCTTGCGGATAGCTTTTTCATGTGGAGTTCATCATGTAAAATACTCCAAACTTGTTTTTTGTGTATTTTAACAATATCAGCGAGTTCTCTGAGCTTTATTCGTCTATCTTTAGTCACTTCATTAAATATTTTTCTAATGTTTTCAATAGTAGTAGCAGTTTTCGGTCTTCCAGAGCGTTGTTCATCTTCCGTACTTGAACGACCCATTTTAAATTGTTGAACCCAGGATTTCACGGTGGAGTATGACGGTGCATTATCACCATGAACAGAATCCAATTCATCTGTGATTAATTGTGGCGTTTAACCTTTCATATAAAAGTGTTTAATTACCGCACGAAACTCTTTATTTTCCATTTTTCAAAAATTATAAAACTTGTTTACTTCAATCACCTGTAACAAAGAAAATAATCATTAAATATTTCGGAAATTTTGACAGATGGCTTATAAAAGATTGCTTTTAAAAAACAACAAAAAAAGGTTGCTAGTAAAACAGAAAATGTGCCAGGCCAGTTAGTTTTGCGGTCGCCCTCGTATTTTATATGTAAATTATTTTTTTTTTCAAAACAATATACTTTGCTTTAGTAAGAGTACAACTGATAAATTTTTAATAAGTAACTTTTTTCTACTGTTACATAAGTCACTCCGACTATTAAGAGTTTAATGTATTACTAAATAAAAAAATCTCTTTTGTTGAATAGTAACTTAACATAATCCTTACGAAGAATTTTGGGGATCATAGTATGATTGTGTGTGAGTCATACTATGGTTGTGAGAATCATACTATGGTTGTGTGTAAAACAAACTATACTTATGAGAATCATAATATGGTTGTGGGGATCATAGTATGGTTGAGTGTGAATAATTCTTCTGTTGAGAGGACCATAATATTATTGTGGGGATCATAGTATGGTTGTGTGTGAACCATACTATTGTTGTGATGATTATAATATTGTTGTGCCACAACCATATACCTAACAATAGTGTGATCCTCTTCGAATATTGTCACCCCAACCATACTTTTTTCTGAGTGCATTAGGGCCTGAAGCCATAATTCCCGCTATGCTTCAAATTATTTTAGTGCTTATCATTCCACATCTTGCTTTTTTTGTCATTCCTTTCTTTATTTACAATCTGTCTATACAACAATAAGTAAATTTGTTAAATATTTGCTAATAACACTGTGCGACAGCCACAATCGGTTTGGGATGAAACCACCGGGGAAAGTTATATCGGTCAAAAAAAGGTCATACGTGTCCCAGCGTTTCGTTGGGTCTCATCTAGGAATCGAGATATATCGATTTGAAGTTAGTAAGTATCGTATAGGGGAATTTGTCACGTTTTTGGCTCTTTTGTTTGACATAACTTGAGAACCACTCGTCCGATTTATGAAGCTCCAACAAGCGTTTATGTTAACATTCTACAGAAAATAGGGAGTATACTTTAACGCTAATTTAGTTTACAATTTATTTATAACATTTTTTTTTATAACATTTGTAATTTACATTACATTATTTACGAAAAGGTAAATCTAGAATATGATATCGTTTCAGTCTTCTGGTTTCATCAGTGCAGTCTAGTAGGGCTATAGCTTCAGGATTGACGTGATTGCTAAGACGTTGTAAGTACAGATCGGTAGCTTTGCTTATTTCATCTTTCACGGATCGTATATCAAGGTCTCTTCTAATGGCCTTGTTAGATATAAACCATGGTGCATTAGTTATTACCCTTAATGTCTTGGACTGATATCGTTCGAGAATATCAATGATAGAGTTACTGGCTGTACCTAATAGTTGGATACCATATGCCCAAACAGGCTCGAGTATGGTTTTATAAATTGTTAATTTATTTGTAAGGTTTAATTTTGACTTCGGTCCGAATAACTACCAAAGTTTTTTGGTTTTCAATTTTAATTGGTTTTGCTTATTTTTTGATATGCGTTTTCCATGTCAACTGTCGGTCAAAAACTATACCTAGATATTTTGCAGTAGCCTTCATAGGAATTTCATCGCCGTTTAGTCGGATAGGTGGACAATCACCTCGTCTTAACGCAAATGTAAGGTGACTGGACTTCTCTGCATTTACTTTTATATTCCACCCCGTTGTAGCCAATCATTCATGTCATCAAGTTGTTTCTGGACAAGAGCTGATGCTTCTATGGACGATTCGCTAGTAGCAAGTATTGCAGTATCATCGGCATATGTTGCAACTGTGACTTTAGTCGAGGTTGGCATGTCCGATGTAAAAATAGTGTGCAACACTGGGCCCAGAACACTCCCTTGCGGTACGAGTATACCA
Organism: Hydrotaea diabolus; assembly: GCA_963513945.1. Classification (NCBI taxonomy): domain Eukaryota; kingdom Metazoa; phylum Arthropoda; class Insecta; order Diptera; family Muscidae; genus Hydrotaea; species Hydrotaea diabolus. The sequence goes on along the minus strand of OY740720.1, from coordinate 142,594,998 downwards.
GCTTCAATTGTCTTTAGTTCTGACACATCATCGTTGATTTTTAACGTAAAGGTGTCTTTCACATAGATAACTCTTGAAGAATAAATAGTACGGTGCAGGAAGATATGTTTTTAATTTATAGAGCAAGCCTTGATGCCATACTCTATCGAAGGCTTGCTGTACATCCAGAAAGGTTGCTGAACAGGGGGCTAATCACGGCATTCGACGACGAATGCAAATTCGAATAGAAAAATATTTCGATACGTTTAAATGTTTGGATCATGGCATTCGATCGTAATGTTTTATCGCATACTACTTTTTTTTGCAATGCTGCAAAACAAAGACTTTCAACTCAAAAGATGTGTCGTTGGCTGATTCGAGCACGACGAGGGACTGTTAAAAAATTAAATAGATAATAAGAAACATTCTACGCATTATTGCAATGCAAAAATGTAACGATTAATTATTTTATTGTAGTTAATTTATTATTTTATAACAATTCATGGTGTTTTTACGTAATTTTTGTCGAAACCACTACTGTGATAACACAAATTGAGTTTCCTAAAAGGCCGATGAAACATCTTTCTTTGTTGATTCTCTTTGCGGCAAGCATACGAGTATGATGACAAGCAGAGAAAAGCAGAAAAACAAAACAACAAGCGATTGTTGGTTTGGTGCAAGTGAATATTTTAATAAATCTGATAAAAATATTGAAAGTAATTAGTTATAAATGGATCCAATGCTATTTTTTTACTCATCATCGTCCGATTCGGAGGAGGATTGCAATGTAAACGTAATTAGAAGAAATATTCGAATTTGGTCTGGAAATCGTTTTTTCATTATCTTTGTCCCTAAAAATAATAAAAAAAAGACGAATATTTTTACGTTATTTCACAAAATATAGAAAAATACCTACATTTCTTTTGTTTTACTCTGTTGTTTTGTTTGGCGTCATTAAAAATGGTAGTGTTTGGTTTTTTTCTAAGACGGTTGTGCTATCGAATTTAACTTCGGGTAGTTGCAATTCGATAACGATTGCCGTGATCCAAATTAATTGCGTTTCGAAGTAAATTTGGTCGTTAACGAATGCGGTGATTAGCCCCCAGTACTTTGTATTTTCAAATGTGTCAGTAACAACTTTGATAACACGATGAACTTGCTCTGGAGTTCCATGTTTTTGTCTGAACCCAAACTGATGGTCTGGAATAATATGGCAAGTATCTAAAATTGGGGACAGTCTACGCAAGAATATTTTTTCAAATATTTTGTAGAAGGTTACCAATAAACTGACTGGCCTATACGATGAGAGTAGATGTTCGGGTTTATTAGGTTTCGGAATCATTGTGATCTCTGGACATTTCCACTGTGTCGGGAAATGATTGAGTCTCAGTATGGCATTATAAATCTGTGTAAGAAAAAATAAACATTTGCGCGTCAAGTGCTTGGAAAAATTGCCATCGATACCATCAAATCCCAGCGCCCTTTACTTGTTAAGTTTTTGTATTACTTTTTTAACTTCATTGGGCGTATTTAACTTGATAGGTAAATCCATCTGTAGTGGACTGACTGTCTCAGAAATTTAAAATTTCTATTTTCTGTGGCATTGTATTAAATGAAAACGGCTTGAATGTGTTTTTCAGATGTTCAGCAAATGCATCCGCTGTACTTTTATCCGTTCTGCAAAAGGTATCGTCTCTGTGCCTGATTAAAATGTTTCTTTTTGCAGGTCCTCTTCAGGTATTTTGTGGCTTTAAATAGTTTGTGTTCACCATATCTTGAGTCATTTATTTCCTCAAAGTATTGAGCCGTTCTATCATTAACATCTTGCTTAAATGTAATATATTTTAAGGAATTTATGCATGCTCTCAGAAAACAGATTTGTTGCCACAACCGATTGTGGGTGGTTGCACTTACTATCCATGTATTCCTTAGTTACAGCCGAATGTTGAATGAACGACGTAGAGCTAAGTCTACTAAATATATTTGATATTTACGTGTTGCCTTCTTGACTATTATGAATTTTCTTTGCTTTTACGTACAACAAGCTAAAAACCGGTTAAAACGATGTATCGGGTTTTAGGTATTTTTGAGAAACCGACTTTCAGGTTTGGGCATTAAAAGCGGAAAGTCGGTTTTCTCTTGCGGTGTTGGACAGTCACATCCTTCTCTCGTCGATATGACATCGGCAGGCCAAAACGAGATTTGTTCTCTGTGTGCGGTCTATATTTTCATACAGCCCTCTAAAAATATGCCAAAAACGCCCTTCACACTGAAAATAAACCGTTGGAAATCGGTCCGAACTTCAAAGTATCTGTTAGACAAAAAGACTGTGAGTTGCAATCACCAACTGCTAATAATCGTGATGGAAATTTAGTTGGTCCTACCATAAGATTATAGCTCTGCCGATATTATAGTTAACACAACTTACTATTCGGTCACATTAACCAAATGATAGCCGTCTCGTATGCCCTTATCTGCCGGCGACCCTTCTTTTAACCATTAAGACGTTTTTTAATGTCTCTTCGGTCCACATGTCCAACCCAAATATTGACTAAAACTGTTAATTAATTCTCATCATTTTGATTTGGTCTAATTTGTGTACCCCTATTACCTATTGTTCGCTGGTTTTTGGTCAGCAGGTCTATTTTTCAGCCAGATGAGCCAAAACGTCCTTTAAATAATCCATTAAGTGCATTTCAATGACTGTCAGCATTAAAACCTTTGTTCGCCCATAAAAATAAAATATGATTTGTTGAGTAAATCCTGAAAAAGACTCTTTAAGGGACTTCTTTTTACCCCTGGGCCGAAGTAGCCAATTAATGGTTCTTCTAGATATTCTCACGGAACACAGCAATGTTAGGACTATGACTCGAAAATGACAGGCAGGAATAGTCGAATACTGCCGCTTTAGTAATGATATGATTAGGAGAGGGAGACTGAGCAACAGACGGTGGCGAAGCCTGTCCCTCTAAAAAAAGACGACATAGTTGCATAGGGAATTGCCTTTTTTAAAAAATTGTAGGAGTTCTTGAAAATAAGGAGGATTTATCCTGAAAGATCCTTAGATTTTAATAATAGCAGCTTTGTAAAGAGCTTGTTGGATTTTTTTTATCAAGGATAAATAATATTCATAATCTGTATGGTTTAGAGTGGCTATAGCAGCGCTTGCCAAATTTGGAGAGAGTAGTCCTCTTGCTAGATGAAAGATCTTACGAGTTTCATAAGAACAGCTTCCTTAAGAACTTGTAAAATTATTCATCAAAGATAAAGGAAATTCACAATCTATATGGGTCTGTGTGATTATAGCGCATGTCAAATTTTAAGCTTGCCAGGGTCTTTTTATGTACAGGCTGGAGCGCGGTAATTTGCTTTTTTGCACTGCAAGCTGTGGCGGCACTGTTAGTCGAAGAAAGTGGCGAGTCTAGGTGGCTTATAGTGCCTAACGGAAAATTTTTATTCGTCTGCCAATCAGTTGCCATCATGCATTGGACTCACGAGATGAGGCCATTTTGTGTTGATGCGTATTTTTCAAATGCGCACTCGATCATTGCAGTGCAGCGTGCTTTTCGTTTACGATTCGCTGTTCCCTCACGTAAAATGGGTAACATCATTGAGAACAACAGGGAATGTGTCATGTGTACGAAGGGGACACCTGAGAGAAGGATTACAAAACCACAAAACATCGAGAGAGTTAGAGCAGAAGTACTGGAATCTTCGAAACGCTGTGCTCGGAAGCAATCACTTGGTATTGGCATTTCCAGACTTTTTTTAGAGCCGGCTCTTGAGGCAATGCAATTAGAGGCTACATGATTCCAACAGGATGGTGCCACTGCGCACACAGCGAGGGCAACCATGAATTGTTTGGAGCAAATGTTTCCTGGACAGCTTAACTCATTGAGGGGTGATGTGAACTGGCCGGCACGCTCACCAGACTTAGCCCCAGGCGATTTTTTCCTTTGGGTTTACCTAAAGTCGAAGGTGTATATCAACCGTCCCTACACCTTGGAAGACCTAATTAACAATATTGAGGCTGAAATTGGCAGAATGCCAGTCGACATGCTTGTAAGAGTTCATGAAAACTTTAGAAAACGTATGCAGCAGCAGTCTATGGATAGCGAAGGACATACACTATTTGAAACCATACTAGATACACTATTTAAAATCAAGTAATTTCAAAATTCCCTTACTGTTCAATATAATTACAATTTAAAATAAGTTTTTCTAAGGTTTATAATTTTTTTATTTCATTCCCAAATAAGCAAACTAACGCGCTCCACTCTGTACAATAATCAAGCTAGGCTTAGACTCGGCGTTGTCATGCTTTTTCTTTTAGTGACAAAACTTGCCATAGCCAGAAAAAATTGCCTAGTTTTGTTAAAACCGGATGTGACATCATTCAGCCGGCCCCGTCTTCATAGCACACATAATTTTTTCCAAAATTAATTAAAATTCTTGTTAAGAGCAACTCAAGCAAACATCCTTTTCATTGGAAGCGTGTTTCCGTTGCGTATTTTAATTTCAGCGGCCATAATTTCTTGTTGCTCTTCTGCACCGTTCCCGTCGTCCTCGCCGCCGCCTTTTTCTTCTACTGCTGCGACGGCTATTCTAAACTTTGCTCGGTATTTGGCTGCTGTTGTTGTTGTCCACCGCTGTTTATTTTTGTTTTGTTATAATTTAAACTTTTGCTCGTGCTGGCACTGTTTGCTAGCCCGCCTTAATGTTATTAACAACATCTTTAGCCACTCACTCACCCACCCACCCACCCAGCCAGCCACCCATACATACACACATTCAGGACATTATAGCCTAAAAGCAGAAGAATATCTCTTCCTGCTCCACCTCCTTGGCCAGGACCTTTTGCATTAACACACACTTACAAATACCCCGGGAATGCTTTGGTTACGTTCCTTTTTCATCTTCATCTCCTCTGCCATCATGTTTATGAGTTGGCGTAAGATTTTCTGTTTTAATTGCAAAAATTACATTTTCGAAAATTTATAGAGAGAAATGTTAAAAGCCAAAACGCAACATGATTAGCTTTAGAACTGAAGAAAAAAAAAACAAAAACTCCTCACAAAGACGAAACAAAAAAAGAAATAAAGGACATTATGATAAAGAGAAACAAGGCGCACAACAATACAGACGCTCACACGAACTTAAGTGTAAAGAAATCATATTACATCATTTAAGCTTTGCAAAAGTAACATGGCAACCTTTCTTCAAATGCTTTTCTAAGCACTTCATAAAAAAAAGAAAACAGAAAAAAATTAAAAATTTTAACGCCGAACTAAAGGGTGGCGCCTTTTGGGGTGAAACAAATTACAATAGAAACGTAGACCAGCTAGAAGCTTTCCTTGCGCAAAAGCAAACTGCGCTGCACGTACCCTTTCCGCTTGTGGAACTTCATAAACATCTCAACGAACTTGGAGCACCTGAATCGAGTTGGAGGTTAGAATCAGTACAAAAATGAGGGGTTTTACGATCTCCTTGGGTGGTTACTGACATGACGTGGAATGTTGCTTTCCCGCGTTAAGAGTCCACTCAGTATTCTAACGGGTGTCACCACCGGACACTACGGAAAAGTTTCCCACGATCTTACGACAGCCGGTTATAAGCACCGGATCGACCCGAAGCAGGAACTCATCGGCCAAGGGCTGTCACCTCGGCACTATGTGCCGCTACAAGAACAGTAACGGAAAAGGTTAAGTGGTCATACTAATGGAATCTGTAGAAGCTATTTAGCTGTACACTGAGAATAAAAATAACCTTATAAAGGGTGTCCCAAGAAGAACGCAATTTTTAAATCTGGCAACATTCGAAGTGTCATTGTTTGACATTTGAACAATTGTTATTGTTTGTTAGTAGAAGGTACGAGGTTAGTAAAAATGGAGCGCTACACGAAAGGGAGTTCGTTAATTGGGTAGTGGAGAGACAACATGAAAATGCTGATTTTGCCGATAAAATCATCTTCAGTGACGAGGCCCATTTTCATCTTGATGGCTTCGTCAATAGGTAGAATTGTCGCATTTGGGGTGCGGAAAATCCTCGAGTGATTCACGAGAAGCAAATGCATCCTCAACGTGTCACTGTGTGGTGTGGTTTTTGGGCTGGAGGAATCATTGGACCTTTTTTTTATGAAAATGAGGCAGGTCAAGCGCAAACAGTCAATGGTGTTTGGTATCGTGAAATGATAACCAGTTTTTTCTTGCCTAGAATTGAAGAAATGAATGTGGATTGCATGTGGTTCCAACAAGACGGCGCCACATGTCATACAGCCAGAGAAACAATTCAATTGCTGCATCAGTCATTTCCCGGTCGTGTTATTTCGCGTTTTGGAGATCAGAATTGGCCGTCTAGATCGTGCAATTTAACACCATTAGATTTTTTCTTTGGCGTTTTTTGAAGTCGATGGTTTACGCGAATAAGCCGACGACGACTCAAGCCTTAAAAGACGAAATTGGACGCTGCATTAATGAAATACCGCAGCATTCATGCAAAACGGTCATTGAAAATTTCATTAAAAGATCGCGTGCATGCCAGCAAAGCCGCGGCGGCCATCTGCACGATATATTGTTCCATACATAACCTCATTCTGTCTACTTTACGATATAATAAAGTTTCACGATTTTTTCTTAAATATCTGTGTTTTATTTAAAATTTAAAAATTGCGCTCTTCTTAGGACACCCTTTATAAGGTTAACCTAACCATAAATTAACATGATTTGCAGGCTACGTTATAAAAGGTTAATTTGAACATTTTGTTGTTGACTGGCATTTAACAATAATAATAGTTAATTTAACTATTCTATGGTTGAATTTTTTAACCATGCAGATTGTTAATTTTGAAATAATTATTGTTGTTTTAACAAAGCACTGTATAACTCAACCATTAAAATTGTTATTATTAAAATAATTAACCGTGAAAATTGTTAATATAAAAATTTCATAGTTAATTTATTGAAACAATACATGTTCAATTTAACAATGAAATTGTTAATATTATAAACTTTAAAGATTGTTATAGAAATCATTGTTATTGTTAAGCTAAATAATTGTTGGTTACCTCTTTTAACCAGAAATATAGTTACTTTTACAATTTTTAATATTAAATTAAACTACTAACTTCTTTGCAGAAACACATCAGGTAATGTACTGATTGCTCCTCCTGAATCGCGTTGTTTGCGCACAGGTCTTCATGGCTCTTAAATTATTTTTTTTTGGGGCCATGTTAATTAAGTCGGTTAAAAGATAACCAACTGAAGAACTTAACTTCCCTTAACATCTCCGTAAGGAATAAACAGGACACTTTTCGCAAATCGGTGATTCTGAATTTATATACTCACCGATCGGGACCTACAGTTAAAAACCAGCTTAGAGCTTCATTTCTTTGTTATACTTTTTGTGCCTCTTTCATGCCAAAATGTTACCCATTGCATTAAGAGCTCCCCCCTCCAGCCGAAGGCATTGAAAGGCATTTGTATTCTTACTCGTCGCGCAGTTATAATGGGGCTCTCTTTAAAAACAATTAATACCCCAAAACGTTGCTGTTGCCATTGCCTCTTGTTTTGATCCTTTGTTTACCCCAACAACACCCCCATCCCATGCAGTTCAGCCCATTCGGGTCCATGCAGTCCTTTGGCCGTGTTCTTATCTCCACACCACCTTTGAAAGAAGTTTCTTTTTATTTTAGTCGTGTTTTCGCCCCAGCTCATTCTGAAAAATGTGTACAATTTTTTGTGGAAAAAATACTTTTATTTTTTTTTTGCTGTGGCATTATTCTTGTTGAAGCTTTTGTTGAGTTCTTTGGCAAATATCATCGTATTTAGCGCCCTTAGTTTTGAGCGTTCTCCACCTCCTCCTCTTCATCATCACCATCGTCATCATCTACATTTCATTTCAATTCATTCCATTTCATTGTGTATAATTTTAATTTCTTTTAATATTATTTTACGTTTGATGATGTTAGAATTGCGTTTTGTTTTTTTTTTTATTCTCCTCTGCGTGTTTGGCGTTGTCCTGCCGTTGGTGTTGGGGGTCCTGCGTCGTCTTCTCCAACCATGACCGTACGTGGTACATACTTTCTTTTCTTTTTTCGCTGAAAGTATAAAATGAAATAAAATGCAAAACAAAAATTAAGTTCTTCATCTGTTTGTTTGCATGCTGAAACATGCCCTTAAGTTGTGTGATTAAATGGCAACAACATCAATAGCGGCAACAGCAAATCCTAGCAAATCGCCAGGAATTTATTTAAATTCCATCGGTGGTTTGTTGTAGCTTGGAAATGATTTAAATGAAATTTGTGGAGATTGCAGGGGAAAAGGTCCAATTTGCTCCTCAATTCTCTAAAAAAAAAGAAACCCCTATTTTCTAACTCTAAAAATGTTTTAAAAGTGTTATAGATCTTGGAAAACTTATCGACAGACTCTGGGATGTATTTAACTCTATATATATTTCTACCAATAGCCACTGTCAGATTCCATAGGCCTTAACGGACAATATCGAAATAAAAATATCTACCTATTGATAATGTTTTTTCCCCTTAAATTTTTGGTAAACACTTTCTGGTTGACCTTTTCCTCCTCGGTAGTATCGCTGAATTGCTGGAATTAAAAAAAAACGTAAAATTTTTATCTTTCTGTTTAAAAAATTTGCAGAACTGTATCTGCGAAATTCTCTTTTCAAACTTTTTCCAATTCAAAAAAAATTGATTTTATCTTTCCTGAAATCCAGAAATTTAAAAAAAGACAACTTTTCGTTACCTACATTAATTTCAGATTCCAAAAACTTAACAGAAAATATTCAAAGGCTTATATAAAGGATAATACTCTTTCCTGTTTTGGTTGTCAATTTATTCTAGTCGACTTTTTTTTCGATGATGACACAACCGCCAACATAAACTATCCACAAAATTTTAGTTGAAAGTGACACTGATAATCTGAAACTAATATAAGGCAGCTATTTCTTACCTAAATCTTCAGCGGCAATAATTTACAGGATATTATCTACGAATTAGTCCATATCTTCTCTTTTTTTTCTGAGGTTCTCCTATTTCGTTTTACCTTCAGTCAATTTATGATTTCACAAAAAGTCAGTAGCAATAACTCACAGAATTGTGTCTGCGAAATTCTTCTTTTAAATTCACCCCAAATCAATCAAATTGATTTTATCCTCCCCTAAGCCCAGAAATTAAAAGCAAGACAACTTTTCTTTACCTACATTCATTTTTAGATTCCAAAAACGCAACAGCAAATATTCGAAGGACAGAACTCTTTCCTATTTTGGCTGTCCATTTATTCTCTTTTCTCGATTAGGCCACAACCGCCAACCGAAGCTGTCCATAAAATTTGAGTTAAATGTGTCACTGAAAACCTGAAATCAATATAAGACAGCTATTCGTTACCTAAAACTTCCTCGGCAATAATTTACTGCTTTAGATATTATCTACGAATTAGTCCTTATCATATCTTCTCTTCTATTTCTGATGTTCTCTTATTCTAGTTGATTTTTTTTAGCGCTGGTACAACCTTTTTAATCCACAGATTTAAAAGAGACGAGTAATCTTTAATAACAGCCACAAATAGAATTATTCACCCGTACTTCGGCTTTGGTCTAAGCTAGGGGTTCTTGCTGACCGGACATGGCTCTCGCAGGGAATTCCTGCAGCGTAGGGGTCTTACGTAGAACCCGGACTGTAGATGCGTGAAGGTCTAAAAGCATGTCCAATTGGTATGTCCGTTGTACAGCGATATTAGGGACTTGGATGGTATGGGATGCATGGCAAGGAACCCGTGTCCAGCAGCCAGCTGCATGCGGGGCGTTGGTAAAAGCAATTTGGCTAACCACCCGTTGTTAAGATCACCGTGAGCTTGGGCACACACGGTCATTTTTTAAACTTCTGTCCCCATCTTTGATTTCCGCTCTTTTTTTATTTATTGGACTTATGAAATTCTCACTGCCTGTGACTTGCAGATTCTGAAAATGTCAACAACAAATAAATCAAAGGCTTTATCTGCGATATAATTTACTTGTTTACCTTCTCCCCTCATAGCTGACTGAAAACTCCTTAGCAGGCAATGTCGCATTTTTGATCTGAACTCAATCTAGCTAACTAGCCTTTCTGAATTTAAAAGTCATTTCAACAGACTGTCAAATGCTAAAAATGTCAAGAGCAGAATTTTAACGGCTTTATCTACTTTTTTACTATCTTTTTATTTACCGCTTTTCTCGTCATACGTAGCTGACTTTATTCTCCATGACTTTGTAACGAAGAATTTGATCTACGATTTACTCCTTTCTCTCTCTTTCTCTCTCTCTTTCTCTCTCTCTCTCTGTCACGTTTGTAGTCACATGTCATCAATTATTCTAAAATCCCCCCAAACCAGATGAAGCCGCATCTTTGATGTCAACTAAATCTAGCTGACTTTACCCTCACTGATCCTCTTCAATACTTACTGACCATGACTTCTGAGAATATTATTAGCGAAATTTAAAAGGCCTTATCTGCGATATACTTGTTTACCTCTATTCCATTTATTAGCTGACTTTTGAGACAAAGCCTCAGAATCATTGCGTTTATCAACGATATACTTCATTAACTTTTCCCCTCATAGCTGACTCTAGCCTCTCAACCAACACAAAATCGCAATTTTGAACCGAAATCCAGACTATCCTTTCTCAACCTCTAAAATGACTTTCCAATTTCACAGAATTGCACAGGCTTTATCTTCTTGTTTTTCTCTCTTCCCGTCATAGCTGACGTTTTTCTCTACGACTTTGTAACACAGAATTTGATTTTAAATTCACTCGTCTCTAAAATACAGGGTGGAACGCGATATTTTGCTTTTTTACACGGCAGGCTGTGGCGGCACTGTTGGTCGAAGAGAGTGGAGAGTTTGCGTGGCTTATAGTGGCTGACTGGAGATTTGTATTCGCCTGCCTTTCAGTTGCCATCATGCATTGGACACGTGAGGAGAGGTCATTTTGTGTTGAAACGTATTTTTCAAATGCGTACTCGATCATTGCAGTGCAGCGTGCTTTTCGTTTACGATCCGCTGTTCACCCACGAGGACGTGTTCCTGGACGGCAATCAATTGTAATGTGGATAACTTCATTGAGAACAGCAGGGAACGTGTCATGTGCACGGAGGGGACCTGAGAGAAGGCTTACACCACCACAAAACATCGAGAGAGTTAGAGCAGCAGTACTGCAATCTCCGAAACGCTCTGCTTGGAAGCAATTACTTACTCTTGGCATTTCCAGATGTTCTCTACACCGGATTCTTTATGATAAACTAAATTTTCACCCGTATAAAATGTGCGTGGTCCAACAATTGTCAGCACGGGACTATTTGAGACGGCGGACCTCTGGTGCAGACATATTTGCAACTATACCCCGTGACGCAATTGTGTTCTTTTCTGATGAGACACATTTTCACCTCAGTGGGTGTGCAAACAAACAAAATAGGCGGTACGAGAGCCAAACAATCCCCAGGGAACTTCACCAGAGACCTCTGCATTCGCACCGCGTCACTGTATTGAGCGTCATATCTCGGGTAGGCATCATTGGCCCTTACTTTTTTCAGGCTAACCGTCTTGCCGTAACTGTGAACGGTACTTGACTATGATAAAGGATTTTTTCAGGCGCCTCTTGAGGCAATGCAATTAGAGGATACGTGGTTCCAATAGGATGGTGCCACTGCACCCACAGCGAGGGTTACCATAAATTGTTTGAGGCAAATGTTTTCTGGACTGCTTACCATGAATTGTTTGAGGTAAATTTTTGCTTGACGGCTTATCTCTTTGAGGGTGATGTCGACTGGCCGGCACGCTCGCCAGACTTAGGCCCATGCGATTTTTACCTTTTGGATTACCTGTAGTCGAAGGTGTATATCAACCGTCCCAACACCTTAAAAGACCGAATTAACAATATTGAGGCTGAAATTGGCAGAATACCAGTTGGAGTTTATGCTTGTTAGAGTTCATGGAAACTTCAGAACTTCGTATGCAGCCGCAGTGTGTGGATAGTGAAGGTTGACATTTGCCAGATACACTATGTAGAACCAAGTAATGTAAAAATTCCCTTACTGTTCAATATAATTAAAATATAAAATAAATTTTTCTTTTGATTATACTTTTTTTATTTCATTCCCAAATAAGCAAAATAAAGGGCTCCACCCTGTACTTAAAGAATTTGGTTACTCCTATCTCTATCTTCCATTTTGTTGTCACCACCTTATAGTTGACTTTAACCTTTCGGTGGAGACTTTTAATGAAAAACAGTGTAAACCCTTAAACGTTACATTATGCCCTATAAGGTCACCTGCAAAAATTTAGCTTTATCTAGGAAAGAGTTTATGCTATTCCCACCTTAGCTGACTTTATCCTTCCACACTTTGCAATAGATAACAGCCAAATATCGTGTTCTACTTACTTACTTCTTTCCTATTTCCCATATTCTTGTCCTTCCACTTGATTTTATCCTTTCGCTGGCGAACTATGAAATGTGAACTGCTGGTTAACCCTAAAATGTCACATTAATCAGTACTAAAACGTAATGAAACTATGACAAAAACATGTGCGTAAAATTCATGATATGCCACTGCAAAGGTCAGCCACCGCCGCCGCCTGAGAGTAGACGCGAGCGTAAGGACACGCCTTTCAGCTTTCACAATCGCTTGGAAAACGAAGTGGACGACGGACGCAGGAACGTTGAAACACACGTCAAACTACACTTAACACTTTGTCAAATGTTGTTTGCGTGTCTCTCTGCTAGCAGGAAAGCAAAGCCAACCAAAGTCCTCCAACGGGAAAACAACAATAGCAGAGAAGAGAAGCACGGCACCCGGTCCTAGTATATGGCACAATTAAAATTGAACTGTAATTTGAAGTGGACGAGGACGAAGGAGGAGGAGTAGACGTAAACTATTACAGAAAATAAGGATAGAACACGCGAACCGTGAAATGTTTCACCACAAGCAAAAACACAAAGACGAAAGACTGGAAAACGACAACCCGCCGCACATGAACAACTCATAAAACGAAGGGGTTTCCACGAGTTACACTCGAAGAAAAATTGAAGTTGAATCTAATTACAAGGATGTTTTGTAAGAATCGTAGTCCAACGTGCTTGTGATATGCCGCACCACACAGTGACGCGGTCTGAATGCAGAGCTCTCTGGTAAAGTTCTCTGGGTTTTTTCACTCCAGTACCGCATATTTTGTTTGTTTACACACCCACTGAAGTGAAATGTGCCTCATCAGAGAAGAACACAATTGTGTCACGGAGTATAGTTGCAAGAATGTCATCACAAGAGGTCCGCCGTGTCAAATAGTCCCGCGCTGACAATTGTTGGACCACGCACATTTCAAACGGGTGAAAATTCAGTTCATCATAAATGATCCGGTGGAGAGAACTGTTGGAAATGCTAAAAGCAAGTGATTGCTTCCGAACAGAGCGTTTCAGAGATTGCAGTACTGCTGCTCTAACGCTCGATGTTTTGTGGTTTTGTAATTCTTCTCTGCTCAGGCCCCCCTCGTACACATGACACATTCCCTGCTGTTTTCAATGAAGTTACCCAATTTACAATTGATTGCCGTCCAGGAACACGTCCGCGTGGGGGAACAGCGAATCGTAAACGAAAAGCACGCTGCACTGCGATGATCGAGTGCGCATTTGAAAAATCCGCTTCAACACAAAAGACCTCTCCTCACGTGTCCATTGCATGATGGCAACTGAAAGGCTGACGAATACAAATAATTCTTTTTTGGCAAAAAAACTGTTTTATTCGAAAAGGCACGGAATTATTGATATGCCTTCGTATAAAGGATATCGAGAGTTTTAGATCGGTGATTGAGTATGTCCTGATACTAGCCTAACTCTCTTTTGATTGTTAAGCAGTTTCTACTCTGAGATTCAGCTTGCATGCAGATCGAGTGCGCATTTGAAAAATACGCTTCAACACAAAATGACCTCTCCTCACGTGTCCATTGAATGATGGCAACTGAAAGGCCGACGAATACAAATAATTTTTTTTTTGGCAAAAAAAACTGTTTTATTCGAAAAGGCACGGAATTATTGATATGCCTTCGTATTAAGGCTATCGAGATTTTTAGATCGGTGATTGAGTATGTCCTGATACTAGAGAAAGAAACATCCCGAAAGGCAGAACTGCCAGTTTCTTTCTCTAACTTTCTTTTCCAAAATCGCCAGTTACCTAAAGAGTGGTGTAAGATGGAAATGGACCTCTCTTCAAGTTACGAGTTTTAGGTAATAGCAAGTCCATAAGTGGTGTAAGATGGAAATGGACCTATCTTCAAGTTACGAGGGCTGCTATATATATTTCTGGTCTAATAATGAAAATGCGAATATTTATCATCAAAAATGGTTTTATTGTTTTTCAAAGTATTCTCCAGCATGATTTATATACTTTTGCATGCGCTCAAACCAATTGTCGAAGCACTTTTTCCACTCCGATTGAGACACCTCCAAAACATGGTTTTTGTAAGCTGCAACAGCATCTTCGGGCGACGAAAATCGTTGACCACGCATTTTTTCTTGATGCCAAATCAGGGCTGTACGGCAGATGACCCATCATTTCGACGTTTTAGTCAGTAAAAAAGCCGCTGGTTTGAGCCGATGTGTGAAAGCTCGCATTGTCATGGTGCACAATGATTCGTCTTCTCTTGTTCGCTTTTCGAATTTCTCCGAAGACTTCAGGCACACAAATTGTGGCGTACCACTCAGAATGGACCGTCCTACGTTGCGCAAGCGGAAGAGTCGCCACATGACCAGTTTTGCCGAAGAAACAGGCGACCATTTTCTTCGTGAATTTGGCTCGTCTTCGAAGACCCACACTGTCGATTGCCCAATTTGTTTCGGGCTCATACGTATAGACGCATGATTCGTCACCTGTGACGATCTCAAAAACGTCTTTCGAAGCACCACGAACGTATTTTTTTTAAAATTTCCTTGCACCAATCGACACGAGCCCTTTTTTTGAGCGACCGTCAAATTGTGCGGGATCCAACAAGAACAAATCTTTTTTACGGCCAGGTGTTCATGCAATATCGAATGTATGCTGGTGGTAGAAATGCCCAAGGAGGCGAGTTAATTCCATTTTTTTTGCCAAATTTATTTGTTCAAGTCACTGTAACACTAATGATGGTCGACTTTCGTTGGTTTTGGTTCGTCTTCGAAGACCTACATGTTTGGTTTCGGGCTCATACGCATAGATGCATGATTCGTCACCTGTGACGATCTTATAAAAGGCTTTTAAAGCACCGCGATCGTATTTTTTTCAAAATTTCTTTGTACCAATCTACACGAGCCCTTTTTTTTTGAGCGATTGTCAAATTGCGGGATCCAACGAGAACAAATCTTTTGTACGGCCAGGTGTTCATGCAATATCGAATGTATGCTGGTGCCCAAGGATGCCTCTATCTCACGGTATGTCACATGACGATCTTGCATTATCAGTTCACGCACGTCTCAATGTTCTCTGTAACAACGGCCGTTTTTGGACGACCTTCGTCTTTGAACGAGCTTCAGCCACGATTGAATTCATTAAACCAGTTTTTCACAGTGCTATAGGATAGATACAAAGATTTAAGTTCATCGATGCACTCTTGTCCTGATAATCCACGTCAAAAGTTGTGAAAAATGATCGCACGAAAATGTTCACGAGTTAATTCCATTTTTTGCCAAATTGAATTTTTCAAGTCACTGTAAACAACACAAATGTTGGTCGTATGTCAAAACGTTCTGAGTAAGTTTATGCTAAAAAATGTCTAACTATCCACTGGAAATGTCAGATGGAGCCAGGCAACATTTAGTGTTACCTAGGCCAGAAATATATATAGCAACCCTCGTACCCACTGAGGTGAAAAAGTGCCTCATCGGAAAAGAGCACGATGGCGTCACGGGGTATATAAGTAGTAACGAGAATGTCTTTACAAGAGGTCCGTAGTGTCAAATAGTCCCGTGCTGACAATTATTGGACGACGCTTATTTCACACGGGTGCAAATTCAGTTCATCATGAAGAATCCGGTGGAGAGAACGTCAGTACTGCTGCTCGAACTCTCTCTTGATTGAACTTTTGTGGTGTTGTAATTCTTCTCTCAGTTGATGTTCTCAATGAAGTTAACCAATTTACATTTGTTTGCCGTCCAGGAACAAGTCCGCGTGGGGGAACAGCGAATCGTAAACGAAAAGCACGCTGCACTGCAATGATCGAGTGCGCAGTTGAAAAATTGAAAAATACGCTTCAACGCAAAATGACTTTAACTCACGTGTCAATGCATGCTAATTAATTCAGAATTGTCTGTGTAGAAGCTTTTTAATTGCTATTAAATATCGTCGCTGGATATAGTGAACAGATCAAATCCTAGTTCTTTCAAGCTGATTTTTGGCCTCAGCCTTTCGTCTTTATTTACACGTATCTGTAAAAAAAACCTATGGACTTACTATTACCTTAAAATCGTCGCTGCCAATTGTGCCTGCTGGGCACATGTTTGGAAAAGTTTTTTCTCTTTCTTTCTTTTCCAACATCGCCGGTAAATCCAAAGACTGTAAGCAGGACCTCGACTTCTCGTCCAGGGGATGTAAAAGATTCAACGATATGGTACCATCATGATTTCTTCCTGAAAAACGCTACAATGCTATCGTAGTATAGTGGATAGATCTAATCCTAGTTCTCTCTAGACGATTCCGGAACCCAGCCTTCCGTTTAATTAAGACCCATGTGTGCAGGAGCCTATGGACTTGATATTACCTAAAAATCATCGCTGCCATTTCTGCCTTTCGAAAAGTTTCTTTCTCTAACTTTATTTTCCAAAATCGTCGGTAACCTAAAGAGTGGTTGAAGATGGACCTGGACCTCTTGTCAAGGTAATATAAAAGATTACTCAGTTGACTTAAACGGGCCCTGGCAGTCCATCTTAGCCCTGTGTGATGGCACATTTCGTTAACACTGAGGAAAATTAGGATACCACAATTAAGGCAGCGCGAAATGTAATTCTACTTCTATATCGTAAAAAACTGTGAACAAGCATCTTAAATATGTTTGCAGTAGACGGGTCAAGATTTTGATTTGTTTGTACGTTGGACCTATGGCAATTGGTGATGATCAAAATTCCTAGGCTGTCATCGTGGTATCTAAATACCAATATGTATACGAAATGTATAACTTGCCCATTGTATATTGTCCCAAAAATCTATAGAGAACTCGGCGGAAATGTTTACATACATTGTCATAAAAAAGCGTTCAAAACGTTTATATCCATTGATTTTTCCTCGAGTGTATAGCGTCTAATTATAACCAACGCTGGCCGCGTATTTAACCTTTTTCTTGGAAACTTCTACCAAACTGAGGTGCAGTTTAGGCAAAGCAAAGGGTAGTAAGCACCGGTGGTGGAACCGCTGCGTGTGCTGGTCTCGCTCACACCGAAAGCTGGGGGAAGGAGTGGGTGAAATGGGTTCAAGTATGGGGTTTAGTTTATTTTTTACATGTAGTCGGTATATATGTATACACTTCTCTCTAAAAATATATATACGAGTATATATATGTAAATATGTTTCGTCTCTCAATCGGTCAGCAGGGTAAAAAAAAACAGTTGAAACAAAATAACAATCGAATGGCAAAGCTTTAGATTGAATTCACCCTGGGGGCAAAGACTGAATGCCGAACCGAAATAGAACCTTAACGTTTCATGACAAAAGTATTTCAAATGAACGGAAATTATTGTGCGTTTAATTGTAAGCGTTTAACTCTTGAATTGGTATTTTGTGATAAGGACGTTAAGGTGACATGGGTGTGGGTGTTGGCGGGTGGGGGTTAGCCAGGGTGTGTGGGTGTTTCGAAAGAGGTGGTTTGAAAGAAGAGGTCGTTACTGCTGAGCAGTGGCAGTAAAAAAGCCGTGTCTAATAGCGAATGAAAGCAACGGAAATACTATATGGGTTAATGTTTAGTTAAATGCGATGGCAACAACGACAACATTGAAAAAACACATTTGTAATTAAGGGTTAAGTCCGGAAAGGGGTTGAGTATGAATTACTGAGGCATGTTTTCAAGTCATTTTCCAAAAAAACATAAAAAATGCAAAGCTTAAGTTCGGTTTATTTAGTAATTCATAACCCAACAAAAGCAGCAGGATTCTTAGATTGTAATTTCAAAAATATAAGTTAAGGGTTGCCTCTCGATTTAGATTTTAGAAAGGAAATTTTTTTAAAAGGCCAACGTTCTATGAAAACCAATGTAAAGAAAAGAAGTTTGCCTTTTGAATAAACAAGAGCCACAAGGAAAATTATGAATTGTTTTTTAATAAAATAAAAAAGAAACAAGGGATTTTTTGCACATCCATATGTGACGCGCAAAATAGAAAGGGACCTAGGGGTAAAAACCAGTTTTGTTCAGGAGAGACATTTTAAAGATTTAAATACTCGTATCTTTGGTGTACTTCACTTTCATAAATCGCGCATATCTCTGGGAGAGAATACTTTGGGGCATGTCCACATCAAAAAAAAGAAGTGAAAATTGATTTTTTTTTACCCTTAGGTCCCTTTCTCTATGCGCTGTCACATATTGAAAATTTTAATTTAGGGTTGGCTCTTGATTAAGATCCCAGAAGTACAGATGTCATTTCAGAAAACAAGGATTGTTTTCGTTCTCCAAAAAAAGGAAACAAGATTTATTCTCGTTTGTTCTGAAACAATAGAATTTTACTCGTTATTTAAAAAACTTTCAGTTCGAAGGCAGTTGAATTTGGACTCGTAATTATGAATTCCTATCGGGTGATCAAGCTAGAGGTCCTTTTTTCAAAAAAAAAAAACATTACAAAAATTCAACTCAAGTGTGGAGTCTTTATTGTTCATTAGAAATATTATTTTTTGAGATATGATCTTTTGTTGTTCAAGTCTTCTTTCTTCTGTGTAGTTGTGTAAGCTATTGTGACCTAAATTGTTATAAATAAAAATTCCTTTTTATTTCATTTTTCCCTTTTTTTTGTCATTTATTTTTTGAATATAATTTCCTTTAAATGTTGGCCGCAACTACGCCTCGCATGTCCATTCTGAGGGTCCAATTTTGAATGACTCGTTCGCGCATTTCGACCGGTATGGCTTTAATGACACGCGTAATGTTGGCTTCCAAAACCTAAATCGTAGCTGGTTTGCTAGCATAGACTTTGGACTTTGTGCAGCCCGAAAGAAAAAAGTCTTAGGGTGTGATATCCCAGGATCCAGGCGGCCAAACGTGAAAAAACGTGAAATTAGCTGCTCTTCGATATGATGACCTCTCAATAGCTCCATTGTTTGAGCAGTTGCTGTACGGCAAGTGGCTCCGTCCTGTTAAAACTAAATATGGTCAAGGTTACGAGCTTCAATTTCAGGTAGCAAAAAGTCCGATATCCTGGCGCGAAAGCGAGCATCATTTACGGTTACGTTCAGGGCATCATGATTTTTGGAAAAATATGCACCGATGATTTCACCAACCCTTATTTACCGTACCAAACCATGCTTTTCTTTGGGTACAATGGCACCTCTTGAACCTTTTCTTGTTGCTCTTCAGCTCAAATGCGGCAATTTTGTTTTTTGACTTTGCTGTTGAGCCAGAAATGGGCCTTATCACTGAACACATATTTTGGTGGAAAACAGCGGATCTTCTTTGAGCTTTTAAAGAGCCCACTAGTTTACAAATTATGATTTTTTTCCTGGGCCGGAGTTCTAAATATGTTTTATTCTATAAATGTTGGCCTCCTAATCACGAAAATGAATTTTAAAAAATTTTGCCCTAATTAGTTTTCAATATAGAATTTTTGGAATTTTTTTTACGATTTTTTTATGATGTGTCTGTTGTTGTAGCGTCTGGTGTGGACCATAACTCCCAAACGCTATTACCGATTCGATCAAGAGTGGTCTCAAATGAAAGGAAATTAGCTTTTCTAAGACATTTTCATAAAAATTTTCCTCTGTTTAGTTTTCAGGATAGAATTTTTCGATTTTTTTTCACGATTTTTTTTTATAAGATGTCTCAGTTTTTTTGGACCATAACTCCCTAACGCTATTACCGATTTGATCAAGAGTGGTCTCAAATGAAAGGAAATTAGCTTTTATAAAAATTCTAAAAAATTTTTCCCTAATTGGTTTTCAAAATAGAATTTTTAGATTTTTTTTTTAAGATTTGTTTATGAGATGTTTTAGCTTTTTGGACCATAACTCCCAAACGCTATTACCGATTTGATCAAGGGTGGTCTCAAATTAGAGGAAATTAGCTTTTTAAAACTAATTCATAAAAAATTTCTGTTGATTAGCTTTCAAGATAGAATTTTTGATATTTTTTTTAACGATCTTTTTATGAGATGTGTTTGTTTTTTGGACCATAACTCCCAAATGCTAATGCCGATTTTATCAAGTGTGGCCTCAAATGAAAGAAATTTAGCTTTCTAAAACTTATTCGTAAAAACAAGCACCACTAAGTGTTGCCTGGCGCCTTCTGACATTTCCATTGGAATGTTTGACATTTTTTTTTTAGCACAAACTTACTCAGAACGTTTTGACGAACGTACGACCATCATTTTGGCAAAAAAATGAAATTAACTCGTGAACATTTTCGTGCGATCATTTTTCACAACTTTCGACGTGAATTATCACGACAAGGGTGCATCGATGAACTTAAATCTTAGTATGGCGATGAATCACCATCCTATAGCGCTGTGAAAAACTGGTCTAATAAATGCAATCGTGGCCGACGCTCGATCAAAGACGAAGGTCGTCCAAAAACGGCCGTTGTGCCAGAGAACATTGATGCGATCATTTTCGACGTGGATTATCACGACAAGAGTGCATCGATGAACTTAAATCTTTGTATGGTGATGAAGCACCATCCTATAGCGCTGTGAAAAACTGGTCTAATGAATGCAATCGTGGTCGACGCTCGCTCAAAGACGAAGGTCGTAAGGTCTTCCAAAAACCGCCGTTGCGCCAGAGAACATTGATGTCGTGCGTGAACTGCTAATGCAAGATCGTCATGTGACAACCCGTGAGATAGAGGCATCCTGGGTATTTCTTCCACCAGCATACATTCGATATTGCCTGAACAACTGGCCGTAAAAAAGGTTGGTTCTCGTTGGACCCCGCACAATTTGACAATCGCTCAAATAAAAGGCTCGTGTCGATAGGTGCAAAGAAATTTTGAAAAATTACGATCGCTGGGCTTCAAAAGACCTTTATAAGATCGCCACAGGTGACGAATCATGCATCTATGCGTATGAGCCCGAAACAAAACATGTTGGTCTTCGAAGACGAATCAAATCCAACGAAAGTCGAACATCATTTGTGTTACAGTGACTTGAAAAAATCAATTTGACAAAAAAATGGAATTAACTCGCATCCTTGGGCATTTCTTCCACCAGCATACATTCGATATTGCATGAACACCTGGCCAAAAAAAAGATTTGTTCTCGTTGGATCCCGCACAATTTGACAATCGCTCAAAAAACGGGCTCGTGTCGATTGGTGCAAAGAAATTTTGAAAAAATACGATCGCGGTGCTTCAAAAGACGATTATAAGATCGTCACAGGTGACGAATCATGGATCTATGCGTATGAGTCCGAAACAAAACAGCAATCGATCGTGTGGGTCTTCGAAGACGAGCCAAATCCAACGAAAGTTGTTCGTGGAAGAAGCACTTCGAAGCAAATGGTCGCCTGTTGCTTCGGCAAAACTGGTCATGTGGCGACTGTTCCGCTTGAGCAACGTAGGACGGTCCATTCTGAGTGGTACACCACAATTTGTTTGCCTGAAGTCTTCGGAGATATTCGAAAAACGAACAAGAGAAGACGAATCATTGTGCTCCACGACAATAAGAGCTCTCCCCCATCGGCTCAAACCAGCGCCTTTTTTGACCGGCCAGAACTTCGAATTGATGGGTCATCCGCCGTACAGCCCTGACTTGGCA
Source organism: Hydrotaea diabolus (assembly GCA_963513945.1). Lineage (NCBI taxonomy): Eukaryota > Metazoa > Arthropoda > Insecta > Diptera > Muscidae > Hydrotaea > Hydrotaea diabolus. Next base: position 142,573,068 of record OY740720.1, on the reverse strand, counting down.
CCCAATGACTACTTTTTTCCCCCGCACATCAAGAAAAAAATGCGTGGTCAACGATTTTCGTCGCTTCTGACTTCTTTTTATTCACGCACATCAAGAAAAAAATGCGTGGTCAACGATTTTCGTCGCCAGAAGATGCTGTTGAAGCGTTCAAAAACCATGTTTTTGAGGTGTCTCAATCGGACTGGAAAAGGTGCTTCGACATTTGGTTTAAGCGCATGCAAAAGTGTATAAACCATGCTGGAGAATACTACGAAAAACAATAAAACCACACGCAGAAAATAAGTATGGTTGGGGTAACAATATTCGAAGAGCATCATACTATTGTTTGGTATATGGTTGTGGCACAACAATATTATGATCATCACAACATTAGTATGGTTCACACACAACCATACTATGATCCCCATAACAAAATTATGGTCCTTACAACTATAGAATTATTCACACACAACCATATTATGATCCACACAACCATATTATGATCCCCACAACCATATTATGATCCCCACAACCATATTTATATTCACATTCAACCATACTATGATCCTCGTAACCATAGTATGTTTAACGTACAATCATAGTATGATCCTCATAACCATAGTATGTTTAACGTACAACCATGGTATGATCCTCACAACCATAGTATGACTTACGCACAATCATACTATGATCCGCAAAACTTTTTGTAAACATTGGCTTAAGTTGTTATTTAACAATAGAGAATTTTATTAAGTAAGTTATGTAATAATATGAGTGATTTATTAAACAGTAAACAAATTTATTTATTAAAAATATTTCAGTTATACTTATTCGTGGTTTGTTTCGAAAAAATGTAATTATTTTTACTATTATTGCGTAAGATTCGTAAAAATAACATTGCCAAATTTAAAAAAAATATGCAATTTTGACGGTATTATTGCCGTAATCATGTTATTGTTGACATAAAACCTATGAAAACAATACTTTTGTTCCACCAACCATATTTTCATTTTTAAATTTGGCAACAATACTATTGTTACATTTCAACAATATTAATATTGGCGCAATCATACTATTGTCAAATTGAAATTCAAAAAACAATACTATGGTTGCGACGACCATACTTTTATTGCAGATAACATACTATTGTTGCCGCGACCATATAGTAACCATATATTTTCTCTGCATGCATTTTTGACGATAAATGTTCGCATTTTCGTTACTAGGCCAGGAATAGACCTCGTATTTTCTTTCTCTGTGCTTTATAAACAACACTGGCAGAAGAAATTATGACCCCATTGCAGGCATACTAAAGTTTTTCGTTTTATAAGTAGTCCTAACCTCTTTTTGGCTTTCCAAGGACAACTACAAATGGCCACAGATCCCTTGGAACATTAAAATTTTTCATAAAACAACATGGGAGCACTACCATTACACTCCGTTTTAACTTAAATGCCCCAACTGACCTTTGTCCCAAAAAGTTAATACTCCCAAAGTAATGGCATCCTTTTCTCTTGTTCTTCATCTAAGATTTAGAACAACAATAACCCAAAAATGAAAAAAAGGAGAATAAATCTTTATTAACATATCTCGACCATAACGAATTTCTCGTCAAAGAGGAAATTTACATAAAAGACCAATTTCGAAATAGTAGCACAAAACATTAATCCTTGTTTTGAAATGACATCTGTACGATAGAGCTCAGCAATTTTTAAGGCCACAGCAAAAAAAGGACATCATTCAAAGGTTTAAAACAGGAGCTACTACTCCTACTCGGGCTAAACTATGGCACAGTTTAAATGACACATATGCTTCGGTTTGGCAAGGCTTCAACGCAACATCCTTTGGAGTAGCCTTTGAATATTTCATTTCAAAGGACTTTGCGAGCAGGAAAGAGTTCACTTTTTGTTTGAAAGGCCGACGTTTTATGAAAACGAATGGAAAGAAAAGACGTCTGCCATTTGAATAAACAAGAGCCACAAGCAAAATTATGAATTGTTTTTAATAAAATAACAAGAAAGCGAAAGGACTTTTGGCACATCCAAAAAGGAGAAGAAGGCTGCCTTGCTTTAAAATTTTCTTTTTGTTCTCGGTTTGTTGTAAGGCTTATTTAAGAAAGGATTTTGAGTTGGCATGGAAAGGGGAATTATTTACGCACATTTGAAAATGAAAAGGAAAATGAAAACAATTGAAATGAATTATGAATTTGGCCGAATGTTTGATGTAATTTATTTTTTCAATCTCTTAAAGGCTGTAGGGATAATAAGGACGAAGAGAAGAAGAAAAGTTCTAATTTGTATTTGTAATATATTTTTTTTAATCCTTTGAATACAAGATGTAAAATAAGGACGAGGAGAGGAAGAAAAGTTCTTATTTGGATTATGCATTATCTTCGAAAGCATTAAGTAATCCTTTATAGCTACTAAAAATTAGGTAAAATAATAGGAGCGTTCGATGACATTTTGGAAAAAAATTGGCACCATTTTCAATAGTAGCTCTGACGTTAATCTACGAGTATAAGCTATGAAATGGCAAAGCAAAACTAGTACAATTGATAATAACTTTGTTGGATCTGAAGAATTTGTGACCCTTTAAGTCATGACTAGAAAATTTGCCGTTCTATTGTATCTTAGCTATGCTAACGCTTTCCTGAACCTTAACAGCACAACTAGCAATGATTATTTAATGAAGTATGGCAACCATGAATACCTACTCCTTTTAAGTATCGAGCAAACGAATGCCCACATAAATTAAATAGATAGAAATGCATTCTAAATCCATCAGATACCCAAACGTATTTTGTGATTAAACTGTATGCAGGTTTAGTTACAAGATACGAGGGCGGCTCAGAAAGTCCTTAGCCTATCAATGAAAGAGAATAGTTAGTTTTTCAAAAATATTTTTATTTTTCAATATAATCTCCTGAAACTTCAATACACTTAGTCCAACGCTTATCTAGCAATTCTATCCCTTGATTAAAATAGTTTTCCTCAAGGTCTTCAAAATAGTGGTTTACTATTTTTGAGGTAAAACGCTTGCCAGCAAGGATTTTTTTTTAGGTAAAAGTCACTGGGAGCTAAATCAGGAGAATAAGGTGGGTGCTCAAGCAACTCGTACTTTAATTCGCTGATTTTAGCCATTGTTAAAACACTCTTGTGCGCTGGTGCGTTGTCTTGATGACAAATTATTTTTTTATGTTGCAAGCCAGGACGTTTTTCTCGAATTTGTACATTTAATTGATCTAAAAGGTTGCAATAGTACTCTGAATTTATTGTTTTACCCTTTTGCAGATAGTCAATCAATAAAATACCTTTGAAGTCCCAAAAAACCGTTGCCATGTCCTTACCAGCCGATTGAATTGTTTTTGCCTTCTTTGGGGCACTTCCTCCAGCTTCAGTCCATTGTTTGGATTGTTCTTTTGTCTCTGGAGTATAGTAGTGGATCCATGTCTCATCAACAGTTATGAAACGACTCTTAAAATCCATTTTATTTCGCTGAAAACGATCCAAACAAGCTTGAGAAATGTTCATTCTTATGCGTTTTTGGTCGACTGTTAACAAGTGCGGCACCCATCTTGCAGAAAGCTTTTTCATCTGTAGTTTTTCATGCAAAATTAAATGGACTCGATCATTTGAGATGCCCATGATATTAGCTATTTCACGCACTTTTATTCGTCGATCATTTAATACCATATCATGCACTTTGGCTACAATTTCTGTTGTTGTTGCTGTTTTTGGACGTCCACTACGTGGTTCATCTTCAATGCTTGTACGACCACGTTAAAATTCAGCAACCCAATTTTTTACTGTTGCATATGAAGGAGCACTTTCACCTAACACATTCACCACATCGTTATGAATTTCTTGTCCCGATAAACCTTTTTTATGTAAATATTTAATGACACCACGCATTTCTAATTTTTCCATTGTAAAAAAATCGCGGATGGGTCTTTTGTGAACACCTGTTTCTATGTGAAGGAGTTGCCAGATCGAAACAAAATTTAACATGTGTTCATAGCAGAGATGGAAGTTTCCAAAACACTTAACTTTTTTCTGTTTATAGCGCGCTTTTTGTGCTAGGCTAAGAAGTTTCCGAACCGCCCTCGTATATTCAGAAACTAACCTAAAATTACATCTGAATCTTCGTGGCCTATCTTATAGGTGCAGCTCTTCGTCGCACCTTTTTCGATCTATATAATCGGTGCTGCACTTCGGGTTGACATATAAATGGTTGACATATGAATTTGTCCAAGGCCAAGTATAATTTAAAGATTGAAATAATTTTCAAACTAAATATTTCAATAATTCAAGGTTCGGGCACACTGAATTCTTTTTTTCTTACGCTTCGTATATTTCAACTTCCGACAGTCTAAAAAAATAGAGACAAGTGTGCAAAACTTACAATTAATGTATAGAAGGGCTTTTCTATTCTGTCACTGCAATCTCTTCAACTTATTGTATATTTTCAACATAAACTTCACTGTCGGAAGTTAAGTAAGCAGTAGTGATCTTAAATAAGGCTTCTGCAGTTGTAGGACCTTAAAAAGGGAAATATCATTATATGGGGGCAATAGGGAAACATGATAGGGTCATTGGAAACATGATAGGGACAATTGAAAACATCAGATGTTGTTAACCAGAAATGGTGAGAGGTCACTCTTGGCGTACAGGGCTAGACGATTGAAGTGTTACCAACTTCACGTTGCCAACGTACTGGCAGACCCGATAATACCAGCTATGTCAAATTCATACCAATGACAGCCGTTTCTATGGTTCACAAGCTACCATAAGCATTTGCATACAAGTTTTATAGAAGAAAACTTATTTGAAATGGAATATATGTTTTGCCCAGAATTACAACAATTACATGCTATTGTTCGTAAGCTGAGCTATTTCAAAGTGAATACAACATTTTCACTTTGAGATGGCCATAAACACCGCAAGATCATATTCAGACAGCTAGCAATTTAGTGGTTCACCCTTTAAAGGCAAAAATCAAGCCACATCGTGTTAAAATAAATTGGTTCTAAATTTTTGATTCTTCTACAAAGTTTGTACTTTGAATTAATAAAAAATAATTTCGAACAAAAAAATATTGTAGTTTCAATTGGTAGTAACACTTCAACCGTGCAACCCTGTATAAGGCGGAGCGCGGTAATTTGCTTATTTGGGAATGAAATAAAAAAAATTATGAACCTTAGAAAAAAATGTATTTAAAATTTTAATTATATTGAACAGTAAGGGAATTTTTGAATTACATGGTTTTAAATAGTGTAGCTGGCAAATGCCGAGACCTTTGTTTTCCACATACTGCTGCATACGTTTTCTGAAGTTTTCATGAACTGGAACAAGCATTGCGACTGGTATTTTGCCAATTTCAGCCTCAGAATTGATAATTAGGCCTTCCAAGGTGTTGGGAGGTTGATATACACCTTCGACTTCTGGTAACCCTAAATTAAAAAATCGCATGGGGCTGAGTCTGGTGACCGTGCCGTCCAGTTCACATCACCCCTCAATGAGATAAGCTGTCCAGGCAACATTTGCCTCAAACAATTCATGATAAGCCTCGCTATGTGTGCAGTGGCACCATCCTGTTGCAAACATGTATCCTCTAATTGCATTAACTCAAGAGCCGGCTGAACAAAACTCTGGAAATGCTACGAGCAAGTGATTGCTTTCGAGCAGTGCGTTTCGGAAATTGCAGTACTGTTGCTTTAACTCTTTCGATGTTTTGTGGTGGTGTAAGCCTTCCCTCAGGTCCCTTCGTACACATGACACGTGCTGTTCTCAATGAAGTTACCGAATTTACAGTTGCCGTCTAGGAACACGTCCGCGTGGAGTAGCAGCTAGTCGTAAACGAAAAGCACGCTGCACTGCAATGACCAATTGCGCATTTGAAATATACCCTTCAACACAAAATGACCTCTCCTCATGTGTCCAGTGCATGATGGCAGCTGATAGGCAGACGAATACAAATCTATCGTCAGCCACTATAAGCCACCTAGACTCGCCACTTTCTTCGACTAACAGTGCCGCCACAGCTTGCAGTGCAAAAAAGCAAATCGCGCCCCACCCTGTATGTTAAATGTCAGCAAGATCTGTTTTAATATCTGGTTTTCAACTGGACAGGAACTGCATGAAGACTAAAACTGATATTTGCTTCGGGGTAGTTTCTCGGTTACTCATGACATTCTGCTAGTGTGTTAAATTTGATGTTTTTGTTAAAGCTTCAAATCCTTAACTCGGCAAGGTCCTTTATACTCGTATATGAGCTACATAAAAAGAATGAACCGATGCGGTTAGAGCTCATCATAACGCCTTATGGGCAATTAGAGAAAGTTCGGAATTAATATTTGGCTTTTAGAACAGTAACGTTCCAAATTAAAAGGATCCTTCTAATGGAGGCTTTTTATAACCTTGGCCAGATATGGTCCAATTTCTGCAGGATTAGTTTTTGGTTAATTTTTATGGTTTACAACAATAGCTTCAAACCTCCACGGCTCTGCTGTCTGTAGAGATTTCACCTTCCATACGAAAAAAACCAGCTGGTGCACTTGAAATTGTGCCAACAAATTGATTCTGTCTTACTTCCTATGGGACATTGGGACTTCCGTAGGTATTTCTTTGGGAAAATAATACTTGGAAATCGGCTGCGATTTTCGAGTTCCTAAAAAATATGTAAGTTTCGATGGCATTAGCAAATTCCTTGCATCCCATTGTGTATCCATTCTTAATTCTATTGGTCTCGAATTGGATTGCAGTTTACGGTTTTCTGTAGCTCGATTTGGATTTTCCAACAGAGTGGGTTTCTGTGGATCGATCATAACCAATTAAACAAGCCCTTGGCTTTCATGTGCTGATACTCGTACTACTTTAATCCAAAAAATAACCAATTACAGATCTTCACTGCAGTTCCAACAAGAAGGGTTAAAATTTGCAAATTAAACCTTTAGAAGGGTTCAATAATAATAAGCAGCTCAGACGCGAAAAAGAAGGGATGATATCCTATCAAACCAATCAAAAGATTAAAATTATGAAAGGGTTAAGTTAGAAAAGGGTTGTAAAAAGGGGTTCTCTCATTGATTAACACATAAAAACTTGTCTCATCCTGGTATCTAAAGGGGATGATAGGGATATGAACCAATCAATAAAAAGGATATGAATAAAAAAGAGGTACAATTGGAAATGATATGTGCAAAGGGTTAGATGGAATGGTAGCCATTCAAATGGTACAAAGGGTTGTGAGAAACAGACTGGACTTGCATAAAGGGTTGGTAGTGAGCTAAGCTATTCGAATTTGAAAGGGATGTTGTCTGTGCGCCAACCAATGCAGTAAGAGCTCTTTCAAACAGAAGGACAAAAGGGTTATAGTTTTCGATCAATTAAAGTTTTACTTTACAGCTTGGCCAACTGTACGCCATTTTTAATAGAACCCCAGGCAGAAAAATACAAGCCAGAAACCGCTGTTAAGAACCCACATAATTCGTCAGTATGAGATCAAATTAAGGACGAAGTTGGAAATTTAAGAGTTTCATATTTTTTTGTTTAAAGAAAGCTCAACTTTAGGGTGACTAGAACAAAACAAAAATATGGATTTATGCAGCTGCAGCAACTCCTTCGCTGGCAGCGCTCCAAGCGTTTATATTTCTGCAATAACATCTCTTATGTTGAGTACGAGTACTGTATAGAAAAGTACTGAAAACAATTTCGATTGAAAATTTAAGTCATATGTGACGCGCAAAATAGAAAGGGACCTTAGGTTAAAAACCAGTTTTGTTCAGGACGGCCATTTTAAAGATAAGCTCCCTTTCTATTTGCGCTTAGAATCGTCGACTTCACTTTCATAAAACGCGCATATCTCTGGGAGGTAACACTTTTGGGGCATGGGATCGGTCTCATTCGATGCTCAGATGTTGTCCACATCAAAAAAAGAAAAAAAAAAATTAAAATTGATTTTTTTACCCTTAGGTCCCTTTCTATTTTGCGCGTCACATATGTTGGCCGCAACTGACCTGACCGAACTTAACGACGTTTTTACTTGTTATTGACTGAAAATTTACAGCAACAAAAAACCTTTGGTGTAAATAGCTCTTTCGTAGTAGTAGGTCCCCTTTAGGAAACATTTTAAGAGGGATGCTATATATACTATGTGTTGCCTGGCGCCATTTGACACTTCCATTGAAAAGTTTGACATTTTTTAGCATAAACATACTCAGAACGTTTTGACGTACGACCATCATTTGTGTTGTTGACAGTGACTTGAAAAAATCAGCTTGGCAAAAAAATGGAATTAATTCGTGAACATTTTCGAGCGATCATTTTCACTTTCGATGTGGACTATCACTAGAAGAGTGCATCGATGAACTTAAATCTTGAAATTAACTCGTGAACATTTTCGTGCGATGATTTTTTACAATTTCCGGCGTAGGTTATCGAGACAAGAGTGTATAAATCACTTGAAAGAATCAATTTGGCAAAAAAAAATGAAATTAACTCGTGAACATTTTTGTGCGATCATTTTTCACAACTTTCGACGTGGATTATCACGACAAGAGTGCATCGATGAACTTAAATCTTTGTATGGCGATGAAGCACCATCCTATAGCACTATGAAAAACTGGTGAATTCAATTGTGGCCAACGCTCGCTCAAAGACGAAGGTCGTGAAGGTCTTCTAAAAACGGTCGTTGTACTAGAGAACATTGATGCCGTGCGTGAACTGATAATGCAAGATCGTCGTGTGACATACCGTGAGGTAGAGGCATCCTTGGGCATTTCTTTCACCAGCATACATTCGATATTGCTTGAAGACCTGGCCGTAATAAAGGTTTGTTCCCGTCGTATCCCGCACAATTTGACAATCGCTCAAAAAAAAGCCTCGTGTCGATTGGTGCAAAAAAAAAATTGAAAAAATACGGTCGCGGTGCTTCAAAAGACTTTTATAAGATCGTCACAGGTAACGAATCATGGATCTATGCGTATGAGCCTGAAACGAAACAGCAATCGACCGTATGGATCTTCGAAGACGAGCCAAATCCAACGAAAGTTGTTGGAAGAAGCAACTACGAAGCAAATGGTCGCCTGTTTCTTCGGCAAAACTGGTCATGTTTCGACTGTTCCGCTTGAGCAACGTAGGACGGTCAATTCTGAGTGGTACACCACAATTTGTGTGCCTGAAGTCTTCGGAGAAATTCGCAAAACGAACAAGAGAAGGCGAATCATTGTGCACCATGACAATGCGAGCTCTCATACATCGACTTAAGCCAGCGCCTTTTTGACCGGCCAAAACGTCGAATTGATGGGTCATCCGCCGTACAGCCCTGACTTGGCACCGAATGACTTCTTTTTATTCCCGCACATCAACGATTTTCGTCACCAAATGATGCTGTTGAAGCGTTCAAAAACCATGTGTCTAAATCGGAGTGGAAAAAGTGCTTCGACAATTGTGTATAAATCAATGCAAAGTTTATAAATCATTCTGGCGAATACTTTTAAAAACAATTAAACCATTTTTGATGAAAAGTATTCGTATTTTCAATATTAGGCCAGAAATATATGAAACAGCCCTCGTATCATGCGCCGCTCAAAGGTTTTGGAAAAAAAGACATTTTGTGATTTATTCTATTTTCCTCACTTAATTTCCAAGTGAAGAAAATCCTTGTGCCACCAGAGCGGTATATAAGGGTTTACAGCCTTTCGCACATAACCCGCCATACATTGTGACGACAGTGCCAAGTCTGTCTATGTGTGCTGCTCGCATTTTGTCCTTAGGACAAGTTTTTGAAAAAAAAAGTACTTTTAATTTCACTAAAACTATTTCGCGTTGTTTTCAAAGTTCCAAACAAAATTCTCTAATTTTGTTGAAGCTCTCTATCCTTTCAAAGGCTCTGCTTGCTGTCACTCGTCTTCACATCTAGACCATTAAAGAATCGATGGACTTTAAGCACCCCTTTTAATGTCTTTTGTTTGGCCTTAACGAGCCATTACTTAAAGACTCACCAAGCAAAAATAAAACGAGTCCAGTCAGTTTTACCCCAAAAAAAAAATAAAAATGGCAAAACAACAACAACGAAAAACGGAAAGAAATCCAAAATATAACAAAAACTTTTTTTTTTGCTTTTCTGCGTTCAATTCTTTCTTACTTTTGCTTGGAATAAATTTTGTTGTGCCGCCGTCATCTGGACGAATTCTAACCCTTATACATGGTCACACGCACACACAGGCATACCACCCATACTCGAACAGGCAAGACATCAAGTTACAGACATACATACACACACATGTAGTCCAACACACATGTACGCGTTATCCTTAACGTCTTGTTAAATTCACATACAAACAAGGACAACAGCCACCAAATGACATGTGTGGCCTGTTTTTATACCCTCCACCAAGGAGTGGAGGGTATGCTAAATTTTTCAATCCGTTTGCAACACCTCGAAATGTTGAGCGAAGACCCTATAAAGCGTATATGTGACAGCGCATTAAGAAAGGGAACTAAGGGTAAAAAAAAAACAATTTTCATTATTTTTCTTTTTTTGATGTGGACAACATCTGAGCATCGAATGAGACCGATCCCATGCCCCAAAAGTGTTCCCTTCCAAAGATATGCGTGTTTTATGAAAGTGAAGTGAACGATTCTAAACGCAAATAGAAAGGGACCTAATCTTTAAATTGGCTCTCCTGAACAAAACTGGATTTTAACCTTAGGTCCCTTTCTATTTTGCGCGTCACATATAGTAATGGGTAATCAATCTAGAGGATTTTTTTTAAAAATGAAAAAAATACAAAAATTCAAATCAAGTGTGGAATTTTTACTGTTCATTCGAAAGGACATTTTATGTAACATACTTTTTGAATATAATTTCCTTTAAATGTTGGCTACAACTACCCCTCAGGGTGTCCACTCTGAGGTTCCAATTTTGGATGACTCGCCATACCGGTCGAAATGCTCGAAAACCGCGGTTTTCGCGATGTAGGTGTTTGCATGATGAAATGGCAAACACTACTGAAAAGAGAGAAAAAATTAGTGTAACACAACTCAAGCGTAATCTGTGAAAAAAACCCCTATTACAACAATACCTATAGATTGATCACCCTTTACAGATATAGTTTCATTGGTCGTCGTAAATTTCAAAGACCATCTAGCCACATTCGTTCTTCCTTGTGTCTCTTGAAAGAACGATAGCGGTCAAACGAATTGAACTAGCAATCTGAAATCTTAACTGGTGATAGTTTATAGAAAATGGGCGTAATCCGCCCATTAAGGAAAAAGTTCCCCTTTAAGGCATTAAAGGTACCCAAAAAAATAATACGTGTTTTTAAGCAGTTTTTAAACAGAAAAGGGTACTTAAGATTCGGCCTTACTTAACTAAATGACGTTTTTACTTGTCTTTTTGTTGTTGTTTTGTGTGTGTTTTATTTCCCTTCTTCTGTCCTCTGCAAGTATTGAAAAAATATAAAAGTTTTATAACAAACTCAAACAAACGTTACGGCCCAGAGCCCAGCAACCCAACAAACGTAACGAGTTGTCGAGTACAAGGACATGCCAGGATTCACACACAAAACACAGCACACATGACCCCGTATACCCAATGAAGGGCTGCAAAAAGTTGAAACCATTTCTTTTTTTCTTCTTTGCTACCACTTTCAGACCTACTCCTTTTTAGCTTAGCTCCTTTTTACACAGTGTGTGCCGGGTGGCGGCATCTTCGACTACGTTTAAGTTTCCCTGGTCCTTGTGCCACCAGAGCGGCATATAAGGGTTTACAGCCTTTCACATACTTTGTCGTAGCCTTTCGTACATAACCCGCCATACAGTGAGGACAGTGCCAAGTCTGTCCATGTGTGCAGCTCGCATTATGTCCTTAGGAACGTATTTGGAAACAAACACATCATGATGTCCTTTTGGTTCGTTTGTGCTATATAATTTTCTATCAATGTCGGTATGTGAGAATACTGTACTGTGTAGTATATACAACGTAAATATCAACATTATGTACATGCCTACATACATACATATGTGTGTAGACGTGTGCATTAGGGTGGAGTGAAATTCAAAAAAAAAAAGTTAACCTCGGAAAGAGATGTAGTCTGGGGTCCTAAAGAGGGGAAAAATAAAGAAAAAAATTTAAAAAAAATTTTAGGGGTCGCGCCACTCCCTCGAAATTTGGAAATTATCGCTATTTTGGCGTTGATTTTAGAAAAATTCTAAAAAGTTTTATGTCAATAAATGTTTGCAATAGCGTAAACAATGAAATAAGGGCATGAAAAAATTTAAAAAAATTTTTCTCATTGTTCAAAAATTTCAAAAAGTAAAATAAGTCAAATCGTCCCTTCTTCAGAAAATTGACTGAACAATGAAATCGCCACCAAAGCTACAAATATTAGTCGATTATCCTCATATTTGCCTCAAATACTTTTGTTTGGGCACTGAACAAGCTCAAACTTTTAAATTTCGAATAAGTTAAGTCGTTAATTTTTAGGATTTTTCTAAAATCAACGCCAAAATAGCGATAATTTCCAAATTTCTAGGGAGTGGCGCGACCCCTAAAATTTTTTTTAAATTTTTTTCTTTATTTTTCCCCTCTTTAGGACCCCAGACTACATCTCTTTCCGAGGTTAACTTTTTCAAATTATAAAAAAAGCATGTTTTCACTCCACCCTAGTGTGCATGTATGCGAGTAGGCATATGTGGAAGACATGCGAAAATTCACCCCTTTTTATTGCTTAAATGTCTAAACCATGGAACTTTAGCACGTCCTTGTGAGACGACAAAAAAAAACTTCCAAGCTAAATATACCAAACAGGCAACAACAAATTAAGACGAAGTAAGATAATACAAAAAAACACTGGCTAGACCGACCACTTGTTGCCCTACAGCAGATTTTGTTTCAGTTTTTTAAAGTTCGGATTGAATTCAAATGGTGACCAGTTAGTTATGATAGCTTTTCCACTCGCTGTATTTCATATACTGTCAAAGGTACACTTGGGTTGCTACATATATTTCTGGCCTAGGCAACACTAAGTGGGAAGTTTGACATTTTTTAGCTTAAACGTACTCAGAACGTTTTGACCTACGATCATCATTTCTGTGATTTACAGTGACTTGAAAAATCATTTTGGAAAAAAATTGGAATTAACTCGTGAACATTTTCGTGCGATCATTTTTCACAACTTTCGACGTGGATTATCACGACAAGAGTGCATCAATGAACTTAAATCTTTGTATGGCGATGAAGCATTATCCTAAAGCACTGTGAAAAACTGGTTTAATGAATTCAATCATGACCGACGCTCGATCAAAGACGACGAGGGCCGTGAAGTTCGTCCAAAAACTGTCGCTGTGCCAGAGAACATTGATGCCGTGCGTGAACTGATAATGCAAGATCGTTATGTGACATACCGTGAGATAGAGGCATCCTTGGGCATTTCTTCTGCCAGCATTCATTCGATATTGCATGAACACCTGGCCGTAAAAACGGTTTGTTCTCGTTGGATCCCGCACAATTTGACAATCGCTCATAAAAAACCTCGTGTCGATTGGTGCGAAGAAATTTTGACAAAAATACGATCGCGGTGCTTTAAAAGGCGTTTATAAGATCGTCACAGGTGACGAATCATTGATCTATGCGTATGCAACGAAAGTTGTTCGTGGAAGAAGCACTTCGAAGCAAATGGTTGGCTGTTTCTTCGGCAAAACTGGTCATGTGGCGATTGTTCCGCTTGAGCAACGTAGGACGGTCCATTCTGAGTTGTAAACCACAATGTGTTGGCTTGAAGTCTTCGGAGAAATTCGAAAAACGAACAAGAGAAGACGAATCATTGTGCACCATGACAATGCGAGCTCTCACACATCGGCTCAAAGCAGCGCCAATTTGACCGGCCAAAACGTCGAATTGATGGGTCATCCGCCGTACAGCCCTGACTTGGCACCCAATGACTTCTTCTTATTCCCGCACATTAAGAAATACATGCGTGGTCAACGATTTTCGTCGCCAGAAAGTGCTGTTGAAGCGTTCAAAAGCCATGTTTTGGAGGTGTCTCAATCGAAGTGGAAAAAGTGCTTCGACAATTGATTTGAGCACATGCAAAAGTGTATAAATCATGCTGGAGAATACTTTGAAAAAAAAAAAAAACATTTTTGATGATAAATATTCGCATTTTCATTATTAGGTCAGAAATATATACGGCAGCCCTCGTAACTAACTTTCAGTTTTTAAAGTTGTTCCCTTGGTTTGCCATTTCATCATGTCTCGATAAATGGGAGGAAATTATAAAAAAATAAACAAACTCAGAGCTATTTATTAGAGTGGGGCGATTTGTAAGTAGAAAAAAAAATGTTGTTACCTTCTAAAAAAGCCCTAAAATGATTATTTCGATATGTCGTAGTGGAACTTTTTATCCTCATGCCAAAAGCTATCGATGGCCCAATATCGATTGCTTAATCGGCCACCTTACTTTCTAATTATTCAATAGAAGCTAAAATGTTAATATGCCGTCTTACACATGTTGAATTGTGCAAAAAAAACTACTCAGTTTCAATAAATGTGACTTCATTCGTGTCAGACTCCGAGCAAAAAAATTCAGGATTTTTATTGTGGTGATTTTGTTTGGTAGAGTAATTTAATGCAAGTAGTTCTCGTTTAATCTAAGTAGCTGCTTAAGTATAACCCTTGTTCTAGCGACACTACGAGAGAACTTTTGAAACGAAGTTAGCTACTAGGCCATCACTCGACGAACATGCGATAGTTCGACTTACTCCTCAGTTTCAATAAATGTGACTGCATCCGCTTCAGATCCCCAGCAACATGCTTCAGGATTTTTATTGTGTTGATTTTGTTTGGTGGAATAATTTAATGCAACTAGTTCTCGTTTAATCTAAGTAGCTGCCTAAGTATAACTGCGATCTAGCGACACTACGAGAGAACTTGTGAAACAAAGTTAGCTACTAGGCCATCTCTCGACGAACATGCGATAGTGCGACTTTATTATTTTATTTTTGTAGAGCCTCAGCGCCTTGTAGGCTTTATTGGGGCTAAAAAGCAACCATTTTAAAGGTCCCCATTTACACGAGGCCGCAACTCTCACTTTGCAGGAGAGAAGAGGAAGAGAAAGGGGAAAACATCCCCGTACTGTCAATTCCTTTTGCGTTTTTCGTAGTGTAAAGTTGGCTGCAGAATATTTCAGTGTTTTTGGGAATCAACACTTTAATTAATACTAGCAAATATAAATTTCACAACATAAAAAATTGGAAAACGGGGTTGATAAGAAATTTATAATGTATCATATTAGCAGTGTTTCCAGGAATTCATGTTTAAAGGTTGAAATTTTTTATTTATCCTTTTAATAAGACGGTAGCCTATTAAATTCAACTGGTCCTGCATAACTAATACGCTGTTTGGTCAATTCTAGCCGACATCTAGAAATGTCAAGGCTATTCGCTTCTCTGGTATTTCTTGCAATTCTGGCTATATTTCGATTAAATATCATCGTCCTAGAACCAATACCTCTGACAGACTTATACCATATACCTCAACAATTGATGCTTATATAATCTGCGGAAAGGAAAATATTCGTAGCATTGTATCTGTACAGGTCACTCGAGTGGTAACGCATAGGCATTAGTTTGGGCGATTTCAAGGCCAACACACAATGGCTGGGAAAAATAGTTTCGAAATAAGTCTCTTACTTTTGTTGTGTAAAATTCTTAACAGCCATAGGCAATCTGCATTGTAGAGAAAAGAAAAGTGTAAGACCTCTTGCCGGAAAGTGTAAGCTTTGTTAGCTCCGAAGTTGACAAACGTAGGTATAAAAAAAAAACTTTTGAGTGTTTGCCAAACCACAATTTTTATTAAATTTAAATTACACTTGACTTTATAAAAAGCCTTAGTCACTGCCAACAGATAACGTGTTTTAAAAATTTTATGTTACTCCTATAGTTTAGGAGTTACAGTAAAAAAAAATATATATAATTTCTCCGCAATATTCAGCAATGCCAATTGTTAATGTATCGTCTCAACAGTACATCCAACAGCTCTCAAATAATTCTCATTTGATTTGTAAAAGATTTCTTTATAAAATGGACACAATTTTAATGTTAAAATATTCATACAGCCAAAAGTTATAAACGTTTGAATTTCAAATGTTAAAAAATCATTATCTCCAATATAAAAAATTTGCTTATATAGGGTGATCCATCTAGAGGTATTTTTTCAGAACAAAAAAAATAAAAATTGAAATCAAGTGTGGAATCTTTATTGGTAATTTGAGAGGACATTTTATGGCATTTATTTATTGAAAATAATTTCCTTCAAATGTTGGCAACAAGAAGGTTCAAAAACCACGGCTGGTGCGGTTTATAAGCTGGTGGAATCATCGGTGCATATATTTTCAAAAATGATGATGGCCGGAACGTAACCGTGAATGGTGCTCGCTATCGCGCCATGATATCGATCTTGATGCTACCTGAAATTGAAGCCCGTTATCTTGACGACACTTGGCTACAACAGGACGGTGCCACTTGCCATATAGCTGCTCTAACAATGGATCTATTCAGAGGTCATTTCGATAGGCGTCTAATTTCACGTTTTGGACAGGTGAGTTGGCCGCCTAGATCGAGTGATATCACGCCTTTAGACATTTTTCTTTGGGGTTACGTAAAGTCCAAAGTCTATGCTGACAAATCAGCTACGATTCAGGTTTTGGTAACCAACATTAAATTGTTGGTCGAAATGCTCGAACGAGTCATCCAAAATTGGATCCTCAGAATGAAAACCCTGAGGCGTAGTTGCGGCCAACATTTGAAGAAAATTATATTCAAAAAATAAATGCCATAAAATGTCCTTTCAAATTACCAAAAAAGATTCCACACTTGATTTTAATTTTTATATTTTTTTTGTTCTGAAAAAATACCTTTAGATGGATCTATATAAAATAAACTTGTTTCAGAGACATGAACAAAATTTACTCTTTTCGTAAAGAGAATTTTTTAGTATTCTTTAGAGATGAATACTGAAAAAACATCTCTAGGTTTACGGCAATAATTCTAGAGATGTCAATTTTCATAACTAAAAACGCAAAAGCTGCGATCTGAGAAGTTAAAACTGTTTTTCACTTGCTAATACAGTTGCTAATATCCCAAAAAGCTCTGACTAGGCCGTGAGAAAACTGACGGAATGGCGGCCATTTTTCCAAAAAAAATACATTTTTTCATTAAACACAGAAAAAAATCTCTAGGATTACGGCAATATATCTATCGCCTATCAATTTTCATAACGAAAACATCAAAAGTGTAAACTGTTTTTAAGGTACTGATGTGGCTGCTAATAGCCCAATTTACCTTAAATGGGCCGTTAGCAAACTGGCGATACCTTTTTGTGGAATTTTTGCAACTATTTTAGGAATTGTGTGACTTTTCTTAGAGTTATTTCAAAACTGCTTTTTCCCCTTTTTTTAAATGATTTACGCTCGTTTGGTCAAGAGTTTCATATCTTTCTTGTGTGAAATTTCCTTGATCTACGACAAACACAACAGAAGTTTTTTTCCAACCACTGTGTAGCGCTTTGTCGCGGATGCATTGGCTGGTAGACCCAAATGTGGGTAGGCAAAATCCTAAATGCTGTACCCGTTCATCAAAAAATGTACCTCGGTGTTGGTTATGATTTTCTGAACTTAAAGTCAGCTTCGTCAATGAAAGTTACAGCATTCCCGCAAAATACAACATGCTGGTTTCTGCTAAAAAGACTTTTTGCCTATCACGGGTTTTCCTTGGCATTCTCAGGAAAGTGGATAAAGCGGTGGATTTGAATTTGGCCTCCAACATTCGCAACCCAGGCCAAGGTGCGCGATTTCACTCTTAACGTTTTCATCCTAGGTACTTGTAATTGACATCTTCTATATTTGGTTTTCGGTCGGCTTCTTAAACAAAATCCTCGAGCCTCAATAGGCCGGTAAGGCCATCCATAAGCCTTAACAATTTTCCGATATCCGTTTCTATCTCAGCATGAGTTAATTTAATTATTAGTGTCATTAATAAGTTAGGGGCCACTGTGGTATGAAGAGTTGTGGGCACGACTATCTGATAATTAACCGACTTTCAAACCGAATGGGGCGATTAATTCACCACGTAAAGGGTCTGAAGAAAGATTACTCTCCCAAGCAGCTATTCTTTATACGTCCTGCTTTGTTGTGTAATGGGCAGCATTTCTTTGCTGCTGTAGCGTCTTGAGACTTGACGGTATAACAGGGGCTTCACCCGGTCGGCACCCGAATTTTTTTTTTTTGGGTTGCTGCTGGTATTGAGTAGGCGTTACTTACTTTAGTCCCACAACATCCTATTAAGGAAACTTCCCTCAAATCAGTGAACTGTTCACCACTTAATTTTAATACTCACTGACCGGGACATACTGTTTGACGCCGGCTTCGTGGGGATACTGCATTTTATAAAAAAGTTTTAACATGGCTTAGAGATAAAAAGTTGTTAATCTTACCCTGGGTTTAATATGGCCTTACTGGCATGATAATCGTGCACACTTGCATCACACCACTGTGGCTGAAATTTTGATTTTGTTGGCAAAAGTGTATTTTTTTTTTGTCACCGATTTTTAAAATGTTTACGCCTTTTTGTAGCTTATATATCCAGATTAAGGTAGCCAAAAAAATTAGGATGGAAAAGTAGATCAGGCTTTAACTAACACGAAGGCTGCATCCAGCTGCATTATATGCCAAGCAACATCAACCCAATTAAATCAAGTAGCGACAAAATCATTAGATAATACCGATGCATATGAATTTGGATTATCACCACTACATGCAAGAATACGACTTATGGAACACATACGTACTTACAATCAGTAATGATTTGGATTTCGAGTCTTCGGGATCAATAAGAAACAACGAAACCAACAAAGATTTAAGAAGTTCAAAAAAGAAACATGTTCAAGATGAATATCGGAAATTTGGATTGATTATAGATCAGCCAAAATAAGGGTCAGGCAATACCGCAAGAAGATTCTTTTCAGATCCAGAAACAGCATCTGAAATAACAAGAATGGACTTAAGCCTTATTTTCAGATTTAAAATAATCCTAGAAGTACTTGCGTGCAATGACGAAATTGACTCTAGAAAATTTGGAGATTATGCAAAGGAAACTGCAAAAATACATACAACCAACTACCCATGGAGAAATATGTCTGCAACAGTTCACAAAATCCTTTACCATTGAGAATATGTCATTAAATATCTATCAGAACCATCAGAGGAGGCTCAGGGAAAAAGCAACAAGGATTACAGATTTTATAGAGAGCACAATACTAGAAAAATTTCACGAAATTCCACAAATTAAGATCTATTTAATATATTATTTGCAACGTCAGATCAATGGAATGTAGAACATCGGGATTTAGATGAAGAAGCCAAAAAACTACTAAAGAACAGAAATAGCACAGAACAAAATATGGAATATTTCCAATCAATATTTGAGTCAAATGAATATTAATGAAAGGCAATTATACCTTTCATTGTTATTTAAGTATGAAAACATAGTAAAGGGTGTTTTTTATTGGGGTATAGAACTTTAAGTTGGCATCACTTTTTTAACTGGCGGCCATTTTGTCAGCTGTCAAGTGATTAATATTTAGTTTGGTTTGCCATGTCATCATGAACAGGTTGACAAAAGAACAACGCTTGCAAAATGGGCCGAAAATGAGATTCATCTCGATGCTGATTTTCATCACAAAATTTTGTTCAGTGATGAGGCTCATTTTTGGTTGAATGGCTACGTCAACAAGCAAAATTGCCGCATTTGGAGTGAAGAGAATCCACATGAGACCCTTGAGACGCCATTACATCCACAAAACTTGACTGTTTGGTGTGCTCTATGGGCTGGTGGAGTCATTGGGCCATACTTCTTCCGAAATAATGCTGGAGAGTCAGTTACCGTTAATGGAGACCGGTATAGAGCCATGATAACCGACTATTTTGTTCCCGAATTGGATAAAATGAATGTGGATGAGTTGTGGTTCCAACAAGACGGCGCTACATGCCACACAGCGCACGTCACAATCGAATTATTGAAGGAAACATTCGATGAGCGCATAATTTCGCGGAATGGACCTGTCAATTGGCCACCAAGATCGTGTGATTTGACACCATTGGATTATTTTCTTTGGGGATATGTGAAGTCGCTCGTCTACGCCAACAAACCAGAAACGTAAGGGGACTTGGAAGCCAACATTCGTGGCGTTATTGCCAACATACGGCCCCATATGCTCGAAAATGTGGTTAAAAATTGGACCTGTAGAATTGGCTTTATTCGAGCCAGCCGCGGCGGCCACATGCCCGAAATCATATTTAAACATTAATGGCATAAAATTATCCTTCCAATAATGCCAAATTGATGGACATTAAAACGATTTTCTTGTGTTTTATTTCAATTCGAAGTTCTATACCTCAATAAAAAACACCCTTTATTAGTAAGAAATAATAATAAACAGAACCTACCATTGTTACAAATGCTATTAAAATCTATTGCAATTTTTATTTAAAAAATGTTTTTTAAAATTATCAAATTTGACAAAAATTATCAAATTTGATAATAAAATTTTCTGTAGTAATAGCAAGATTTTTAGATAATATTATTAACGTTTTTTTTACGTGTAAATATTCTTTGATTGTAAACCAATTTGCAAATTTGACAGCAATTTTTTTTTTTTTAATTTTCTGTAATAATAACAAAATCTCCAGATGATTTTACTATTTTTTTTGAGTCTAAAAATTTTTTTTGAGTGTAACATTAAAAAAATTCCATTAGTACAAAAAATATTTATAATTATTATTAAAATCCAAATATTAAATTTTTATAAATAAAAAATAATAAACCCGTATTTCACTCTAAAAGTTAAAAAAAAATCAAAAGTTTAACTTTGACCTAGAATTCCCTAAAAAGTCCTCAATCAATTTTAATGTAATTAAAACTGAGTCAAGCTGAACTAAATATCTATCCATTAAAAAAAGAAAATAACTTAAATATTTTGTTCGGTTCAAAAGTTACAGAATTTTGGCCAACGAAAAACGATTTCCAGCCACTGTGCGGCGGCCCGTGGGGCATTATGCGCTTTAATTTAAATTATGCTTTGTAATTAAAACTGAGTCAAGCTGAACTAAATATCTATCCATTAAAAAAAGAAAATAACTTAAATATTTTGTTCGGTTCAAAAGTTACAGAATTTTGGCCAACGAAAAACGATTTTCAGCCACTGTGCGGCGGCCCGTGGGGCATTATGCGCTTTAATTTAATGTTTTTTTTAGTATTTTTTTTAGATTGATAGATGGACATATTGTTTACTCAACATCGACCGTGTGTTGGTGAAGGCGCTGGTGTAGCCAACAAACCTTAAAAAGCTGCAGATCTAAAAAATGCTGCCTCTAACAGAATTCCATATTTTCTTTGCCTTATTTCCTCGTTCCTTACCTTGTGATATCTCTCCCATGTAGCGTTTTTGTTACGCCCCTCAGTTCTGCGTTATGGGCAGGGTTTTTTTTCGAATTACTCTTAGTGCTCTAAATCGCCATGAGTTTAGTGTTGACCAAGATAAGATCAAGGTTTTGCAAACACTGACTGTTGCTGGTATCTCAAATCCCCTCTGTCACCCAAATGTAGCATGCAATCATAATGCCACCTCATCTTAATGTAGGGTATGCGAAATAAAAAAGACGTTGCTGTTTCCTTTTGCACACGCACAAAAAATAACCCACCCATAATACAAAACGCAATTCAATTTTGATATTGGTAAAACGAGACTGAAACAACGGTCAAAGGATGGATGTTTGAATGACGACCGGCATATTGGAATGGATGCGGCGATGGACGAATGTTTGGATTTATTTTTTTATGCGTAGTAAAAACCGGAAATACGAGCCCAACAGCCCAGCCGTAGCCTGGCACTCGCTCATGTGTGTCTGTATTATATTTCATTCACACAAACACACACAAGCATATTACGTGTGGCTTTCGTTGCACTTCGTCCTTAGTCTTGGTCCTGCCGAACATGGGCATTCCTTCGTTGTTGTCATCTCTTCTCATATGGACAATATTTCTTATTTTATTTCGGCCCGGTTTTTGTTTTTAACGAAATTGAGTTTTCAAACCAATAAACGTTGTAAAATAAAGTTCCCTTTTACGATTTTGCTCAAATACTCGTACTTGTATGTATATACACACATACATGCATATGTATGTATTAAACTTATATGCATGCATGTGTATATAGGTTGTTGTTTTTATATGACACATGTCTGTTATCTTTAATATAAACGAGTGGAAAAAGGCTTTACGACCCTTTTATGCTTTGCTTTTGTCTCCCCTCTTCAGTTTTTCCTGGCAGGCATCTTCGAAGTTGCACAAGTCGGCCTAAAGTGGAAACTTTATCCTTTTTTCTGTGTCGACGAGTTTTCCCTTTTTCTTTGAATGTGGGGGTAAATGGAGAGCTACATTGTGTGGGTGGTTAATATGAGTTTAGTCAAGTGTTTGTCATCGGTGTGAAGTAATGATGACTATTGACCTCACCACAAAATTTACTAAAGCACACTGACGTTCTCGTGACTCTTGAAATCTCGATCACGTCCCGGGCCTTTGATCCGGCCAGTCATTCCACCTAATTTGAGGATATTGACAACTGGGCGCCAGTTATTTCTGAAATTCAGGAATAAGAAGCCGACTTGAAAAGGGGGTTCCCCGGAGAGAGAGAGAGAGATGGTATCTCCGGCACTGTATAATCCCTTAGGTCCCTTTCTCTATGCGCTGTCACATAGGCTGATGACTACATGACTCTGGCTATTCGGGCCCCAAAAACGATAATACCTTCAAGAGGCCCACCGCCTACCTTGATGATCTTGTCAGATTTTTCAACGCTGGGAATCTGACAATATTCCCAAATAAATCATTTGCCATCCTATTTACTTTATAAACTGCAGAGTTATAAGTGCCCTAAAATATTCAAGTCGAAGGTATACCAATGCCGACCTCACTGTGCATGGATCACAGCTTTGTGGTTGCCATTTAATGCGAAAGTCGATGACGTCAACATCCCGACTACCAACTACCCCAAAAAAAACCGTGGGGTAAAATTGAACCGTCTTTTCGATCCTTTTCATATCCTGCAACTATTTGCGATAAGCTTAAAAGTCGGAACACGGTCCTCCAGTCACTAGCGGGCAATACTTGGGAAGCCGACAAAGAAGCCTTGTTGGCCTCTTACAAAGCGATAGGTCGGTCTGTTGGGAACTAGGCAGCGCCGGTGTGGTTGGCGAACCTGAGTACGACGCAGTGGAAAAGCTCAGACTTGCCAAAATTCCGCCCTGAGAACATCAACAGGGTGTCTCCTTATGCCTTCTGCGGACTATCTGCATGAGGAGACGAAGGTCCTAACGATGCCAGATACAATTTCTTGGTATCTAAGCAGTATCTGCATGGGTATCTCTGTAATGGTCATCTCAAGCACCATATCATGGACTGTATTCCTCCAACGAGACAGATCAGGTATGATCTTTACACTCTAGAGAGAGAAAGAGGTCTAAAGGAGAGCCTCTTGATCATCTCAACTACCTGTCATTTCTACATTTACGTGGATGAAGTCGCAGCGGCACTGTCCAGCTACAGCTTGAATGTCGTGATTGCAATTACCCCATACAGACAGAAACGAAGGCAGAGATGCTGTCTGGATGTCTTCGTAGTAGTCAGATCCAGCTGTTCAGCTACAGCTTGAATGTAGTGTTTGGACCCCATCCCTCGGAGATTATACCAGAAAAGAAGACGCTACGTCGACAGACGCTTCTGGCTCAGCTAAGATCTCATGAATCATCCCAACCACCATCTCAACGAGTGTAATCCTCAACCCAAGCAGATCCAGCTGTCCACCTACAGCTTGAATGTAGTACTTGGGCACCATTCCTTTGCGATTTTACCTAAAGAGATGATGCTACCTCGGCGGAAGTGTGTGTTTCTAACTTAGCTGAGATCTGAATGGTCCAGCAGCCTCACTTCGTACTGATGGCAACGTCCTCGACTTATGTACTGCCATCGGTCATCAGGGATCGCATGACGTGCTTTAAATCTTCAATTGTCCGACCAAGCCCACTATTTTTCCTTCCGAGCAACCTACACAATCGCTAAAACCGTCAAAAAGACCATCCTCCAAAGGTAGCCCCAGAGCCGCCAATGATATTGCGCTATGAAAATTGCTTTTCGCACAGTTCGAAGACTATACGCAAAGGGTAATTCTCATTAATCAAAATGGCACTCCCGTATAAGTCATTTGATTTGTAGCCGAAGTAATCGTTGCAAAAGGCTGCTGAAGAAAACAGTTTAGAAACAGCTGTGCAGTCTGCCTAGCAAAGTAGCCAATAAATTTCACCAATTTTTTAGTTGATTCTGAAAAAGAAACAACAAAAAGGTCTCGAACCTGCATAAAAACTGTTAAAGTCATAATAATGAAAAAAGACCGCATAAATGTAAACAAAACAAAAGCATATTAAAAATTGTAACGGTTACTATATTTCTGGTTAAAAGAGGTAACCAATAAGTTGTTAATTTAACAACAAAAATGATTTCTATAACATTCTTAATATTAACAATTTCATTGTTAAATCGAACATGTATTGTTTTAATAAATTAACTCTGAAATTTTAATATTAACAATTTTCATGGTTAAAAGCAATGCATTGTTAAAACAACAATAATTATTTAAAACTCAAAAATGCATTGTAAAAACAACAATAATTATTTTAAAACTAACAATTTTCATGGTTAAAAATTCAACAATAGAATAGTTAAATTAACTATTATTATTGTTAAATATCAGTCAATAACAAAATGTCCAAATTAATCGTATATAACGTAGACTCCAAATCTTCTTTATTTATGGTTAAGTTAATCTTATATGTGACAGCGCATAGAGAAAGGGACCTAAGGGTAAAAGAAAATCAATTTTCACTTTTTTTTAATGTGGACAACATCTGAGCATCGAATGAGATCGATCCCATGCCCCAAAAGTGTTCCCTCCCAGAGATATGCGCGTTTTTTGAAAGTGATGGTACACCAAAGATACACGTATTTAAATCTTTAAAATGACTCTCCTGAACAAAACAGGTTTTTACCCTTATGTCCCTTTCTATTTTGCGCGTCACATATAAGGTTATTTTCTTCTCAGTGTAGAGTCCATTAAAGCCTCGAGACAATTCCGCAAAATGTAGTCGACGAACTGAAGTGTCTGCTGAAAAAGGTTTAAGATTTGGAGAAGCTTTTCTCCATGGTAGTCCTGATATCGTTTATTATATATTTGGCGAGTTACTGATTTTTCTCTGTTCCAAACCTGCAGCTGAATGATATGGGCTTCCCAGAGACTCTTACTCAAAATATTCTTACAATCGAACTGCATAATAAGGATGACGAACTTATTTTCTCCTCCACAATCCTTGTTTAAAAGGTTTGAGTTTCAGAAAGGTTCTTGTTTATGAAAATTCGCCAATTGTTCAGCGAAATTGGGGCGAGGAGTTGGTTGGCCACCCTCCAAACCCGCAGGAGAAAAGTGTTAGCTTTCTGGAAGCTTAAGTTCGTGATGATCTCAAAAGGGTTTAAACCTGCTGTAGAGAGGGGAAAGCATCGAAATCATTCGGCAAAATGTAGTCGACGAACTGGTTTTCCTCATCTGCAATGGTGCCGAAGAAAGAAGGCTCCAGTATAACAATAAGCTTGCATCTGGCTTTTCTCTTTTTTCAAACATTTAGGTTGAAGGTTTGAGCTTCCCAGAAGCTTTAGCTCAAAATAATCGCCTTATCCTGGAGCATAATTTATGCGAGGAACCCATTATTACCTGCTTCAAACCTGCTGGTGAAAAAATCAGAGCTTCCCAAAGGTTCTAGCACATAAAAATCACTCCATCCTTCCGCGTAGATTATGCGAGGAAGTGATTTTTCCGCGTCCAAAGCGGCAGGAGAAAGGTGTGAACTTTCTAGAAGCACCAGTACCTGAAAATCTCACAGTCATTCAACGAATTTTAGGCTATTAAATTATTTTTTTTTAAATTAAAACTGCTGTGCGGGCTATTTAACCGGCAGGCAACTAAATGTTCTCTTATCCAAACCTACAGGAGGAGGATGATGAAGAAGCTTTAGCTCAAAAATATCCCTTAATCCTTTATTATAATTTATGAGAGGAATTAATGTTTTCCTAATCCAAACCTGCTGAAGGAAGCATATGAGTTTCCCAAAGGTTTTAGCCGATAAAAATCTCGCTATCATTCCGCTTAAGTTAGAACATTAGCTGATTATTTTCTCATCCCAACCTGTAGAAGGAAGGTGTGAGCTTTTTAGAAGTACCAGACTACCTGAAAATCTCAACAATATCAAAACAACAATAATTATTTTAAAACTAACCATTTTCATGGTTGAAAATTCAACCAGAGAATAGTTAAATTTACTATTATTATTGTTAAATACCAGTCAGCAACAAAATGTCCAAATTAATCGAATATAATGTAGACTCCAAATCTTCTTTATTTATGGTTAAGTTAATCTTATATGTGACAGCGCATAGAGAAAGGGACCTAAGGGTAAAAACATCAATTTCACTTTTTTTGATGTGGACAACATCTGAGCATCGAATGAGACCGATCCCATGCCCCAAAAGTGGTCCCTCCCAGAGATATGCGCGTTTTATGAAAGTGATGGTACACCAAAGATACACGTATTTAAATCTTTAAAATGGCTATTTTGTGTGAGCTTTTTAGAAGTACCAGTGTACCTGAAAATCTCACATTTGTTTAATAAATTTTAGACTCGAAAAATAAATTGTAACTGAATCTTCTTCTATCCAAGCCTGCAGGATAAAGTTTTGAGCTTCCCAGAAGCTATAGCTCAAAATAATCTCGCAATCCTCTAGAGAGACTTATTTCTTCCCGTTCCAAGTCTGCTGGAGAAAAGATCTGAGCTTCCCAAAGGTTGTAGCCGATAAAAATCTCGCTATCATTCCGCGTAAGTTAGAACAGTAGCTGATTCTTTTCTCATCCCAACCTGCAGGAGAAAGGTGTGAGCTTTTAGAAGTACCAGAGTACCTGAAAATCTCACATTTGTTTAATAAGTTTTAGGCTCGAAAAATAAATTTTAACTGAATCCTCTTCTATCCAAGCCTGCAGAATGAAGTTTTGAGCTTCCCAGAAACTTTAGCTCAAACTAATCTCGCAATCCTCTAGAGAGACTTATTTCTTCCCGTTCCAAGTCTGCTGGAGAAGAGATCTGAACTTCCCATAGGTTCTAGCCCATAAAAATCTTGCTATCGTTGCGTGTAAATTAGGCGAGGAACGAATTTTTTTTCTTATTAAAGCCTGCAGGTTCCTAGGCAGGACATGTAAATCCCACAATTCTTAAGCAATCTTAGGCGAGGAAGTTAATTTCTTTTTAGTCAAAACTAGCTTGCAGACGATTTAGCCAGCATATCTTGGGCAGGCAACTGAATTATCTCTTAACCAAACCTGCAGGATGAAGGTTTTGAGCTTCCCGAAAGCTTAAGCTCAAAATAATCTTCTAATCCTTTATGCGAGGAATTCATTATTGCCTGATCCAAACCTGAAGAAGAGATCTGAACTTCCCATAGGTTCAAGCCCATAAAAATCTTGCTATCGTTGCGAGTAACATAGGCGAGGAACTGATTTTTCTCCCATCCAAACCTGCAGGAGATAAGTGTGAGCTTCCCAAAAGCGAATTTTATGCAAGGAAATTAATTTTCTTTTAATCAAAACTGCTTTGCTGACAAGTTTTACTTTTAATTTATTCAGACGGTTTACACAAAAATAGTCGAATAGTCCTTTATATTAATTAATTTTTCGTTTCTACTGCTGAAGAGAGCTGTGAGCTTCTCAGAGGCTTTAGTCCATAAAAATCTCACAATCATTCAACTAAATTTTCTTTCATACAAACCCGCTGAATGGTATGTGAGTTGTTTCAGGGGTTTCAAGGATATCCTTAATTTAAAATTATGTTTTCAGGGATTAATTCTAGATCCTTTCAATACCAAATTTTAAGGACACCCAAGAAGGAAAACATTTAGCAATGGTTGGAGAGAAATCTCACAACTTTGAACAAACCTCTTGTGAGGATCGGTGTTTACCGACTCAAATACTTTTGCGACCCCCAAAATGTTATTATCCTTTGACGACAGTCCAAAAGTGTGCGTATGTATTTGATGGATGAGTTGAATATATGTATTAGGGTTGATAGCCCATATACGAAGGATACAGACACATACACTTACACTTGCTGCTACAGACTCGCATTTTCACATGCCTTACTCACATACATACAGGGTCCTTGGTTCTTATGCAATATATACATATGAATGGATATATAAAAACCAATACGCACACACGTACACATATGCACACATATGTATAAGGACATAATCTGAACATTTTTACGGATACCAATATAATTTTATAAATGACTTTCAAATTTGTTTGATATGTTACTCTATACATAAAAGTAAATGCGTGTGCCTACGTGTGTGTGTGTGTAGACAGACATACACATGCAGGAAAGTAAAAGGATTCCATAAAGTATACAATATCCTTGAATTTGATAAACCCCCCCATCACAGACACACTCATACTCGCCCTAACCCTTGTTGGGTTTATAGCCTATCTAACCCACATCCGAAAAATCCACACGCACACATGTCACAGTGTACTCACACACACACACGCTCACTTGGTCAGTGTGCGTGCGTGTGTGTGTGTGGGAACAATCAAAGGGTAAATTGTGAGGGTGGTTTTTCTTCCTTGTTTTCCTCCTGTTTTTTTTTTTGGTTGGTGGTTACATCCACATTACATTCACGACCAGATCGCCCGTAATATTATCTTCGCCAGTGAGAGTGTCCTTATGACTGGAACCCTATACCCATCTGTCGTAATGTTCAAAGAAATACACACTCACACACACATGTGCTTTAAATACTTGCCCACATGTGTCGCTGTGTGTGTGCGTCGAGAAGGTCCTTTTCTCTTCTTTTGTTGAGCAAATGTTTTTGGACTTTTTACGATTAAATTTAATGTTATTAATAAAAATTTTGCGTTTTATTCATTTAAACAAACTTGGACTTGGAATTTATGAATGTGTGCGTGCGGACATTTGGTTTTTGGGTGGCTTTTGCGATGAGTAACACATGTGTCGGCAATGCCAATTTTCAAAGGCTTCGAAGGGTATGTGGTCATTTACAGGACTTTCGATTTTATCCACTTGTGGGGTAATCCCAGTGAAGGGATTTGTTAAAACTTGTGTGCTCTGAAAAGAGTCCTGGGATACCTAGTGAGCTTTGTTAAGGTTCTTTATTTCGAGATAACTTTCCAAGCATTTATTGAATATTTAAATATTTCCAAGCATTTATTGAATATTTAAATATTCAATAAATGCTTGGAAATACGTAAAAATAAAATAAGGATGTAGAACGATATGGCTGGAAGTGAGGGAATTTATTAAAGATCCATATTTTGTATAGCTTCGGGCCCTTAATTACTAGGGCTGCTATATATATTTCTGGCCTAATAATGAAAATGCGAACATTTATTATCAAAAATGGTTTTACTGTTTTTCAAAGTACGAGGGCTGCTATATGTGCCGCGCAAAATAGAAAGGGACCTAAGGTTTAAAACCAGTTTTGTTCAGGAGAGCCATCTTAAAGATTACCTTCCTTTCTATTTGCGCTTAGAATCGTCGACTTCACTTTTATAAAACGCGCATATGTCTGGGAGGGAACACTTTTGGTACAAGGGATCGGTCTCATTCAATGCCCAGATGTTGTCCACATCAAAAAAAAAAAGTGAAAAGTTGAAAAGTTTTGTTCAGGAGAGCCTTTTTAAAGATTAGGCCCCTTTCTATTTGCGCCTAGAATCGTCGACTTCACTTTTATAAAACGCGCATATCTCTAGGAGGAAACACTTTTGGTACATGGGATCGGTCTCATTCGATGCTCAGATGTTGTCCACATCAAAAAAAAGTGAAAAGTTGATGAAAAGTTTTGTTCAGGAGAGCTATTTTAAAGATTAGGTCCCTTTCTATTTGCGCTTAGAATCGTCGACTTCACTTTCATAAAACGCGCATATCTCTGGGAGGGAACACTTTTGGTACAAGGGATCGGTCTCATTCAATGCTCAGATGTTGTCCACATCAAAAAAAAAGTGAAAAGTTGAAAAGTTTTGTTCATGAGAGCCTTTTTAAAGATAAGGTCCTTTTCTATTTGCGTCGACTTCGTCGACTTCACTTTCATAAAACGCGCATATTTTTGGGAGGGAACACTTTTGGGGCATGGGTTCGGCCTCATTCGATGCTCAGATGTTGTCTACATCAAAAAAAGACAACAAATGAAAATTGATTTCTTTACCCTTAGCTCCCTTTCTCTATGCGCTGTCACATATATTTCTGGCCTAATAATGAAGATACAAATATTTATCATCAAAAATGGTTTTATTGTTTTTCAAAGTATTCTCCAGCTTGATTTATACACTTTTGCATGCGCTCAAACCAATTGTCGAAGCACTTTTTCCAGTCCGATTGAGACACCTCCAAAACATGGTTTCCGAACGCTTCAACAGCATCTTCTGGCGACGAAAATCGTTGACCACGCATTTTTTTCTTGATGTGCACGAATAAAAATAAGTTATTGGGTGCCAAGTCAGGGCTGTACGGCGGATGACCCATCAATTCTACGTTTCGGCCGGTCAAAAAGGCGCTGGTTTGAGCCGATGTGTGAGAGTTCGCATTGTCATGGTGCACACTGATTCGTCTTCTCTTGTTCGTTTTTCGAATTTCTCCGTAGATTTCAGGCAAAAGAATTGTAGTTATCCACTCACACTTGCCCGTCCTACGTTACTCAAGTAGAACAGTCACTATGTGACCAGTTTTGCCGATGAAACAGGCGACCATTTGCTTCGAAGTGCTGCTTCCACGAACAACTTAAGTTGCGTTTGGCTCGTCTTCGAAGATTCGCACGGTCGATTGCTGTTCTGTTTCGGGCTCATACGCATAGATCCATGATTCGTCACCTGTGACGATCTTATAAACGTCTTTTAAAGCACCGCGTTCGTATTTTTACAAATTTTTTTTTGCTCCCATCGACACGAGCCGTTTTTTTTGGAGCTATTGTCAAATTGTGCGGGATTCAAGGAGAACAAACCTTTTTTACGGCCAGGTGTTCATGCAATATCGAATGTATGCTGGTGGAAGAAATGCCCAAATATGCCTCTATCTCACGGTATGTCACATGATAATCTTGCATTATCAGTTCACGCATCAATGTTCTCTGGCACAACGACCGTTTTTGGACGACTTTACGACATTCGCCTTTAAGAGAGCGTCGGCCACGATTGAATTCATTAAATCAATTTTTCACAGTGCCATAGGATGTTGCTTCATCGCCATTTAAAGATTTAAGTTTATCGATGCACTTTTGTCGTGATAATCCTCGTCGAAAGTTGTGAAAAATGATCGCACGAAAATGTTCACGAGTTAATTCAATTTTTTTTTTGCCAAATTAATGTTTTCAAGTCACTGTAAACAACACAAATGATGGTCGTACGTCAAAACGTTCTGAGTACGTTTATGCTAAAAAATGTCAAACTTTCCAATGAAAATGTAAGATGGCGCTAGGCAACACTGAGGCCAGAAATGTGTATAGCAACTCTCGTATTGTCATGTGGTTTCATGGGATCTTAGTATGGTTCTAAAGGCTGATAATAGGTTAAGGTTTTTTTATTGGATTCATAGCATGTCTGTGTAGTAATACGGTCATGCAGACTTATAATATGTCTGTGATGACCATAAAATGTTTGTGTAAATTTCGGTATGGCTGTCTAAGAGCAAAATTCATTTGTGTTGGATTAAAACATTGGTGTTCGGATTGATAATATGGCTGCAAGACTCATGATGTGCTGGCTTGGTTTCGTAATATGGTTGTGTAGAATCTTAATATGGTTGCATTAATCATGTTATGTTTAAGCAGAATATAATATGGTTGCCCAAGTCCTTATATACAAATATGGCATGACTGTGTGGTTGCGTAGCTCTTATTATTGTAGCAGTGTTTTAAATATGGTTGCTTGGGATCATAATGTAACTGAGTGAAATGTTTGTGTGGATTATAATATGGTTGCGTGAATCTTAATCTGAATCTTGTGTGAATCAGAATGTGTATTTTATTATGATTGCTCAAATCATATTATGCGTAAATCATATTATGAGTGTAGTATGTTTGTGTGGATAATATTATGTGTGTGTAGGACCATGATATGGTTGTGTGAGAACATACTATGACTGTGTGTATGACATTAAGATTCTGATTATTAATAATAATATTGTAGCTGGTATTTTAATATGGTTGCTTGAGATCATAATGTAGTTAAGTGAAATGGTTTTGAGGATTATAATATTGTTGCGTGGATCTTAACATAATTGCTTGGATCTTAACATAATTGCGTAGGATCACAATAATGCGTGGATAATAATAATGCGTGGATCATAATAAGACTGTGTAGGGTCATAAGCGTAATTCATATTATGAGTGTGTTGGATTATAATATGGTTGTGTGGATCAGAATATGAGTTTGTGGGATCATCATACGAGGGCGGTTCGGAAACTTCTTAGCCTAGCACAAAAAGCGCGGTATAAACAGAAAAACGTTAAGTGTTTTGGAAACTTCCATCTGGCAACTCCTTCATATAGAAACAGGTGTTCACAAAAGACTCATCCGCGATTTTTTTACAATGGAAAAATTAGAAAATAAATTTTATCGGGACAAGAAATTCATAATGATATGGCGAATGTGTTAGGTGAAAGTGCTCCTTCATATGCAACAGTAAAAAATTGGGTTGCTGAATTTAAACGTGGTCGTACAAGCATTGAAGATGAACCACGTAGTGGACGTCCAAAAACAGCAACAACAACAGAAATTGTAGCCAAAGTGCATGATATGGTATTAAATGATCGCCGAATAAAAGTGCGTGAAATAGCTAATATCATGGGCATCTCAAATGATCGAGTCCATTTAATTTTGCATGAAGAACTACAGATGAAAAAGCTTTCTGCAAGATGGGTGCCGCACTTGTTAACAGTCGACCAAAAACGCATAAGAATGAACATTTCTCAAGCTTGTTTGGATCGTTTTCAGCGAAATAAAATGGATTTTAAGCGTCGTTTCATAACTGTTGATGAGACATGGATCCACCACCACTATACTCCAGAGACGAAAGAACAATCCAAACAATGGACTGAAGCTGAAGGAAGTGCCCCAAAGAAGGCAAAAACAATTCAATCGGCTGGTAAGGACATGGCAACGGTTTTTTGGGACTTCAAAGGTATTTTATTGATTGACTATCTGCAAAAGGGTAAAACAATAAATTCAGAGTACTATTGCAACCTTTTAGATCAATTAAATGTACAAATTCGAAAAAAAGTCCTGGCTTACAACACAAAAAAATAATTTTTCATAAAGACAACGCACCAGCACACAAGAGTATTTTAACAATGGCTAAAATCAACGAATTAAAGTACGAGTTGCTTGACCACCCACCTTATTCTCCTGAGTTAGCTCCCAGTGACTTTTACCTATTCCCAAATCTAAAAAATTCCTTGCTGGCAAGCGTTTTAGCTCAAATGAAGATGCAATTACAGTTGTAAACCACTATTTTGAAGACCTTGAGAAAAACTATTTTAATCAAGGGATAGAATTGCTAGATAAGCGTTGAACTAAGTGTACTATTGAAGTTTCAGGAGATTATATTGAAAAATAAAAATATTTTTGAAAAACTAACTATTCTCTTTCATTGATAGGCTAAGAACTTTCCGAACCGCCCTCGTATGGTGTGTGATCAAACTATGATTGTGTGCACAACATTAAGATTCTGAGTATGGTTGCCTAGGATCTTAATACGATTGCGTGGATCATAATATGTATGTAACGTAAAAGTGTTTGGCATCATTATATGATTGCATAAATCATATATTGAGGTTGTTGGATTATAATATGGTTGTGTGGATCATTTTTTAAGTGTTCAGGATCACAATATATTTGTGTGTGATCATACTATGATAGTTTGCATGTTGAGGGGAACATAAAATGTTGTATAAAACTGCATAAATTATGTTTTGAGTGTATTGGATTATAATATGGTTGTGTGTATCACATTTCTAGTGTTGAGGATCATTATATGGTTGTGCGTGATTATACTATGATTTTGTGCACTGCATTAAGATTCTCAGGCTTCATAACATTGTTGAAGAACCAAAATATGGAACATAATATGGTTCTTGTTACCATTATATGATTGCGTATATCCTAATAATGCGTGTATGAATATATATGAATGCGTGGGATCATTATTTAGTTTTGTGTGATAATTTATTAGTTGGTGGTGTGTAATTAAATTGCGTGTGTCATAGTATGATTATATAGGGTGATCATTATAGTGGTATTTTCTTCAGTAGGGTTTTTCTTTCACAGATTACGCGTGAGTTGTGTTAATCTTTACGACATTTGGTTTAACTGGGCGGTGCCACTTGTCATACAGCTTCTCAAACAACGGATCAATTGAGAGGTCATTACACCTTTAGAATTTTTTTCTTAGTTAATTTTTTTCTTAGTTTCAATTCAGGCTTTGGAAGCCAACATTACGGGTGTCATTAACGCCATACCGCTCGAACGGGTCATCCATAATTGGACCCTCAGAATGGACACTATTGCGTAGTTGCTGCTAACATTTGAATGAAATTATATTCAAAAAATAAATGCCATAAAATGTCATTTCAAATTACCAAAAAAAAATCCTCACTTGATTTGAATTTTTATATTTTTTTTTGTTCTGCAAAAATACCTCTAGATGGATCACCCTATACATGAGTGTATGAATGTATATGGTTGTGTTGGATCATTACATAATTTTGTGGAATCATTATATGGTTGTGGGTTGCGTTATAAAATTGCGTATGCCATAGTATGATTATATGGCATTTTGTTTGTGCTATAAGTGATGCCTCTTCCTATAATAATTTGATAATTGTTTTATATTTTTATTATGATGCTCTTCTAATTTGAGCAACCCAACTTAATGTTCTTGCAGTGTATATACCCATGGATTACGTCGCACTGCATGCTGATCTCTGCCCACACAGAAAATGCAAAGGGGCATTCTTCATTGGTGACGCCACCGTATTGGCAACGTAGATGCCGATTGGGTTGGAAGTGCAAGTACTTGAATGCATCTTAGGACACTTTAAAAAGGAGCTTGTTCAGCGAACATCATACAAAATGTACAACAGCAAGTAAGGGTAAGTTTTTTCTAAGTGTATTCCTTTTATCGATATTGCCGACAAAGATAAGCTCATGGACCGATTATGGCTTTAACATTGGATTTTTCCAGCACGAAACTCAGCCTACTTCAGAAACCTAGGTGTAAGGTTTGTCACCTCTAACGCGAAGAGGTTAGAGGTTGCAGATTTCGCTAACAAGATAGTATATAGGGTTTATATATAGCAACCCTCGTATGTGTTGCAGATTTCGCCAACAAGAAAGTTAATAGGGTTTACGAGGGCGGTTCGGAAAGTTCTTAGCCTATCAATGAAAGAGAATAGTTCGTTTTTCAAAAATATTTTTATTTTTCAATATAATCTCCTGAAACTTCAATACACTTAGTCCAACGCTTATCTAGCAATTCTCTCCCTTGATTTAAATAGTTTTCCTCAAGGTCTTCAAAATAGTGGTTTACAACTGTAATTGCATCTTCATTTGAGGTAAAACGCTTGGCAGCAAGGAATTTTTTTAGATTTGGGAACAGGTAAAAGTCACTGGGAGCTAAATCAGGAGCATAAGGTGGGTGGTCAAGCAACTCGTACCTTAATTCGTTGATTTTAGCCATTGTTAAAACACTCTTGTGCGCTGGTGCGTTGTCTTGATGAAAAATTATTTTTTTGTATTGTAAGCCAGGACGTTTTTCTCGAATTTGTACATTTAATTGATCTAAAAGGTTGCAATAGTACTCTGAATTTATTGGTTTACCCTTTTGCAGATAGTCAATCAAAAAAATACCTTTGAAGTCCAAAAAACCGTTGCCATAACCTTACCAGCCGATTGAATTGTTTTTGCCTTCTTTGGGGCACTTCCTCCAGCTTCAGTCCATTGTTTGGATTGTTCTTTTGTCTCTGGAGTATAGTGGTGGAAACATGTCTCATCAACAGTTATGAAACGACGCTTAAAATCCATTTTATTTCGCTGAAAACGATCCAAACAAGCTTGAGAAATGTTCATTCTTATGCGTTTTTGGTCGACTGTTAACAAGTGCGGCACCCATCTTGCAGAAAGCTTTTTCATCTGTAGTTCTTCATGCAAAATTAAATGGACTCGATCATTTGAGATGCCCATGATATTAGCTATTTCACGCACTTTTATTCGGCGATCATTTAATACCATATCATGCACTTTGGCTACAATTTCTGTTGTTGTTGCTGTTTTTGGACGTCCACTACGTGGTTCATCTTCAATGCTTGTACGACCACGTTTAAATTCAGCAACCCAATTTTTTACTGTTGC
Source organism: Hydrotaea diabolus (assembly GCA_963513945.1). Lineage (NCBI taxonomy): Eukaryota > Metazoa > Arthropoda > Insecta > Diptera > Muscidae > Hydrotaea > Hydrotaea diabolus. The sequence continues at coordinate 142,536,468 of OY740720.1, read as the reverse complement.
ATATGAAGGAGCACTTTCACCTAACACATTCACCACATCATTATGAATTTCTCGTCCCGATAAACCTTTTTTATGTAAATATTTAATGACACCACGCATTTCTAATTTTTCCACTGTAAAAAAATCGCGAATGCGTCTTTGTGAACACCTGTTTCTATATGAAGGAGTTGCCAGATCGAAACAAAATTTAACATGTGTTCATAGCAGAGATGGAAGTTTCCAAAACACTTAACTTTTTTCTGTTTATACCGCGTTTTTTGTGCTAGGCTAAGAAGTTTCCGAAGCGCCCTCGTAGTGCCAGACTAGACTGCAAAATAGACTTTAGTCCCAAGACTCTATTAAAGGGAAAATAAAATATTCCAGAACTAAGTCTGACTGGTTGATGTAATACATTTTCCAAGCCCAGCCGTACCTTGAAATACGATCAGTTTTTTTTCCAAAAAACCCCCTACCCTTTCTCAACACAAATCCGAACCGAACCAATCTTCCCCAAACTCTCACCCCCAGCAGCACTTCTGATTGAGTTGATCCAGGAAATAGAAATCATCATATGCTGTCACATCAATATTTATCTTTTTTTGTCTCTTTTTGTTGTATAGCGCACTCCATACACCCCCTTACCATCCCACTCCATTACTACTCCTGCTCCTTGAGCCATCTTCGGCATTGTGATGAAAATATCTGCGAATATTGTTATGACATTATTCTGCGGAATAAAGCGACACAAAAAAGAGGAGCAGGAAACGAAAGGAAAAAACTAAGCTCATATACAAAACGAGAACAGAAAAACTGTTAACAAAATTGCAAATACATTGATTTAAGGGTTGGTTACCAAACCCTACTGGCCAAGCCAAACAGCTGGGCCGGTCTGGTGCGGTTCGGTCCGAACGCTTCAGATACTCGTACTTGTGCCATAAACGTTCCATCATAACATCAATGGTTATGTGGAGTATGTGACCAAACATCAATAGTTGCATTAACTGGACTTTTTTTTGGGTTAATATTGGACATGTAATCGTCATGTTTGCGGGTTAGAGGCACTAGCACACAAGAGGGTGGTCTTAGGCACGAGAATAGTGAAGACTGAATAGTTAGTGTACCCTACTGCCGGTGATGGCCTTTGAGGGATAAGGAATTGTTGGTACGTTGCCTCAACTCAGAGAAAAAATCAGTTGGTAATCGGTCCGAACTACAACTATTCGGTTGGATAAACATAATTTCTGTTGTAATCACCAACATTCCATGGTGTTGATGGTTGCATGGTTCCTCTTACCATAACAATATTATGATTCTTACAGCCAAAAAGTTGGTTATACAGGGTGGGCCAAAAGTTACCATGGGGTTAAAACTTTAATAACTTTTTCGCTAATTTTTTTTTTCTCAGATTATATAGGGTGATTCATTTATAAGTAGAGGTATTTTTTTCAGAACAAAAAAAATTCAAAAATTCAAATCAAGTGTGGAATCTTTATTAGTAATTTGAAAGGACATTTCCTGGCATTTATTTTTTGAAAATAACTTCCTTCAAATGTTGGCAACTGTATTATGGAAATGAGCGTTCGTTAAAAAGCGAAAGATCCACTGTTTTCGACCAAAATTTTGTTCAGTGATGAGGCCTATTTCTGGCTCAACGGCAAAGTCAATAAACACAGTTGCCGCATTTGGGCTGAAGAGCAACATGAAAAGGTTCAAGAGGTGCCATTTTACCCAGAGAAAACTACAGTTTGGTGCGGTTTATAAGCTGGTGGAATCATCGGTGCATGTTTTTTCAAAAATGATGATGGCCTGAACGTAACCATGAATGGTGGTCGCTATGGCGCCATGATATCGATCTTTATGCTACCTGAAATTGAAGCCCGTAATCTTGACGACACTTGGTTTCAACAGGACGGTGCCACTTGCCATACAGCTGCTCAAACAATGGATTTATTAAGAGGTCATTTCGAAAAGCAGCTAATTTCACGACAGGTTAGTTGGCAGCCTAGATTGAGTGATATCACTCACACCTTTAGACATTTTTCTTTGGGGTTACGTAAAGTCCAAAGTCTATGCCGACAAACCAGCTACGATTCAGGTTTTGGAAGCCAACATTACGCGTGTCATTAAAGCCAGACCAATCGAAATGCTCCAACGAGTCATCCAAAATTAGACCCTCAGAATGGAAACCCTGAGGCGTAGTTGCGGCCAACATTTAAAGGTAATTATATTCAAAAAATAAATGCCATAAAATGTCCTTTCAAATAACCAATAAAGATTCCACACTTGATTTGAAAATTTATACTTGTTTTTTGTTCTGAAAAAATACCTCCAGATGGATCAGCCATGCTTAGCATAGACTTTGGACTTTACGTAACCCCAAAGGTGTGATATCACTCGTCTAAAGGTGTTATATCACTCGATCTAGGCGACCAGGTGAGTGTCCAAACGTGAAAATAGCTGCTTTTCGAAATGACATCTCAATAGATCCATTGTTTGAGCAGCTGTACGCCAAGTGGCACCGTCCTGTTGAAACCAAATGTCGTCCAGATTACGGGCTTTAATTTCAGGTAGCATAAAGATCGGTATCATGGCGTGCTAGCGAGCACCATCCACGGTGACGTTCCGGCCATCATCATTTTTGAAAAAATATGCACCGATGATTTCACCAGCTTATAAACCGCACCAAACCGTGGTTTTCTCTGGGTACAATGGCACCCCTTGAACCTCTTCTTGTAGCTCTTCAGCCCAAATGCGGCAATTTAGTTTATTGACTTTGCAGTTGAGCCAGAAATGGGTCTCCTCATCACTGAACAAAATTTTGGTCGAAAACTGCGGATCTTCCCGTTACTCACCGAACACTACTTTCCATAATTCATTTGCCAACATTTGAAGGTTATTATTTTCAAAAAATAAATGCCATTAAATGTTCTTTCAAATTACCTATAAAGATTCCACACTTGATTTGAATTTTTGTATTTGTTTTTTGTTCTGAAAAAATACCTCTAGATGGATCACCCTAAATAACAACAACCAATACTTGTACAAGTTCAATTGCAATAATTATTCAAATCAGTTAGGGTTAACCGATACTTTGTCTCCTCAAACAATACTGTCAGTTCCCACTACTGAAAATTGCCATGAAACCAATCAAAATTTGGTTGAAGCGATTAAATTCAGGGATAGTACGTGCAACCACCAGCGTTTGCTTGTCAAAAAATTCGGTTGTGGCAACAAATCTGTTATCTGCATGTAAGAATACTAAGAAATGGTCACGCCCAATTTTAGTTTGACTAAATTTTTATACCCTCCACCATGCAATGGAGGGTATATTAGTTTTGTCATTCTGTCTGTAACGCCTTGAAATAATCATCGGAGACCCAACAAAGTATATAAATTCTTGATCTTCGTAAAATTCTAAGACGATCTAGCCATGTTGTCCGGCTGTCCGTCAGCCCGTCTGTTGAAAACAAGATAGAGCCTGCATGAAAACAGCATGTTTGGCACAAACATGTGTAGTTAACCTAGCATGGTTGGTATTGAAAATGGGCTATATAGCTCTACGGGAAGTCGGTGTTGGGACTCTCAACCGACACTACCTCATAAAAATTAGTTTTTTATTTGGAAATATCCGTCCAGTTTCTTGAGCAAAATCACTGAAATTTTGCAAATAATAATCTCTATATAGGCGCAATCATCTATGTAAAAATGGTTTAGATTGGGCCACCATTCCTTGTGCCTCCCATACAAACGGCCTTATGGGCTTTGAGAAATAATATGACTATAACTCACCACAAACTTGACTTATCGAAATGAAATTTTACACATCAAGATTTCTATATACAACACACCTCTACGCTGAATTCGGTTGAGATCGGTAAATTCTTACTGGTACCTCCCACACTAACGGTCTCATGGGCCTTGAAAAATAATATGACAATAACTCACTGCAAACTTGACCTATCGAGATGAAATTTTCTACATAAAGATTTTTATATAGAACACACCTCTGCGCGAAATTCTGTTGAGATCGGAAAAGTCCTACTGGTACCTCCCACACAAACGTTCTCATGGGCTTTGAGAAATAATATGACGATTACTCACCACAAGCTTGATCTATCGAAATGAAATTTTGCACATAAAGATTTCTACGAGGGCGGTTCGGAAACTTCTTAGCCTAGCAAAAAAAAGCGGTATAAACAGAAAAAGGTTAAGTGTTTTGGAAACTTCCATCTCTGCGTTGAACAAATGTTAAATTTTGTTTCGATCTGGCAACTCCTTCATATAGAAATAGGTGTTCACAAAAGACGCATCCGCGATTTTTTTACAATGGAAAAATTAGAAATGCGTGGTGTCATTAAATATTTACATAAAAAAGGTTTATCGGGACAAGAAATTCATAATGATATGGTGAATGTGTTAGGTGAAAGTGCTCCTTCATATGCAACAGTAAAAAATTGGGTTGCTGAATTTAAACGTGGTCGTACAAGCATTGAAGATGAACCACGTAGTGGACGTCCAAAAACAGCAACAACAACAGAAATTGTAGCCAAAGTGCATGATATGGTATTAAATAAAATGATCGCCGAATAAAAGTGCGTGAAATAGCTAATATCATGGGCATCTCAAATGATCGAGTCCATTTAATTTTGCATGAAGAACTACAGATGAAAAAGCTTTCTGCAAGATGGGTGCCGCACTTGTTAACAGTCGACCAAAAACGCATAAGAATGAACATTTCTCAAGCTTGTTTGGATCGTTTTCAGCGAAATAAAATGGATTTTAAGCGTCGTTTCATAACTGTTGATGAGACATGGATCCACCACTATACTCCAGAGACAAAAGAACAATCCAAACAATGGACTGAAGCTGGAGGAAGTGCCCCAAAGAAGGCAAAAACAATTCAATCGGCTGGTAAGGTTATGGCAACGGTTCTTTGGGACTTCAAAGGTATTTTATTGATTGACTATCTGCAAAAGGGTAAAACAATAAATTCAGAGTACTATTGCAACCTTTTGGATAAATTAAATGTACAAATTCGAGAAAAACGTCCTGGCTTACAACACACAAAAATAATTTTTTATCAAGACAACGCACTAGCGCACAAGAGTGTTTTAACAATGGCTAAAGTCAACGAATTTAAGTACGAGTTGCTTGACCACCCACCTTATTCTCCTGAATCCTTGCTGGCAAGCGTTTTACCTCAAAAATAGTAAACCACTATTTTGAAGACCTTGAGGAAAACTATTTTAATCAAGGGATAGAATTGCTAGATAAGCGTTGGACTAAGTGTATTGAAGTTTCAGGAGATAATATTGAAAAATAAAAATATTTTTGAAAAACTAACTTTTCTCTTTCATTGATAGGCTAAGAACTTTCCGAACCGCCCTTATATAGAACACACTTCCGCACCAAATTTGGTTTTATTTGGGAATCTGGTGGAGGGTATCCAAAGTTCGGCACAGCCAAACTTAACATTTTTACTTGTTTGAACTAAAATCGACTGGTGAATGCCCGCCTGTAGCGCTCTCGCTGATTCGTTGCTAACAGCCTTACATTTTTCTCTTTTCCTGGTTTGCATTACGTTTCCACTCTCTCTCTCTCTCTCGCCATAAACAACAACAGCAACAATAAAGAAATGAAAATCCTTCGAAGAAAATCAAATCATGGAAATGACAACAAAACAAATATCTAAAGGATATAAAAAAGGGAATCAAATATATTGATATAGTTTTGTTGGAGCATCCCATGCAAACGTCCCCGCCTCCCCCCTCTGCCGACCACCCGTCAACCCAGTGTTATGTACGTACGTATATGGTTTTGGAGGATAAAGGTTTTCCTTCGATTTAGTTTATGTTTTAGTTATTATTAAGATATTTCTTGGAGGAAATACATATGAAGAAAGCACAAAGCCATAGAAGACAAGTAATTCTCATCAATGCCCATGCCAACACCCACCCACCTACTCCTCGCCTCATCTCTCTCTCTCTCTCTCTCTCTCTCTCGTCATACCGAGCATTTAATGAATGACACTGGTTTTTGATTAAGTTTTTCCAAGAGTTTTAGTTTAGGGCAGCACAAACTGAGGGTTTGGTTGATTGGTCGCTGTGGTGCTGGCGGTCTTTAAAAAGCCGTCGTCCCCACCGATCTACGGTGGCAGTGGCCATCATGAACTCTGAAGATCAATATCACTTTGTTAACTTGTGATTAGTTGCTTAGGGTGGGGGGAAGGGAAATCATGTGTAAAGTAACCATTACTAATGTTTTTGGGAAGTCGACATGGTACGTTCCATGTTCTTGCTGGCATTGACGGCGTTCATGTCAATGATTCTATTACTGGCCGCTGTCGCTGTCGTACATGGTTAATGATCGGTAGCCATTAACACTAAATGTTTGTTCACATCATAAAAATCATTTGAATTGTGAAAAGTGTTGTGAGAAAAAACCCTATTGAATGTTGGTAAATGTTTCTTAATCGCCTTGATTGGAGATAGGCATCTTGTACTCATACAAAGAGAACACCATAAAAGTTTTTCAGTTGGAAAAGAGGAAATTGGAAATGGTTGACATATTGCCAGAAACCTAACTTTGATGACAGACCATTGACCAGAAGTTTCCTAAAACCGACAAATGTCCCCATTCTTGGTTAAAGTCAAGGTTAGGGCGCCAGTAGCAGATTTCAAACAAGAAATGAAAGCCGTTAGTCAGGGCCCGGCAATGCAGCGTGATTAAACTGCACACCACACTGTGACTCATGGAGTATCTGTGGGTTGTGGAAGCTCTCCATATTCCACATTTTTGTTTGTTTATGTTGCCGTTTAAATCGAAATGGGCCTTGTCATTTAATAGGCCCCCAAAGGGCTTCGAATTACATGCCAATAAAGAAATAAAATGAAAAGACAGTTCAACATGTGTCCAGCCTCTTTCACCATATAAAGCATCTTCTGGCAAAACTCCAAGCGAATCAGGAAGTCTGCTGCGTTCAGTTTGTTGGCCATTTGTTTTTATTTATGGAAATAAGTCCAAATGTTTGTGCTTTATTGACTGCAATGAGTCTCTGGTTATAACTATTTGAGCAGATAAGCTTCTTGTCGAAACTCTTGGATTTGTTTCTATGGCAGCAGCTACAGCAGCGATTGTTTTCTCCATCCAAACTGAAGGGTTTCGATGGTAAGGTCTTCTGTTGACTGTCCCATGCTCGGCCAAACTGTTAACAAGGCTCATTAGGGTCCATCTGCTCGGACGATTGTCGCCAAACATGCGCCTACACTCTCTTTGAACCAAAACTACGGACTCAGGTGCGTGATAGTGGCGTACAATCCGAATTCTTGTTTTAGTGTCCCAGTTATCCATTTTTTGTTAAATCTGAAAATCAATCTGCAAAATGCACAAAAAAAATTAACCAGATTCATCAAACATAGGGTGATCCATCAGAGGTATTTTTTCAGAACAAAAAAAGAATATAAAAATTCAAATCAAATGTGGAATCTTTATTGGTAATTTGAAAGGACATTTTGTGGCATTTATTGTTTGAATATAATTTCCTTCAAATGTTGGCCGCAACTACGCCTCAGGGTTTCCATTCTGAGGGTCCAATTTTGGATGACTCATTCGAGTATTTCGACCGGTATGGCTTTAATCACACGCGTAATGTTGGCTTCCAAAACCTGAATCGTAGCTGGTTTTTCAGCATAGACTTTGGACTATACGTAACCCCAAAGAAAAATGTCTAAAATTGTGATATCACTCGATCTTGGCGGCCAACTTACCTGTCCAAAACGTGAAATTAGCTGCTTTTCGAAATGACCTCTCAATAGATCCTTTGTTTGATCAGCTGTATGGCAAGTGGCACCTTCCTGTTGAAACCAAGTGTCGTCCAGATTACGGGCTTTAATTTCAGGTAGAATAAAGATCGATATCATGGCGCGATAGCGAGCACCATTCATGCTTACGTTCCGGCCATCAAATTTTTTGAAAAAATATGGACCGATGATTTCACCAGTCTATAAATCGCACCAAACCGTGGTTTTCTCTGGGAATAATGGCACCACTTGAACCTATTCTTGTTGCTCTTCAGCCCAAATGCGGCAATTTTGTTTATTGACTTTGCCGTTGAGCAAGAAATGGGTCGAAAAACTTTGCTTGCCAAACGTTCATTTCCATAATACAGTTGCACAAATTGGAGACGTTGTTGCGGTGGACTGAAGCTGGATGAAGTGCCCCAAAGAAGGCAAAAACAATTAAATCGGCTGGTAAGGTTATGGCATCGGTTTTTTGGGACTTCAAAGGTATTTTATTGATTGACTATCTGCAAAAGGGTAAAACAATAAATTCAGAGTACTATTGCAACCTTTTGGATCAATTAAATGTACAAATTCGAGAGAAACGTCCTGGCTTACAACACAAAAAAATAATTTTTCATGAAGACAACGCATCAGCGCACAAGAGTGTTTTAACAATGGCTAAAATCAACGAATTAAAGTACGAGTTGCTTGACCACCCACCTTATTCTCCTGATTTAGCTCCCAGTGAATTTTACCTGTTCCCAAATCTAAAAAAATTCCTTGCTGGCAAGCGTTTTACCTCAAATGAAGATGCAATTACGGTTGTAAACCATTATTTTGAAGACCTTGAGGAAAACTATTTTAATCAAGGGATATAATTGCTAGATAAGCGTTGGACTAAGTTTATTGAAGTTTCAGGAGATTATATTGAAAATAAAAATATTTTTGAAAAACTAACTATTCTCTTTCATTGATAGGCTAAGAACTTTCCGAACCGCCCTCGTATATTTAAATAGAAGACAAGTTTGGCAAAGTGACATTGATTTTCGTGGCTGCACACTGCTTTTATAAATAAAAATAAATCTTTTTTAAATTATTTTTCGGCTTAAAGTCATGTTTTTATACTAAGTTTTTTTGTTGGTTGAATTTTTATTTTCCCCAATATTTCGATTGACTTTGTCAAGCATGTTTAGCAGTAGACATCAGGGCTTCACAGAAAATAAATTGAGCCTTGGTTATAGACATCTAATCTTATTTATCTACATTTCAAGGCCCAGACACATGCCATTTGTACCCTACCACCAGGACAATTTGTTTTTCACTTATTTTAAATTCTATTGAACTATAAAATTTTATGAGAGTTTTCATTAAAAACTCATAAACCAACATTAAATTATGACTTGATTAAGGAAACCCAAAACAAAACGAAACTAAACTAAAGAAGTCTAAAATAATTCCATAAAATGAAATCAAAAATTGCGATAAACATGTGTTCGTTCACCACCTTCCCTAACGTCCTTTAAACCAGCAACAAAAACATGAAGAACAAATTCGAAGGCGTTCCATTTTTCATATCAGCTGTTAAAAGAGAAGGATCTTCGTTTACGCGAGCCATAAGCCCCTTTGAAACCAATCGTCCTTTGCATAGCGTCACAGCACAGGCCATGCTTTGGCATCTATCGATCCTTCGTTCTAACGTTAAAGTGTTAATCACAAGTGCAACGTCAGAAAGGGGCTAAACACAAAAAGTGATTAAAATGAAACCGAAAGGAGCGCCTTAGAGCCGAAGGACTCGTTAAGGACACCATCGGCCGTGCCGTGGCCATATGTTTAAGTTGTGAGTTGTCAGAAATTATGATGAGCCAAACCAAAACAGACAGTTTCTTTTTCGAACTGACTTTTGATGATTATTTTCGGTTTCCATTTTTTTTTTTTAAAATTTTGTATTTTTCTCTTTCGCTTGTGGTGGCAATTGTGAAAGGAAAAGTGTGGCGGGCACAAGTCATTCAGCCAGCCACCGTTCACTGTCATATTTTTTTTCCTCTCGCCTTTTTTCAGTTTTTTACCAAAAAATTTTAAGGGTTTAAATTTGTTTCGTTTGTTTTCCTACGAATTACCGTCGCTAGAAACTATTGTACCAGAACTAATTAAAAAATTATGACGTTTCTTTGTTTGTTATCGTCGGTGGCATTTGGCAACTGTTCGTTTTCTCTTCCAACCTTCTTTTAGTTTAGGGGTTAATAAAGAGTTTTACGGTGAAAGAGTTTCACTTGGGGGTTTTTTGTTTTTTCCTTCTGTGCCGGGCTTCTCTTGGGAAATTTGAAAACGAGAGGTTTTGAGTTTTTAATGCCATAAAATTCTATATTTTTAGTTTTATTTTTTAATGTCTCGTATTGGTTTTGTTACAGTTTGTCAGAGGAAATTTATGGTTTTCGCCTTAGAGAGTGATTGTGATTTGTAGGTTTCTGTGGCTCTTTTAAGCAAAAATGTCCTCTGAGAATTTTTACAGATGACATCCTTAGTTTTTGATTAAGAGTTTGTTACCACAGTTTTAAAGTTGTTACTCATGTGTGACAGCGCATACAGAAAGGGACCTAAGGGTAAAAAAAAATCAATTTTCACTTTTTTTTGTTGATGTGGACAACATCTGAGCATCGAATCAGACCGATCCCATGCCCCCCAAAAGTGTTCCCTCCCAGAGATAAGCGCTTTTTATGAAAGTGATGGTACACCAAAGAAAAACGTATTTAAATCTTTAAAATGGCTCTCCTGAACAAAACTGCTAGGTCCCTTTCTATGTTGCGCGTCACATATTGTAGTCAGATTTGCAATGGCTTAAAGTTTGATATAAAGGGTAAACAATCTAGAGGTATTTTTTTCAATAGGGTTTTTTTCACAGATAACACTTAAGTTGCGTTAAACTTTATCTTTTTTTCAGTATTGTTCATAATTTCATCATGACAAGACCTTCACCACGAAAACCACGATTGTGGGCTGGTGAAATCATTGGTCCATATTTTTCTCTAAAAGATAATGGCCGGAACGTAACCCTAAATGGTGCTCGCGTCATGCTATAAGGCTTTTTGCTAAAGCAAATTAAAGCCCGTACTTACAATTCAAGATTTATAGTAAGTACAGGCTTTAATTTCCTTAAGCAAAAAGACCGATAGCATGACGCGAGCACCACATGACTTACTATAAATCTGTTCAAACAATAGAACTACGAGGGCATATCAATACTTCCATGACTTTTCGAATAAAACACAGATTTTTTTTTGTAAAAAAAAATATTTTTCAACATAATCTCCTTTTAGCTCAATACACTTAGTCCAACGTTTCTCCAACTTTTGTATTCCTTCCAAAAAAATAGGATTTTAAGAGATCCATAAAATAGGCATTTGTTTGATCAATAATTTCATCGTTGAAGCTGACTCACTTTCTAACGAGCCATTTCTTTAGGTTTGGCAAAAGAAAATAGTCAGTAGGGGCTAAAACCGGAGTATATGGCCGATGAGGTACGAATTCGACAACCAATTTATGCAAATTTTGCCATTGAGACGTGCAGTATCTTAATGAAAACGAACTTTTTTCTTGGCCATATGGGGTCGTTTTTTTAAATCCTAGTTCAATACGAGGGCTGCTATTTACTTAGTAGGCACATAAATACTGTTACAACATTGATTACACCCATTTCAGAAGCAGAACTGAACATACCTCTTTAATGTCATATGGGTTTTGAAAGCTAACCTCAATAGCGTTAGTCTGTAACGGGATTTTAAAATTGGTTCAACTTTCATCATGGAGTGGTCAGATAATGAGAACCGTATCGCTGTAATAGCGCTTTTCGAGTGTGAAATGAAAAAAAACGATATTTTCAAAACGCTCCGGCCACTAGGGATTAGCCGCATGTTCGTCTATCGATGCATAAAACTGTTTGAGGAGACTGGATAAATAAAAGACCGCCACCGGTCGGGCCGCCCACGCTCTGTTCGAACACCGCATGTCATCAAAGCCGTTAAATCAAGAATTCACAGAAATTCGCTCCGAAAACAGAAGATCATGGCCCGTGAGATAAATATCAAGCAAAAGTCCATGAGTCGAATCATTAAAAAAGATTTGGGGCTTTCAAACGACGTACCGGACATTTATTGACTGCAGCTTTAAAAAAAAATAGGAATAAAAAATGCAAACGTCTTTGGGTGAAGCACGCTGATATCTTGCACAGCAAAATTTTGTTCACCGACGAAAAAATTGTTACCGTTCAGGAAAAATTTAGCAAGCAAAATGATGGAGTGTATGCGCGGTCATCTAAGGAAGCATCTAAAATGATCCCAAGGGTGGAAAAGGTTCATCACCCAGCTTCAGTAATGGTTTGATGGGATGTCTCTTACGATGGGGTCACTGAACTACATTTCTGCGAACAAGGAGTCAAAACATTGGCCAAAGTTTAGCAAGAAGCTGCTGTGAAGCCTCTTAACAATTTCCTGTTCCAAAACCAGCCACGGACTTTCCAGCAGGATTCTGCGCCTGCCCACAAGGCTAAAACGTCCCAGGCCTGTCTTCGAGACAATTTGCCAGCGTTCATTTCCTCTGAAGAATGGCCCTTAGGCAGTCCAGATTTGAACACCTTGGATTACAAATTGTGGACGGTTTTAGAGGACAAGGTTTGTCTCAAAAGATACCCCAACATTGGATCTCTTACGTCTGCTTTGGTTCGAGCTGTGGCCAATTTTCCAATGGACGAGGTTCGTGAAGCTATTGGCGATTGGCCAGTGCGACTTAAGGCGTGTGTAAAGGCAAAAGGCGGACATTTCGAATAAGTAGATTCTTTTTGGATACAATATACATTAATAAATATATTAAAAAATATGAGGTCCAAAAACATTCAGTACTTTTTATTTTACAGCATAAAACGTGAGTAACAGTATTTATGTCCCTACTAAGTATATTTCCTATCCTGACAAAACTAGTGTTGCCAGAAACAAACTGGAACTTCCATTGGAAACATTGACATTTTTTAGCATATTTTCACTTAGAACGTTTTGTCATTTGAGGGCGAATTGTTTCGTTTACAGTGTGTTGAATAATTCATCACAGTCAAAAGATGGAATTATCCCATGAACATTTTCGTGCGATGATTTTTTACGATTTTCGGCGTGGGCTATCGAGACAAGAGTGTTTCGACTTTTGGCGACGAAGCACCATCAAAAACCACTGTTAATCGCTGGTACCAAGAGTTCAGTCTCGGACTTCGTTCGCTTCAGGATGAATTTCGTGAAAGACGTCCAACTTCGGTCACTTTGCTAGAAACCATCGATGCTGTGCGTGAACTGATTAAGCATACCGTGAGATTGAGGAATCCTTGGGCATTAGTATGACAAGCATCAATAAGATATTGCATACTCATTTGGCCGTAGAAAAAAATTTGTTCTCATTGGATCCCACATAATTTGACGAATGCTCAAAAAGAGGCTCGTATGGCTTGGTGCAAAGAGATATTGAAAAAGTATAACTGAGGTAGCTCAAAGGCAGTGTATAACATTGTCGCAGGTGACGAATCATGGATCTATGCATATGAACCCGAAACAACAGCAATTGACCGTATGGGTCTTTCAAGGCGAGCTAAGACGAATACTCAAAAAAAAGGCTCGTATAGATTGTTGCAAAGAGATGGTGAAAATGTATAACTGCGTTAGCTCAAAGGCACTGTATAACATTGTCACAGGTGACGAATCATGGATCGATGCATATGAACCCGCAACAAAACAGTCGGGTCGGTTCTTTCAAGACGAGCCAAATCCAATAAAAGTTGTTCGTGGAAGAAGTACAGCGAAGCAAACGATTGCGTTAATCTTTCAGTATAACCGGCCATATTGCCACAGTGCCTTTAGTGGAACGTAGGGCGGTCAATTCTGAGTGGTATACAACCAACTGTCTGTCAACAGTGTTCCAAGAAATGAGGAAAGATAATAAGAGAAGACGGATCCTTTTGCATCAAGACAATGCGAGCTCTCACACATCAGCTGAAACGAGGAGCTATTTGACCACCCAAGATGTCGAATTGATGGGCCATCCACCGTACAGCCCTGATTTGGCACCCACTGACTTCTTCTTATTCCCTAGCATCAAGAAAACAAAAAGTGGTCAACGTTTTTCATTGCCCGAAGTAGCTGTCGAAGCTTTCCAAAATCATGTTTTGGAGGTGTCTCAATCGGTGTGGAAAAAGTGCTTTGAAAATTGGTTTGTGCGCATGCAAAAGTGTATTGATCTTAAAGGAAAATATTTTGAAAAACAATAAAACCATTTCCAACGAATAATTATTGTGTTTTTATTGCCGGACCCGAAATATAAATAGCAACCCTCGTATTAAATCCAATTTTACTCAAATTTAGAACAGGACGTTGTGAGCTACTTAAACCAAACCTACCAAAGCTCGACCATATGTGACGCGCAAAATAGAAAGGGACCTGAGATTGAAAACCAGTTTTGTTCAGGAGAGCCCTTTTAAAGATTAGGTCCCTTTCTATTTGCGCTTAGAATCGTCAACTTCACTTTCATAAAACGCGCATATCTCTGGGAGGGAACACTTTTGGGGCATGGGATGCTCAGACGTTGTCCGCATCAAAAAAAGAAAACAAATGAAAATTAATTTTTTTTACCCTTAGGTCCCTTTCTCTATGCGCTGTCACATATGTGCATCGAATGAGACCGATCCCATGCCCCAAAGATATGCGCGTTTTATGAAAGTGAAGTACACCAAAGATACACGTATTTAACTTAAATGGCTCTCCTGAACAAAACTGATTTTTATCCTTAGGTCCCTTTCTATTTTGCGCGTCACATATTGGTTTATCTTTTGAAATAGACCTGCCAGTTTTCATTACACATTTAAAGTTCGATGCAACCTTTAACTAATTCTAGTGACTACAACTAATTCTAGCCGTTCCAGCTACAGGGTGAAGCGCAGAAGTTTGCTTTTTCGCACTGCAGGCTGTGGCGGCACTGTTGGTCGCAGAGAGTGGAGAGTGTGCGTGGCTTATAATGGCTGACGTGAGATTTGTATTCGTCATGCATTGGACACGTGAGGAGAGGTCATTTTTTGTTGCAGCGATTTTTTCAAATGCGCACTCGATCATTGCAGTGCAGCGTGCTTTTCGTTTACGATTCGCTGTTACCCCACGCGGACGTGTTCCTGGACGGCATTCAATTGTAAATTCGGTAACTTTATAGAGAACTGCAGGGAATGTGCCATGTTTAGGAAGGGCATCAATTACTAGTTACGTATTCCGTAGATGGAATTATGAATTTTCTTTGCTTTTGCGTACAACAAGCAGAAAACCGAAAAACCCAATAGCAAAAAACCGTGTAAGCCGACTCGTCCGATGGACAGAGAGACAGATATGGCAAAATTGCATCAACTGCTGATTATGAGTCGAGCGGTAAACTTAAGGGTGGGTCCACATTTGTGTGGTAGTTACGTATTCCGTAATTAAAAATGTTACGAGTACTTGAAAATAAAATTTCTTTGTTCTTAAATTCAACAGCAAAAATAACGAGAACCGAAAAAGCCGACAGCAAAAAACGGAGTAAACCAATATTTCGGGTTTTAGCTATATTTGAGAAACCGAGTTTCGGGTTTCCCTACTCTAGTTTTTATAATTCTAAAATTCCAACGCAATGAGATTAGTTTTTCTTACAGAAACAAATAAAATCTTTTCGGCAATCTGGTGATTGAAGAATTATAGCAACAAAAACATCTCTTTCAATTTACTCTTCTTAAATTGAATATCACCTAGTGCTATCTAAATTCCCTGAAATCTCATTTTGTCAGGATTGCGACAAAATTGACATAAGAGTGACATGCCATTGACAGCCTCGGTAACACTCCAGCATGCAAATACTTTTCAATTTCTTTTTATTTTTTTTGTTATCAATTAGAAATTTTCCCGGAAATGGCTAAGCAAACTGAAAACGAAAATACCCATCCATTTCCCGGAAACGGCAAAAAACCGAATGGTTTTTATTATAACACATTTTCCACAATTTGTGTAATAATACGAGCATAAGGAAAATGAGTTTATCTACAAATTCACCTGTAAACTGGACACCTTTGAAGGTATGTCAGAGTATTTGTCTAAATATTTCCCCCCCGATTTTTCTTTGTGTGTCAAAGGAAACATGACAGAACCAAACAAACCCATAAAGAAATGTAGGCCGACCAAAACGGATCGCTGGCGAGGCGGCATTTTGAAAGCAAGAAAGCGTGCTTTTTATCAAAATTCAAATATTATAATGAAAAACCTCAAAAGGAATAAGGTGGTTGAAAACCCCAAAAGATCCTAAATAAATGGAGGTAAATCTTATCAGCATAACCATCACCAACCACACTACCAAGCCTGAGCTTGAGCCTGATCGTGGTCGTCATTATGACGATTATCGTTTTATTGACGTAATTTTGAATGTTTTCTTTGGTCGTTTGTATGATGGATTCAGGCTATACTTATATTTGCTTTGCTTCAAGATTCTCTTTTGGTAATGAGGCCTCATTACCGTCCTGTTCATATTTACCCCTCATACAAATGATGAAGCTGCTGCTGCTGGCGGTTGGTTTTGACGATCGTCATCATCATCTCTTTGAGCGTATGTAAGCCACAAATAAGAGATATGAATTTACATGCAAAACATAAACATACTCGTTTTGTAATAACAAACATCCTTTCTTTTCTACTTTGGTCTTGCGCCGGAAAATCTCCTTTAAGACTTTTAAACAAATACCAAAAAAAAAACTCAGTTTTTTCTCTCTCAGTACTTCAGTGTGCACGCATGCACACATGCGTTATCCTTAAATAAATTGCAAACAGGCCTTCGCGTCTCCCGTGATGTTGAATGAATGTGTCTAACGACTCAAGCGGTCTCACCGCATAAATCACATCCTTTTGTGAAATCCTTTCGTTTTTCTCTGTCTTTAGTTCATATTAACCGCTGTTTGCTTTTGGTTGCCTCATTCGAATGTTTGTTAACCTCTATTAAATATTTAACTTTACTAATTGCCATTTTGGTCTCTGGGGTTTTTCGATTTGCTTGTTGGCCAACCGCAGTTTTGAAAATGTGTTACTCTAACAACCGCCTGCTAATTTTGTGTTGCGCATGCGCACGCGTTCGCTCTCTCTCTCTCTCGCTCTCTCTCTCTCGCTCTCTCTCTCTCTCTCTCTCTCTCTCTGTCTTACTCTGCAAGGTTAGTTGAGTGCGAGGATTTCTGGTTCGACCGCCACATCAAACCAAAGTGTAAACATGGAAAATACAAAGGATTCTGTTTGGTTAAGGATATTTGCTTTTTGGTTTTTCTATATTTTTGTGTTCAAGAAATAGTATGCAACATTTGTCGGCGTTTATTTGTTTGTGTTTGGTAAAAGGTTTCAATCGGCATCATATTTAAATTTTTATAAATTCCATTTACAGAGTAGTCTATAGCCAAGTTTAGTTAGCTTTGTTCCGCCTCAGGTCCTAGGTCATTTACCAAATCCCCTGATCGGCCTGTTGTGCGCTTTAATTATTTTATTATTATTTATTAACACAGCTAAATCACAGCTGGATTATTTTTATGCAGTTTAAAGTACTAAAAGGTGGCCCATCCATAAAATCAAAAATCATGCATTGGACACGTGAGGACAAGTCATTTTGTGTTGAAGCGTATTTTTCAAATGCGCACTCGATCATTGCAGTGCAGCGTGCTCTTCGTTTACGATATGCAGTTTAAAGTACTAAAGGGTGGTCCATCCATAATTTTTGGGCTGGCATCTCTCTCAAGGCATGCAAAAGTATGATCGAATTGCATCTCTACGAA